>OY812999.1:40252335-40609835 GCA_963681545.1 Germaria angustata
AAATAAACAAACAAATACATACATTAAAGTAATTGCATACATACAAACAAAAAATAAGGCAATAATTTCCCGGACAGGTTGATTTGATGGTGGTTTTTTCGTAAACGATAAACAATCAACCTCTGGCAGGCACTGTTTCACAAGCCAGGTAATTTATAAACAAGTTTAAATGGATTGTTGTTGACGAAAATTGCACAAATGCAACCGATAAAGTAAAATTTTAAAATTTGTTGAAATAAACTTACGTAATGGCATATTGCCACCGGAGGCTGTACGACGCCACAGGACATCCGGCAATGGATCACCACCAATGCGACATTGAAATATCACTGAGGAACCCACTACAGCTGTTTGATTTTGTGGTCCACGTATTAAAAACGGACGAGCTAGATTTTAAATAACAAAAAATTTTGCAACAAATGAATTGAGTTTTGATATTCATATTAACTTAAATCAATATGCATTTAAGTTAAATAAAAAAGCCCAATTTACTTAATTGTTTTTACTCACTGTGTACTTTGAGAAATGCTGTTGAGGATTCCCTGGTACCCACAACGTTTTTCACCACACACTGATAGCGACCATCATCGGACTGCCGTACGTCTTGTATGGCTAAGTTTCCACCGTCTACTATACGAATACGCTTATTTCCATTTAAGTTTAAGGTTTGGCCATTTTTACGCCATGAAACCTGAGGTTCGGGTGAGCCTCTAGGTGGACCACATTCCATGAGGGCTACTTCCCCCTGCGCCACGCGTGTATTCTGCGGTTCTAACCTAAATTCTTCACGCAGAACTAGAAAAAGGCAACAAAGCCAATGTGGGAGATTAATAAATTTTAAATAATATTTTATACATATTTTTTTAAAGATTTATTTCTTATTTATTATGAGTTTTCATCAAGTCTTCTTATGTCTGTCCAGCATTCATATTTGGTAATTAACGCAAAAAAGCATTTTGAATTTTCACTCTTGCTTCGCTATGAATAATTTACAATCACTATTCGCTGGAAAAGGCAACACAAACATGTAGCGAAATCAATTTTTTAGCATCCATGCAACTTAAAGCAAGAGGAATTAAAAAAATCAACTTTTGTAAAATTTTGTTGTTGTCCATTAAGCTATTTTGGCGGTTAATGTACGATATTTATTATTTTCAAACCCATAAGAAATAAATTTAAATAGTGAAATAGTATTCAAAGCAATTTTCAAAAATAATTTTTTTAAGTTGTTAAATATTTACATTAACAAAAGTATTGATGGCAAAAGAATTATTTATATACAAGTAATAAATCTATCGCTCTACTGTAAATTTCATCTATTTGCTCGTCAGTTTTTCGAAGAAAACCTTATTGATTGTTGTTAGTATTCTTAGCAAAAGTTATACTTACATGCCACTTGTAAGGTAGCATTACGAGATCTTGCCACACCAAATTCATTTTTCGCTTGACACCAATAAGTACCAGCGTCACTCTCACGGCGTGAATGAATAACCTGAAATATAAATCAAAGTTGCAAATATAATTAATAAAAATAGTAATAAAAAAAATAATAGTAATAATAATAAAAATAATAATAATAATAATAATAATAATAATAATAATAATAATAATAATAATAATAATAATAGTAATAATAATAATAACTTAGGATTGCTTCAGTCTGCCGCACGGGGCAGCGGTCTTCGTCATAAGTGGAGAGATGCCAGTTGAACTCTTAGCACACAGACGAAAAGAGGCATTGTGCGCTAAAGGGAAGAAAATAGTGTTACTGCTGCAAAGCGGAGATCTTTAACCATCCAGCGATGGCAAAACATAAAAAGGTAGACGCAAAGAACATTTGGGAATGTTAACTACTTCCTGACCCAATTCCTCTCAGGTCATGGATACCTCGCAGGTATCTGTACCGTATGGGTAAAACAGACGATCCCAAATGCATCTACTGCGATGTGACAAATGACGATGCTGAACACACGTTCTTTCATTGTATCAGATGGAACACTGAGAGAAGTTCATTAGGGGGGCAGATTGGCGATTACACTCATGCCAACATAGTTGACAAAATGCTCGAATGCAAAAGCAAATGGAGCGCTCTGGGATACTACATCGAGTATATTCTATCCAGTAATAAATAAGACCTTGAGGCCTCCACCTACGGAGACTCAAGAGCCAGCAGTATGACACTGGTTACAGATATGACATAGCCAGACGTGGGTGAATAGAGGAAAGTCCTTTCTGGGCCTTCCCAAAGTATTGCAAATAGCTGTACCGAGAAGGCAATCTCCCAGAGAGCAAGGAGGGAGAATTTTAGTGGAGATGCCACGCAACGCAGCTGACGACGGTTACTGTAAGTGCGAAGGCATTTTCAACCCTACTTCACCCGTAAAAAAATAATTTTAACAATAATAAAGATAATAATAGTAATGATTATAATAATTTTTACTTACAATAATACTTAATGCTTACAACTAAAAATACGTTAATTTAATTTCGAAATCATGTCATGTATAATATTTTATTAAAAACAAAATGCAACATATATCCATTTTCAAATTCTGATATGAAAGAAGTCTTCTATAATTTCTCTTTTTACTATAATTTTTTTTGTCAAAATTCAATAGCCAATACATTGTTGTACAAAATGAAATAAATGTTTATCTCTAACTAAAATCTGACACGTGTTAGTCAATTGCATACGCAATGTACGAGTTCGAGTATTAATATATTAAATTTAATACAATTAATGTTAGAAAAAAAAATTGTGTAGTAATTTTGCAATTCCTTTCTTAGGCATTTAACAATGAAGTATTTTTTTAAGTTTATATTTATAATAAAAACAAATGCATATATTAGCGGAAACGGAAATTAGTTCGCTTTAACAAAAAACAATAAAAAATTAATAAAATTATAGCATCAAAAACCAAAATTCAAATATTCTCTAAAATTATAAAATCAACAAATTGAATTTGTGATGTGTAAATAATTTGTGGGAAAATTTTTGTAAAAAAATCAGAATAAACGATGGAACGTTATTCGATTATAACATGAACCAGATTATGATTATACGAGTAATAAAAAATCATTAACATAATGAGGTTTTTCAATATATAGACAGTTTTCAATAATTCCAATAGATCATTTTTTAAAGTAATCCTGGAGCTACCGATTGATATATTCCATTGTTTTGAGTTTTGGCACATTTCATGATCAATTGAATTCATTTCTCTACATGACGTAGTCCGTTTAGCAGAAAATGCAGCAATTTTTTGCACTAGTCCATGTTAAACAAATTTCTTTGTTATAATACTGAATAAAAGCTCTTCATTCATACAATAAATTTTTTCATTGTATCAATGAAATTTGTATTGAAGATTGAAAAAGAAAAAAATTCATTAATGAAAAAAATTATAAAAAATCGAATTTAATTATCGTTCCTTAGTCCCAGTTCATGAATGTGCTTAATTTATTTTTTCAAGCAAGGATGAATAAATCGCTGGAATAATGTTTTTATTAATTTTTTTAAATCCTCAAATTGATAAGGAATTATAAGAATAATTTTTTTCGACCTTTCCCCTGTGGTGGGCTTGAGCCAGCAAACTACGTACAAAATTTCTATATATAAGTTCGGTCGTTTCTCTCAGGAGCGTAGGACCTCAACTACTTATAGTCTCTTGATTTGATCATGGATTAAAAAGGCTCTCAGTTTGAACTCATTAGGGTATTCAGTGAAATTATCAAATCCACTTCTATCGATAAGTGTTTGACTGGGAATTTGTAACGCTATTGAATGTTTACATCAAGTTATCGGCAAAGAGTTTTTAAAATGTGTGATCTTTTAATAAACTAAATATAATTTCTATGCCAAAGCTATTTTCACAAATGAAGCAAAATACAATATATATATTTTTCTGATGGCGGCTTAAAAGTGTGGCATTTAAAAGGAGAATTATTCAATACAAAAATGGCTCAAAATATAATTTAACATATAACTTTTTAATATGCAGAAAAAGTTTTAATTTACATTTTTCAAAATATTAAAAACAGCTTCAGATTTTTTAAATATGCATCAAAAGATAAAATTCTTATAATATTTACCACTTTTCGATGATCAGCTTTTGATTTTTATGATCTTTTTAGAAGTTCTTTTTAAAAGAAATCACTATGGTTTGAGTTTTATATTTTGACGATTTAGTCAGCTATCACTTTTTTAAATGAATTTACTGCTCGAATTTTTCTTATGATTTCCACAATATTTTTACCAGTGTTCTTTGCATTGTGTTGCCCTTTAAAGGGTAACATTTTTTAAGTAGTCTATATGTTACATATTTAAAAAAAAAGTAAAAATAAAATTAAAGAAAAATATACCGAGCTTGAATACAAAAAATATAGACATATATTTTAATAAGAACTATTAAAAAATAAAATAAATAAACTAGATTAATATTATAAAAGAACTTTATAGCAACCAAACAAGAAACACTGGCGAATTTTATTGTGTTTATGTGAATGTAGTGAATAAAACAGGAATTCTAAATATTTTTCTTTAAACAAAACATATGATTTAACATGTTCTCTTTTGCATTATATAAAAATATTTTAGTAACACAAACATATTCCTCTTTTGTATTATCGCACCCTTTCTAGAAATGAACACAAACATGCAGAAAGGGCAAATTATATTAAAAAATTTTATCGTAAAACAAACGCCATGCTCATATAACATATAACTTGTGCTACAAGCCACAGTATAAAAAACTAAACATTTAAAAATCAATTAAAAAATCAAAATACAATTAAAATTTCCTTACCTTAAGAAAAAACAAATCACCAGAGGGCATTAAAATACGATGTGATCCAGTATCTGTTTTTAGTTCATAACCATCCTTAAACCATTGTATTGAAGGCTTTGGACTGCCTTCAGCTTTGCAATTGAAGGTAAATGGATCACTTTTAGGCACCACCATATCCATAGGATTTTCAATTATACGAGGATTTTGAGCTGAAATACAAAAAATACAATGAAGTGCAATTAATACAAATTATAAATAAAGGAATTTTTTTTAATTTGTCATGCCTCAGACGGACAAATTCTAACAAAAGATAAGACCACTGAACCATGTGTATGTTAAATAAGCCGACAAAAGGCTTTTATAACATTATTGTTGACTTAAACGCTTTTTTTATAACTTAGCTCCATGCAAAACTATAAAAAACTCGTGTACCTCCACTATGGCTACCCATACCTTTTTTTAGTTTTGGTTGCACAGACTCTATTTATTTCAAAGTCCTTTTAATGTTCACTTTTGTTTTAAAGCATTCACTTTTTTCTCGTCTTTTCTCTTCTATTTTTATTTTTTTAAGCCTTAAGCACCTATTCATCGGTTTCTTTTTATAATAGAAAATTATTGGATTACTTTTTGATATTTATGATAATTTGCTTTTTATATTCTCCTTAACAAAAGGTGTATTTATTTGTAATCGCCTGCTTTGCTCTCTTTTTACATACAAACACACTCACAGCCATCCAGGTTTTGAGCCACAGTCCATTAACATTTTATTTATATTGATGATAATTCCATTTAAAAGGTTCAATTGTGTTTAATCACCGTAAAAGTGATGTTAATGAATCTAAGATAAATTTCTTTAAACGAAATTCTAAAGATAAATTAATATAAATTAAAAATTTTATTCGATATCGTTCTTAAGGAGTTTTTGTTCTCCCTCTTCTCATTTCGGTTTAGCTAAAAATTATGGCATAAAACTGTAATTATAGCTGCAGGATATTTTTTTAATACAAGTAAGGCTAGACCTTAATGGCTTTTTCAAATGTCACCTCTTTGCTTGTTTTTTTTTTGTTTCTTATATTTTGTTTTTGCTTTCAGCTTCCAGCTTTGGGCACAAAGTTTGGTATCTATGTTTGGAGACAGTTATAAGCGGAAATTAAATTTTGTGCACAATTTATTGAAAACGGATAAATGAAGCTATCAATTGTGTTAGTTCAGGAAAGCAAGTGTATTGCGGCAGGCAGCAAGTGGCGTTCCCAAAATGCCATGTTATAAGATAAAAGGAAAAACAGAAAACATTAAGAGAAGAAAAACATTCTGTGTTGGGGTAATGAAAAGCCAAAAATATTAAAATTAAATAGTTTTAATTAAAACACATGTATTTTTTTAAATTTAAGTATTTGTATAGATGTCAAATTAACAGAGTCTGTTGTCATTCCCATTGCAGTACATTGGTTGGATTCTGGGGACGCTGGCAATAACCCACATATTTTTTTATTTTCGTCATTTGAAAAACTAATGGAGTTAAATTTGTTCACCAGGACTCGGAGAAGACTTCAACATGGAAACATTCTGAAAGACTTCCGATTTCGGTTTAAGGGAAGTCACGATCTGTTGGCTCTCTCTGATTATGTGACCAGAAGCTTGAATAGTAGATGTCGCACAATTACGGCCCTATGCTCCTTGAAGGAGTTATATATATATATATATATATATATATATATATATATATATATATATATTTTTTTTTTCTTTTTATTTATATATATATATATATATATATATATATATATATATATATATATATATATATATATATATATATATAATAAATAAATATATATATATATATATATATATATATATATATATATATATATATATATATATATATATATATATATATATATATATATATAAATATATATATATATATATATATATATATATATATATATATATATATATATATCCCTCAGCATACTGTTGGGAAACTGCTACTGATTTATGCTGATGACATATTCGTCGCTCTGACTCGTCTAAAGGTAAGAACCTTTGGAGCCCTACATGAGTACTTCACAAAGTGGGGTTTGAGGCCTAATGATAAATGGCAGACGTGACAACCTTTATCCAAATACGAGGGGATATTAGCCTTACCTAAGCATTGCTGGTGACCTTGTGAGAATTTCTGACAGGATAAGGTATCTCGGGATTAAATTTCATGGAAATTTCGAATTATACGTGGATTTTAATTTCATAATCGCAAGGATGGTGAGGGTTTTCCTTATATAGTCGAGTATTTTGGGTCGTAGGATAGGCCTCCTTGAGGAATGACTTGGTTGGCGAATGTGTCCAAAGGACTCCTACTTTGAAAGCCTTGGGGTATTTTTCGGTACCTTTCACAAACAACTCTTTGGACTTTCAAGGACGGTGGCCATTTCTATGCTGATGCAGACCTCCCATCTGATCACAGGAGGGTTAACACCCTTGAAATAAGTGACCTGGTATATAGCACCGTACAACCGATTTAAAACATAAAAATAATGATAGATTATCTAAATATAATACTTTTATATAATTTGTGGGTTTATTGAGTTTTCATAATGGTTTAAATATTGATTAGTTGGAGAGGTGCTTTGAGACTAGTTTGTAATTCGCAATTCAGAAAATGTATTTCTGTGATAGATGGCATGTTAGATGAAATAGTCTAAATAATGACTGTGGAAGCTGTCATATAAAGTTATTTATGTAATTTAGTCTTTGAAAATACCTTTTGCGTTAAGAAAATTGGACTAAGAAATGTGGGCCTTAGGAGACATAAGTATAATGAAATTCTGGAATAAACAAATAAATGAATGAAAGCATAAAATCCTTACAAATGTATGTTAAGGAATATTAGCACAAACTTTTATTTTTATTACATGTTGAAAAAAAATCTATAACAATTTCATTAGAGTTGTAAAAAAATATATATTATTTTGAAATAAAAAAAATATCTAAAAAATTATTAGTTTTAATCAAGATGGTAAACAATATAAATCTTTTATAAAATATTTAAATGAAAATAAAGTAAAATACAACATAAGCGACTGCTCTTCAGTCGTTCAAGTTTTCTTTTGGCATGAAGGGAGAGCCTATAATTATAGCTTTTAAGCCTTACGATCGTACAATAAAGAAGGATATTCAAATCACAATCAATGCAGTTAATCTATTTGATGTACTAAAGAATCATCACATAAAACTTCAACAAAACAAGGAACTTTTACAAACAAATTTGTAAAAAAAAGTTTTGTCATGCACCATTCGTTGCATGACAATCGAAGAATGGAGTTTTCGATTTTATTTAGAGTTGGGCTAAATTTTAAATCATCCTTCACTAGCAATATAAGATCTAGTTTAATGCTTGACATGTCATTCAATATTTTTTAATTTAACTTAAAGTAATAAATAAATAAAAAAAATTTTAATTAATTTTTCCTTTATTTGTTTTTACAATTTTTTTTATATAAAAACATTTTCTAGTAATCAAGCCATTAATATTCGTCGTCATTTGCATGACATCCTTTTATATTATACATTGAACGAATTACGATACATATTCCTTAACGCTTTACCTTAAATGAAAAAATAAACAAAAAACATCTAGTAAAGGAAAATTCAGTTCACTTAAAAAACAACATAATATTTACTACCCATAGAGCATAATATTTTCTTGTAAATAATGCAATATTTTCCAAAAAAAAAATTTCATTTCTTCCTTTGCAATGCTGTTGTTTTATTATCACTTGTTAAAGTATTAGAGCAATTCATTTTACCTTCACTATCTGTTGGCTGGCTGGTCGGAAGATTTTCCTATTTTATATATAGTTTTGTAGATGTTTGTACAAAATTTATTTAAGTTTGAAACTTTTGTTGGTCAAATATTTAGTTTTAAAATACACAACTAAATACGTTTTGCCTTGCAACGAAGGAATTTAAAATAATAGAAACAATAAATTTTTCTACTTCTAATCAGTTGTATGCCACACGGAAATGGTTTTTTGTTCTTTTCTTAAAGTTTTTGCTCATCATTTTTAAGAAAAATTTATGAGTTTGTTAAAAATAAAGCAAAAACATCATATGACAGGTATTGGTTTATTCTCTGCTGAGCTTTTAGTTGCAGATTTTTCATATTGTGGAAGAGCTTTATTGCAAACTTTTTGCTTATGTTTTAAATAAAGAAAGTTTTCGAAATTTAAATATTGATGAAAAAAGATTTTTACAAGTATATACCATATATTATTAAAAACACAATCAGAAAACTTTTTGGCGTCACTTCTGTGGATGCCATTAAGAAGCCACAGCTTCTTTGCTTAGAACATTTTGAAAATAAGTTTTAGCCCTCCTGGTTAACATTATTTCCATGTAGCACTGGAAACGCTCCCATTACAAAGATGGGGTGTAGCTGGTTCAAATTTGCAAAGGTCACCTATCAACCTCGGACCAATCTAACCTTGTGCATTTAAAAGTTTTCTGTTTTATATAATATGAAATTATTCTTTATTTGAATTGTTGGTTAAATTGTCTAACTGAAAATTTTTTGAAAAATTATGGATGATTGTTTGTTGAGCTCTTAATGAAGATCTTCCATTTTTAGCGAATCTCTTATGAATGATTATAGATGCAAATGACTTTTTGAATTAAACACAGATTTTTGGGTAAAACTAATTGTATTTTTCAAAATAATCTTCTTTGAGCACTATAGCCTTTGTCCTCTTTGCCGAAGGCGAATTTCATCATTGGAGTCAAATCTATTTCTGCCAAGCCATTTTTTATTAGAATAGTGGTGGCTAAATCGGTTCATTAAGTTAGCATAATACCTGCTTTATCCTTTTGTAGATATTCAATGTTGGTTAAACTGTACGCATCTAAAAAGACTTTATTGGCTGAAAAACCATCCTGACTTTCTTTTGCGCCGAGACATTAAAAAAAAGAAAAAAAATCACTTTTTTGACTTGTGTTTCTGATGGATTCAAAATATTTAAAAATTGTTTCGGGTGTAAGGTGTAGGGCGTCCTAAACGTTTTGTACTTATACAGCCACAACGAAATTCAATAAACCACCGTTTAAGTTGATAGTGCAGAGTTTCTATAGAGTCTATTTTGCTTTTAATAATGGTTTTATTCCGCAAATATTAACGCTTAATGAGCAAACGAAATTCACTTTTTTCATTTACTCCTCAAACAAAAACTACCCAGCTTGTTCAAATTTTAACAAGAAATAATTGACAATATTTCTTGGAATTTAAAAAAAAAAACCTAAAAAATTAGTCAGTGTTTTTCTCCAGGATTGTCTAGATCATAAAGAAAGTAATTGCTCAGATGTATTACTCCATATTCCTACAAAGCTGGCCAGTTGTATTGAGATGACTCTTTCTTTTATGTGCGAAAAAGAAGCGCAGGAAGCCTATACGTTTCAACATATGTAATAACGCCCATAAATAATGTAAATGCCACTCTCCCAAGGACTAGGAAGTTATTCATTTTATAGAGAGAGCCAAAAGTCTTCGACGCAAACGGAATACACACAATTCTTTATGAGTTCATTAAATTTGAGACTGATACAGTTCCAAAGGAGTGTGAAAAATTATTGAGTTCGAAATTTCTGGCTTTAAATCATACTGCGTTAAACACTGAAATTTAGTGGGATACTATTTGAAATTTATGAAAACCTTCAGCCTAAATAAAATAGATTTTATGTGCATGGCCCCATTTTTTCAAAAAGCCAGCATAAGTCCCAAAAAAAAAAAAAATAAGTCCACCGAGCAATGTTTTAAATATAGAGAAATAGAAGAAGTCAATTGGTCTTTAAATATATCAACTAATTGATGGTTTAGGTGACATCCAGTCGATAGAGATAAGCAAAATCTAACAAAAGTTTAGCTATTACTAAGATAAAAAAATTCCTTGGATCACATCCTACAGTGGATTAAATAACATTTGAGTCAAACAGTTTAGTATTTTTAATAAATTTTTTGTAATTTTTAATTTAATATTTAAATCTACCCAGTCGTCCATAATAAGAAATTCCTTTATGTGTGCAAATTGTTTTCGTTTTGCTTAAATTTTTTTATCAACAGTTGAGCTCGTCATAAATTTTAATAAACTCCTGTGTATATTTTTTATACGTATGTAAGAGATCAAACTATATTTTCTTTTTTGTCTATTTCATTTGTAAATGTTTATTTACATACAGATAAGAATATAAAGAGTTGGAAAAATATTTATTTTGTATGGAAGGCTTACAGACCCCATGCAACCAACTCTATTGATAGATGGATGAAGATATGAACAACGGAATAATGACATTGAATATATTGAATATGCAAAATAATGAAAAATATGATGAATACGATAAAAATGGACAACAAAAAATCACACATGCGTAAAAATAAAAATTTATTTCAAAAGCTGTGTTACAAAAAGAAGGCAGTATTAAACGGTGGAAAATTCTTAATATAATATATTATTTAAGTGCTTTTTGCATAAAATATAGAGATTAACAACGTTGAAGGTATTATTCATGCACAGGGCGGAGAAGAATTCCTCTTCTCCATATTTTTATTGCAATTTCGTTGCTATCAATTTCGCAGAAGGTAAATAGGCATCCTCAGAGAGAAAAATATAATTTCTCTTTCCTGTAATGTTTTTTTTACTTATTTTAAGTGTAAAGTTTAGTGTTTCTTAATGACAGCAAACGTATACGGAATAATCACGCAATCATGTGTTGTATTGGGATTTGTAAATTACATTAAATAGATTTTTTATAAATTAATCATAAGATATTATAATACGTGTCTATGCACGAAATAAGACTATATATGTCTGTATATTTAGTTAAAAATAATCTCTTCCAGTTAATAGCATTTTAAATTAAATTAATACTAAATTCAAATTCTTTCTTATTGATCACTGTTTTCAATGTTTTGCTACAACATCATAACTAATCGTAATCTCTCCTAACGATTCCCCTAAAATTTTGAGGAATTATTAAGATAATTAATGTGCAGAAAACATATTTCGAGCCTTTGCTGCAATAACGCAATAATTCAAAAAATGTTGTTTTGCAGAAATTGAGTTTAAAGTCTTGAATTTACACACAACTTAATGGTAAAAGAAAATTTGATTCTTTTCTCAAGAGCTGAGTATACAAAATATCTTTATGAAACTTTTACATAATACAAAAAACGGCAAGGCGAACAATTTCGTAATATAAACTTAAAAAATTCAAATTTTTAGTTACTACGGTATTGCAACAAAGGCTCGATTTGTGAAAAGATTTATGTTTAATTTAAAAACTTCTTTTTACTAAACTACAAAAAAATAAGACACACTTGAGATATTAGATCCGATTGCATACTTTCCTTGAGCAATAGTTGACTTTTTCTAAATAATTGCAACACTTTTTTAATCGACTTCAAAAAATGAATTTTTTACTTTTTTATCTTTAATGTTTTCATGTGCATAACTTTATCGTTTGTAAACCGATATTCAGAATTTCTTTGTTTGAAAGGATTGGCTTAAAGTTTGGTCCTTTTTTTCCAAAAATGGGATGTAGAATACTCATTATCATATTACTCTCCCAACCAGTTTTGAAAATTTGGTTTCACAGAATTTTTAAGAGAAAATCTGACGAACAGAGTGGTCGCAGTTATGGACCTATTTTTAAAAAATTTTACTTATGAGGTATTTCAATCTTTCCAAAATAATTGGTAATAATTGTTAGTTGTGTTGTTTTTGTACATAAGCTTTCTAAAACTATTAAACTTGAGAGTTTTTGTTGATTATATATAGAAAAATATGACTGAGTTCTGTTTGGATTGTCATATAGTATTTGTAGTCTGTAGCATAAGTATTCGAGCCTGAATGTTTTTCAAATATGAATTGGCTAAAAAGGATGATCTGGTTATCGCCAGTGTAATGCAGGCATATACCTAAGCCAACAAAAAACAATAAAATAATAAATAAGAGAATATCTTATCTCGAATAACAAATTTGATATAAAATAATAATTATATCTAAAGCTGTACCCATTTTAAGCCAATAAGTTACAATAAAATCTTTAACCGCATTTGTTCAAGTTCGACTTTTTTTGTTGAGGTAGGTCTATTTTGTATAAAAGGAGAAAATATATTTGTATTTTTTATGGGAATAACAAAAGTATGACGATCATTGTATGCTTAGGAAACTGTTCACACAACACAAGGGGCAATTTATATTTGATATGAATATAAATTTCAAACACATTAACAAAATTTTTTCCCCTTTTCATCACAATGATTGTATAAAAGCAAAAAAAAACTTAGCTCAATTTCTTAAAATTATTCTGAATATTGGCACAACAAATAATAATGTTTTGTAAAAATTTGTTTTTAATAAAGTTTCATAGCTTTTGTTTATAATGCAATCTTACAATCATATTAAAGTTGCTTCTAGCTTTTGATCATTTCAACGACAATGTAACGTTTCGGGCTGTTAATAATTCTTGTCAGTCTATTAAAGAATAATTTCTGGATAAACTTTTTAAAGTTTTATTGCAAGTGCTATAATTTTTATTAGTTATTTTCTTTAACTTGAGGCTATTTGTCTCATTAGCAGCCATTTACAATATTTTTCTTTCTCTATGATTATAATCAGTAATTTACAAGTTACAATCTCAAACAATAATAATAATGAAATCCTTTAGAGAAAAATGCGAATAATTCTTGTTATAATATTTCTTATAAACACCTTAAGGGCTGACATTTGCCAACTTACTTACAACAATGAACGTGTTGTAGCTTAATGTAACCAAGTGCTTACCAGCATAGAAAAAAAGAAAGAAAGGAAAAGAAAAAAAAAACAAACAAGAAACAATGAAATACAATGAAGCCATGAATTAATTTCTTACCACGATTTTTACATTTAGCAAACAGTAGAAAGTGGCATAGCATTTTCTTATCGTTATTAAGTTGGTTGTATGATTGTGACTGCAGGCCATTTACATGCTTTGAGTGGGTCTCAGTAGAGTGACATGAAACATCACAAGTTTAACGAAGCTTAATAACAAGGGTAGGGAATACCAAAAAACCGCAATATGTTCGGATAATTAAGCTTAGCAACAGAACATATGTTTTTACTTATTGTCTAAATTTGATATGTTGTATTAAAAAATATTAAAAGGAATGTAAGACATTTGTGTGCAATAGAAAAAAGTAAGATCTAGTACAGGCAATAAAGCTTAATGACTTCAAGTAACAAATTAATTAGCATCTGCAAGTCATTTGTTTGATACAGTAACACAAAACGTTTAATATCGCTTGGTACAAAATTGTACAACATAAAAGTATTTTAATACATATTTAGGACACTTTGGAAGAAAAATGGTCAATATGCTCCAAATGTAAACTTTTTTAATTACAACAGGTTAAGCAATCCGTTTTTTGACTTGCAGTATTACGAACAAAAGTAATTCAGTTAAGTTTTATGAAGATTGTGGTAACAAATAATTACGTTCTTAGGGAATCAGTTGTTTAAAAACAGCTTTAGCCTTACAGTTCCCCATAATGATACATTCTGAAGGAATTTTTGTTGTCTTAATTGCTACTAATAATGGAGCATTCTAAATAAATCGGGTGGTGAAAGTTTCCCAAATAAAAGACCTCTTTTAATCACAATGTGGCCAATAATAACGATTTTTAATATCCATGGAGTTATTTTGTGAGAAGTTAAGTCCTTAGTATCGTTAGTTTTTTTTTTTCTCAACGAGAATCCTGGTACATTCTTCTCCCACATCTAAAATGAACTATAATCTGTCCATAGTCACAAAGTACTCAGAAATGAAGAATCTAACGTAAGAGAAAAATAAATATATTTCATTTATTGCTATGAATAGCTTTCCTTTGGGAAATAGACGAACATGAAATTAATATAAAAACTAAAATGAGAACCTATGTCGTTGCAAAGGACGTCTCATTATATCTCATCATACTTTCAGCTATACAAGTTCTCGTAGATGATCGCTTATTTTTAACAATTTTTCTATCGTTTTCATATGAACTATCGGCTATAATATATAGAATTCATCGCCATTCGTTGATTTATATTAAGAGCTTTCATGGAATCGCTATAAGGCTTCAATTTAATAGTGTTCCCCATCATTGCACTCCCTGCAGATTCTGTCAGATCTAATATAAGGAAAGTATCCTACTGAAGTAAATTTCAGAGAACATAAGATCGTTAAACTTCAGGTAGTATCAAATTGTAAGCGCAAGTCGCAAAATGCATAACGATTAAATAAAATGATAAGTTGACATATATATATAAAAGAAATTATTTGCCATAATTTTATTGGTCAATTTCGTGCAGGAAATGTTCAAATTTTCAGCGTACTAGAATCTCCCTTTTTGTATAGATAGCAGAATTTCAGCACAACTTATCAAATTTTCCTGGGGCCTTCACATTATTGTTATATAAAATAATGATACAAATCCTCAAAATAAATAAATAACAAACAATTTTTTTGATACCCCTTTATTTCAATAAAATGACTCAATGCACTTGTGACCATATAGTGCTTAATGGGATATAGACTGATGACGAAGTTTACCCCTGTTGTATTCTCTGTAGCATGTGTAATGCATTTTTATTCAGATTCTTTTTTCACCTTTTTTTCACAATAGTTTATTTTATCTCATTGCACTGTTAGACCCTTAGCCACTTCTTCCAGCTTCTAATCTCTACGTCCACGACTAGATGCCTGTGTTAATCTCTCAGTAAATAAAGCATACACTTTGTTGTTATATGGATTATATGCCTAATAAGAGGAAACATTAATGCAACTTGTGGAAAATACAAACATGGATAGTATTAGAACGCCCTTTGTATAGGGATAAATTATCCTTTTAAGATTGATTGTTAAAAAACACAATTGAATAAAAACAATTATTAAGATCCCCTACAACTTAGTATTAAAACTATAAATCAAAAATATATATTTATTAATTTATTCGACCTTAAGGTATGTTAATTATTTTTATTTTTTTCAGGCTCTAGGTCACACATTTGTTTAATTAAAAATCCTTTGTTATAATAAATTTTATTCTTCATTTATTTATTCAATATTTCGATCACTATCGGTTCTTTTCATTAGGAATTTTATAAAATACATCTTTTTATTTTAAAATCACAAAGCTTAAGTGATTATAAAAGCTTTGTGATTTTAAAATATTAAGACGACTATACTCAAATAAATGAAGAATAAAATTTAATAAAACAAACTCCTTAAATAAATGAATTACCTAGAGCCTAAATAAAAATAAAAATAAATTAACAAAAAATAAAAATAATAATATTAACTGGAGGGGAAATCACTTAATAATTATTTGCTACTCAAATTTATCCTGAGGCTTTTAATTGCTTAAATGTTATGCATTGAAAGACCAACTTTTGAAACATTTCATCATTTTATATGGAAAAAATAATACTGAGAACAAACTATTAAACAACCCTATTATTAAATTCATAAAATTCATTTTTTCCTTCTGTTATAAGTTAAAAAAAAAAATACATACGAGTATATATAGTCGTTAGTTTTCGACATCCAAGTCATAACTCCTGAATATGTCAAACAACAAAGTGAAGAACCTGAGTAAACTTACAAACAACAAAAATATAATGACAGGATTTTATGGCCATATATTTAGATAAGCCAGACAATGTTTCGCAGTCCACTGCTTGGCAAGTGAACACTTGGCAAACATATAGTGCCAAATGCAACTTTGGATTGTGTATAAGTTTAATCATTGGTGGACGGACTCTTGTTGTTTCACCGCGTTTGTATTTTTATTCTTCCTATAACTTTTGATGGAAATCTTTTTGGCATGAAATCAATCATCATTCACTAAACGTATAAATTTATTTATTTTTTGCTCTCTTCTTTTCATTCCTCCTACTGCAATCTTAACTGAAAAAAATCTAAATTGTCTCTGTTAAGCACATTTGAAATAAAGATCAAATCTATAAAATGCAAACAGCCTTAACATAAGCAATATAAACCCTTAAGAATAGAATACATTTGAAGTCACCATTCATTTATTATGTATTCTCAGTTGTATAAGTTATAGAAGCCAATGCATATGACATTGAAAATGGTTGTTTGCTTGATTATTGTCTCTATGCCGCTTTAACGGGGAAACGACGATGAAATGTTGTCAGCGAAATCTTGTCATAAATTTTATATTTTCCATGAGTTATTCCACTACTGCTTTTCGTTAATTGAATTTAGTTTTGATATTTAAATGCCGGATATGTTATCCTTTAGACCTCTTTTTTCTCCCCTCCCTTTCCGTCTATTGTTCATGGTATGGGTGTTTGCAAGGGGCTTTGAAGTTCTAACGTTTTGTTCTTGTGCATGAATCAATAATCAATATGTAAACATCTGTGCGTATTTTCGTGGTTTTTTACAAGAAACAGTGGTGGATAAAATGATAGAGACGCATATATACTGCAAATATTTTCTTCGAAGTTTTCAATCTTAAGCAAACAATGCAGTTCCAAATTAAAAAAAAATTAAATTTGAATTTCAAAAATATATATTGGTTCACACACGTCAATTTTTTCTTGCTCAATATTTGATTCAACATGGGGGGAAAGCTAGAGTAAGTGTGTATTGCTTTCTCTGGGAGACAGGATAGATTCAACTGGGGGGAAAATAGTGTAATCAATACATATTTTACTTTCTCTCTGTCTTCCAGCTAAATTAAAACTTACACAATAAAATTGAAGTATGTGAAATATTTCTTAGCGAATTTTTTACTATTAACACGCTGCTAGTATTCTACAGTTTTTGTTTGTTATATGATATATATACACATATATTTTACAATTTCTATAGAATTTCATAACATCAGTCGGCGAATGTTATTTATAATTGATAATAATCTCGATTTGTATAAAAATTAAAAAAAAAAATTCGCGTCTCTCATCATACAACGGTACAGATCCGGGTGTGCTTTAGCTTTTTGGATAATTATTTTCCATTCTTCTCTATGTACAGCCTTCTGTTGCAAGTTTCGTTTTCCCCGGAGAGCACGAATTATACATCTTGTCTTCTTCCTGGTGTATAGGGTTATCAAGTTTCCGTACCTAGGTCTTTTTGCTGATAACCCCTAAAAACTTGTATGTTCCTACCCAATCCCTAAATTAACAGGGTAACAGGCGCGCATGCAAATAAATTAAAGGTAAAAGTGGGTTCGCTCGCTCATCCGGATGGGTAACATGGTCTTTCCAGACCTTTATCTTTGACCAGTTACCCATAGAATTTAATATGTTACTACCCAATCCCAGAAATAACAGGGCAATGGGCGTGCATATAAGTAATTAAGGTAGTAGCTTTGCCTATGCTTGTCTGGGTAGAGGTGCTACCGATAGGTTTCCACGGGACCTAAAATCGGAGGTGTTTTTAACACAAGGCTGACCAGAGTTCCTATCTGATGCCACGGGAACCAGTAGCCCCTAGGACTTGTCCTAGACTGGTTATTGGTGAGGCACCTTCGGGGAGCACGTGGTGGCTGTGGTTAAAACCCAAAGATATGCGGGAAGAGTTATTGGTCGGATGAGTGTGTCTGCAAGTGTCCGGTGTACATGCTCTCTTCAGGCCATATAACTCTATGTGCTGTTGCTATTCGATACAGTTGGTGAGTGCGGTTAGTGAGTGCCCATTAAGATTGGGAGCATCTTACTGCTGGGCCATTGGGGTAGTAGGAGGTTAGATAGCTCCAGCACTTTAGCAAGGTGTCTGTACATGGTTCTGCACCATGTACAGAATTTGCTACCATGTCGCCCCTATTAGGGGCACATGTGGAACAAACGCCCTGTGTGTGCCTCTGGAAGGGACGACGGGGACGGTGGTGAACGGCTTTATTCACCCAGTGCGAAGAGCTCTGTCAGGTTAAGTTTATGACAGGTACTGACATACAATCTTTGACATATTTGTTGCAAGTTTCGTATAAACGTAATCCTTAAATTGTCTTCAAAACAGTCCTTTCATCTAGTTCGCGATCGTCATCTTCGTCTAATATTTCTGATATAGTAGTTTAACAACGACTTTTGCGATCTGCTATCGTCCATGCGAATAATATTACCTGCCCAGCCCAGATGTTGAGCATTTATAAATTTCACCATGTCCTCCCCTTTGCATAGCACATTTCTATATTGAAAAAAATTAGCAATTTTAGTTAGAAATAACCAAAAGCGGCATCCATGATATCCACTCCTACTTTACTAAATTCCCAGAATAGACTTCAAATATTAAAAACAGTCATAATACGAAATTGATCAAATAAAAATTTACCACAAAAATAAATTTATAAGATGATTTGATGAAAATTATACTCTATGATACAAAAGAAAATGTGTAGATTCTCATTATAATACAGAAAATAGGATGGGTTAATCACATTAATATTGTGTGTTGTTCAAGGGAACTTTATTAAATTTCTACCACATCAATTTTAGCACACAATACAATAAAATTTTGTTGATTATTTTTTGTATTCTAAGAAATAAATTTACATTAATATGATGATCTTCTTGAATATGAAAAGACAGATACGAGTAGGAAGATGGCGTAATATTTAGAATAAAACTGATGTATGTAATTTATACGGTATATGAACGTACATTTGTGTATGCATTTGATACGTTTTATACACTCAATTTAATTAAGCTTTAGCGTCTGTTGCGATTCTATTAGAAGCTGTAACATCGACCGGCACAGTTTCGTTTAGGCTGCCAAATCAAGCAAAATATTTTGCACTTAAAACTTCCAACAAAATATGAATATAAAACTTAAAATGAATTATTTTTCATTCTGAATTAAATGTGATAAAAATGCATTTAAAAAATGTTTTTATATAGTATTTATGGCACTCTCAATAAAACAAATAGGAACAACTCAACAAAAAAAACCAAATATTCAGGAAAGGCAAACAACACAATTAAAATGAAGACACATAATGGTGTTTTTCCAGATTTGAGACTTTGATAGAAAGGAAATTTTGGCGGATATTAAAAATTGTTTAACTGAACAGATTTGTGGAAAAAAGGGATTTTGAAAAATTGCGAGTTTTCTACTAGTGTACGATTCAGAGGCCAATTCATGAACATCCTTTAACATAAAACTCGTCGTAAATTTTTAAAATTATGAGACTCGTGCACGTACTGTAATTTCCAATAATTGGGATAATAACATTCGTTATCGTAGGACTGAACATATGATTTTTACGAACAGTCGTCCAATAACTATATTCTGTTCGAATACATGAACAAATTTTTGAGTTTCAGAATAAATTTGTTTTGTTTTGTAGTGGGATGCGATTTCGGAGAGTCTCAATTTAGATTTGAAGATATTACGTTTTATTAAAAAATGCTTAGAAGCCTGTGCTTTAGGCCAACGCTTATCAGAAATATTAGGCGAAGAAAGACGTCACTTATAATAAATTTTCCAAAAACAAAAAACTATAAAGAGGAAAATATTTAAACGCTAATGCAGACATCCGGGCTGTAAAAGGTAAAAAATCGGTGCCATTATTTGTTTATAAATAGATTCCAAATACTGATCACCAGACTTAAATCTCATTTTGAATTGCAGCAAAACTGCGTGAATAAATCTTTTCAAAATCCAAAGAGAAAAAGTAGCAAAGCAAAAAATTTTGTTGCTTGAAAAAAAAAACTCCAAGGCAGCTAAAAATTTTCAGGTAAATATAGATTCTAAGCTGAGCCTATTATTTCTAATCCAATTATATGACTGTAGCAGGGCTAGAGTTAAAAATAATATATATACAACCGGTGAATTTTAGCTTTTTGACAGTTTTATATCTATTGTTAATTAAAATAAAAATATTAAGAGTAAGAAACAATTGTAAATTTTTAAATAATTATGATGCGTCGACAATTTGATGATATTAATGAGTTCATAAAATTGACTTACATATAACAATCATGTATATAACGATTCGAGCCGAGGTTAGACATTTTAGAAATTTTGATGTAATATTTTTTCAACACATTTTAAAATTTCAAAAGGGTATGTTTGGATGTTTTATTGCAGGAAAAGTTGTCTAATTAAATTAAGAATAAGTCCAAATATAAATTATAAATAAATTACTTTGATTAAAAAAAAGTTTATAATGCTGTATAATTGATGTAAAAAGTAATTTATGAAAAACTTAATTATTTTTGTCTTTGTCCGTTAAATATAAAATATATTTTCAATATTTGACTTGATTGAAGGCGTAAAACCACAAAAAATAAAAAAAGCCTACGAAACCAAACCAATCAAATTCATTGGAAAAAAAAAATAAATAAATATTATTAAGGCAATGATAGAAATTGCTTTGAAGATTTTTAGTGAACATACATTATGCAAATGCAGTTGCATATTGCAATAACCACAACCAAACACTTTTAGCAACATCATTATCATCGATATACGAATATGAAGAAAAATAGAAATAGAAGTATATAATGCATACAAGAAACTTAGTGAAAACTTTTCATATTAAGTAACATATGTATGAAAGAAGAACTTGAAATAAATTCCGTGGCGATAAGGAATAACTTATGCAATTTAAGCGATTTCGCTCATACCGCCCAATTTTTCAGAAAATCCGGCAAGATTTATAAAATGTTTTATTTTATGGAATTTATTGCATGGAACTACAAAAAACATTGAAACAAACGTCCAAATAAAACTGACACAACATGGAAGTTGATACGATTTCTTACAACATTTTATATCGCAACTGGTTCACGCTACCTTAAGATAATAAATAGATAAAGTTTTCAGCAAAAAATTTCATGAATAAATGTTGAGTGTAAATGCAGCCTTAGAGTGTAATGAATATCTGTTTGTATTTCTTTGACACACTTGGAGCGTTAACTTAAACGAATCTGCATGATCGCTTGTGAAATGTAGAATAATTTATATATATGGAGAATAATCACCCTTATCGTGAATATCTTTTCGCTCGAAATTTTTCACTTTTCATTAAGTTTGCAATCGTGAAGACATTCCACGTGAATGATTTCATGCTATCATTTAATTTCCCTTATCGTGAATGCCTTTTTTCACGCGAGTTTTTTCACTTTTCCCTTTAATTTGTTCACTTAGTTTTTGGTGGGGAACAAAACAAAAAATGTAAGTATTTTTTGTTACAATTTTAATATTAAAGCTAAAGATTTTATTTTAAGGGCAAGATCTGTTAACAAGGCACAAACTGATATTTTGCTAAATAAAATGCAAAGCAACAGATCAGTTGCCTGCGGCTTTGTAAAGCTTTCAAAGGAGGTGGTGGCTGATTTTTGGAAAAGCTTAACAGAAGATTTGAATAGTGCTGGTCCTCCTGTGAAGAATGTCACTGAATGGAAGAAGGTAGTATTTTGTTTTGTGTACCAATTGTGTATATTTTTTTCCTTTTTTTTGCATTTAC
Source organism: Germaria angustata (assembly GCA_963681545.1). Taxonomy (NCBI): domain Eukaryota; kingdom Metazoa; phylum Arthropoda; class Insecta; order Diptera; family Tachinidae; genus Germaria; species Germaria angustata. The sequence goes on from OY812999.1 coordinate 40,274,626, forward strand.
AATTCAGGTGTGGACAGATCAAAAGCGGTACGTTCGCTCGAAAGCTGCAGCCAACTTAAAGAACATGAAAGCAACTGGAGGTGGCCCAAATCAAACAAAATGCCTTTCAGCAAGTGAGCAGTTTATATACGAACTTGTAGGAATGAAGGAGTCCGTAGAGGGTCTGGATAACTCCTTAATATTTGGTTTGCCAGAGTGCTCTCGTGCTAGTGAAAAGCAAAATGAGCCACTACATGAAAGGAATGTCCACGATGATGAAGTTATGGCAAGTAAAGAGTCCATCACCGCAGAACAGATGACGCCATCCAGACAAGATACTAGCGTAACCGAAGATTCTGCAGAAAAAGTACCATACTCCTTGAAACGGAAAAGATCTGAACCGCAAGAAAAATTGAGTACTGCAGATCTCATTGCGAAAGAGGTAAAGACGCAAGAAAGCATTTATACAAAAATTGCTGAAATAGCTGACTCTAGTCAAGTTCACAATAAGGAAATGGAGACAATCATGCGAAGAGTTTACCGTTCCTTAGAAAAAAGCAATGACTTAAAGTCTAAAGAATTAAAAATGTTGGAGCGACATCATGCAGTTTGTGAAGAGTTACGCTTAAAAGAAGTAGAAAGCAAGATAGAAAAGAACAAAAGACTTTTAGAAATTGAGGAAATCAAACTTCAAATCTTAAAAGAAAACGCTTCCAAGTAAACTTATTTTAGCTTACTACAAAGTACCTATAAAAGACTGAATTACCTAAGAAAACACTGAATTAATATGTGATAATTTTTTAATTTTTAAATTCATAAATAGACGTTTTTATTAAAAAATGAAATGTATGTTATTATAAGTTTTTGTTTACTTTTTTTTTGCTGTTGAATTAACTCATTATATATTAATAAAATAATTAAAAAATATTTACATTGAGTTTGCTATATTATCGCGAATACGATTAGCAGCAGCAAGAAGCCTGTTGCGTTCAATTGTGTGTTCTCTTTCCAGATGCGGGAGATTAATTTGTTCCACATCAGTTGTTTCACTGTTATGTTCACACTTATATGCAATGCAGATATTGTGCAAAGCTACGCATACATTAATAATTTGAACAGCTTTTTTTGGCTCATAGTGGAGCTCCCTGGCCCCTAGCAAGCACCTCCATCTACCTTTCAAAACCCCATTTGTGCGTTCTATTATATTTCTGCACTTTGAATGCACATCGTTAAATTTTTCTTCATTCGAGCCAGGCATTGGCGTTCTATATGGTGTTATCAGCCAAGGTTCTAAAGGGTATCCGCCATCACCTATAAAAATTTGTTACACCATACATAAGTATATACATATGCAAATACGTTTTATATTTTGTACTCACCCAAAAGCCATACTCGCATTCCTCTTTGCAAATAATTTTGTTCCATTGCACTTCTGTAGGAACTGCTATTCCAAACAAAGGAGTCGTGGCAGGCTCCAGGATGTGTGGCATCAACATATCGTATGCTCATTTTACTATCACATATCTTTAAAGAAATAATATTCATAACAAATAGTTCAAATATATACATATCGCTCAAGTTTTTTTGAGATATGACTATGTTGCAATAAAGGAGCGATATGTATGTTGTTATTCACAAAAAGAAAACTTACAAGTGTAACATTTAGGCTGTGGTTTCCTTTTCTATTATAGTATAAGTGGTTATTATGTTTGGGCGCTATAATATTGATATGAGTGCCGTCAATACATCCAACCACACCAGGTATTCCAAACTTCCGATAAAATTCTTGCGCTGTAATTTTATTCTCCGCTTCAGAAGGGTAGGTTATCCACTGCCTACAAAGACTTTGTTCCAGAGCATCCAATACGGTTGACAGAATTTCGGAGAATGTTGATTGTGCCATTCCGATTTCATAATCACGGGCGACACCTTTCTGATAACCTCCTTCTGCAAAAAACCGTAAGCAGGCACTGAGCTTTATGATGGGACTTACTCCGAATAATTTCTTTGTGGACGGCAAAGAATTACTAAGCAAGTCCAGAACATAAACAAAGGCTGGCTTGTTTAACCTGTAATGTTGAATGAATCTACAAAAATACATCAAAATAATTTATAATAAATTTTTATATGATTTTGCTACTTACAATGTGTCTGATAACTCCAGTGGGTTAGATGCGTCCCGCAACCGTCGGCGAACAATTCGCTGGTTCTTACTCTCCTCTTCTTGTTGTAATAATAGTGCTCCAATTCTAAACATTATAACCGCTTTTTAAAAATTTTAATATTCTTTATCTGAAATTTTATATTTTTGTCAACTTCTTCCTTTTTGACATTCACTGTGAACTGATAGCGGGAATAATTTTTCACGGCAGATTCACGATACCATTTTTCCCTTCGAGGGAAATGAAAATTTCACGTGAACAAAAATTTCACTTGTTATTCACGATAAGGGTGAATATAAAATATCCTGGATTAAGGAGTGAAGACTACATGTTAATTATAATAAGGTTTTAGTAAAAGTAATAAATATATTATAATTTTCAGGGAAAATTAATGCTAAATTCGATTTGCGAAAAATAGCATACACCGCTCATTAATATTTTGAGATCAAAGGTAAAGTGATAAATTTCAATGTGACTAAAATTGTCCTCAAGAGTCGAGGAAACCATAAATGGTATGAAAAGTTTTAACTTTTGTAATGTGTTAGATATTGAATGAGTTACTTTGTAGACGTGACTCTACATTACCATTAATAATATTCATCAGAAACGTAACGTTTAGCATAGTCCTGCGGATTTCTATGTAGTGTAAATTTATTAAGTGCTAATCTATATGGTAAAAATAAGGTAGATTTATTACTGGATTGTAACACAGTGATCAGAAGCAGAAAAAATAATCTTTTTGTGTAGACTTTGTGACCAATGGTGTCATTGTATATAGTATTACAAGAAATTTTATCATATTCAGTATTGGTCCAGCTAAGTATGTTTGTATGGAGTTAGTTTTGTTATGATCAATAAATTCAGAATAAACTTTATACATTACATATGATCTACCTAAAAGATTACTTATGAAAAATGTTTACGATCTTGCAAGCCAGAGAGCAACAAAAACCATTATAAGAGATATTTTCATCATATTTGAACAGATTGACGAATTAAAACCTTTGGGATCTAACCAGCCAATTTAGATAAGGATCAATTTAGATTCCAATGTAATTGAACTTCTGTGATAATTTATTTCCCTTTGTAATATAAAATACTATATTTATAATGCTATATATATTTATAATATATATCTATATTAACAAATATAATATATATTTATAATACTTTTCCATCTGTGCCTTTTGCTAAAATTTTTGTCGACTTTATCGTACCTTTAAAATATTTCTATACCACTTACTGTATTATCCTTCTTTAAATTTTTTTTATTCATGGGGTAAAGTTCACGTAAAAACTATGTTCGCCTTTTATTTACGATAAAAGTGATTTCTAAGCTTAATATGGTGAATATCATATATTTCCTTAATTATTTTTAACTATTTCCTAAGCTATCTGCTCCTTATTAAAACTAATTTCCTAATCATCACTGGACTTTAACCATCATGTTTGAATAATTTATTGAGAAAATATTAAAAATTTTTAATTTTTGAAAACTTTTAATTTACTTTTAGTTATCGGTTACTTTTCTTCAAACTATCCAAGATATTTAGAAATTTTCTATAGATCACAAAAAAAAGCAGTTGATAACTTCACGTTTGATATCAAAATATTTTTCTTAAGCCAAATTTTCAACTTACAAAAGCAAAAATAAATATTTTGCAGCTTTCAAAGGATTTATATATCTGTTACCCTGTATTTTATGAAAACTCACTTTAAAGAAGTTATTTAGTATTAAATTTTTAAAGTTTTTTTAAAGTAATAATGCATTGTCTTTTTGTCGTTTGTTGTTGCAAAAGACACATGCAACCACAACTTTAACTGCAAGAGAGCTGCTGTTTTTGTTAAGTTGATAATCATGTACAAATAAATCACATTTTCGCTTCCCTTTTGTTTCTTGCAGACAAAAACATAACAGAAATAAGAAACACAAAAGGCGGTAGATTTTTCAAGGAAATTTTTTGAAGGGCTTTATTTCTTAAAACAATGTGTATTAAACACTAGAATAGAATCGCTTTTTTTCTCTGTAAGTGCCTTATTGTTTTTCAGCATATTTTGTGCCTCACAGATGATCTACAATAAAAACTCATAAAGTTTTTAGACCAAATGCCAAAGCTACAAAATTATCAGCAAATATTCAGCATTCACAAAGAAAAAAGAGCAATCCACCGCACACGTGTAACTTTAAAAATCATGCATTAGGCACTCATGCACAGTTTCAATTAGTATTATTTGTTTAGGCCAACAAAGAGGACCCTAACCCGGTACAAACACCACCTACAGGCAGGCACAGCCAAATGTGGCAAGTATGAAAAAAATGACTATGCTCTAATGTAACAACAACATTCAACTACATCGAAAACACTAATATTCCTTTTATGGAGCCTTTCGTAATGTTAAGACAGTGAATTGATGTTGCCATAATACTTATGGTGCACATAAGTATATGTGTGTGCATGTATGTGATTGGGTGCACGGATATACCTACATTTAAGTCTTAATAACAGTTTTAAAGTCAATTATTTTGTGCGTAGTAGTAGTCGGTTGTATGCAACAGCTTTGTTTTTTTTTTTTTTGTTTGGTTTTTATTGAACATTGAGTTGCAAGTATTTTGCATTTATTTCGTCCGTACATCGTCTATACACATTTTCCTTTCTTATCTGCGTTGCCTATACAGGTAGTGATTTTCAATGATTTGCCTTAAATTCATGTACAATATTTCTTTCTTTTGCATACATTTTTTTAGCTTTAAACAATATGCATTTGGCCAGTGGCTAAAATAATAAAAACAATACAACAATGTTGTGATGTGTTATGTTTTTTTAAAATTTAAATTGTTCATTATGTTAACCCAAATAAATACATATTACCACGTACTTGCAACATATAATATACACAACACTCTGTTCCACTATCTGCCTATGCGTTCGGGGATCTATGAATATTTCGACTTATTGCCATTAAAATTGGAGGAAAAAATTAACAAAAGTAAATTGAAATCCCCATAAATTCATTAAAAGTGTATAAATGTCAGTTTGTTTGTTATAAAAAAGAAAAACATATTTTATATCTCTTTAACCAGCAAATAAGTTTAACAAAAACAAAATTCTTACCTTGGAAAACTAAAGCATACAGAGGATCAAATATATAGCAGGTGTTTTTTTGTAGGCGGAGAAATTGGAATTTGTTACCTTAGTTTTTTGTGGCTGCCAACTTGACAGCAATTTTCCTAAACATTTTTTGTTTTTGGTTTATTGTTGTCAATTCACTATGAGCTGATTCCAATTTATTTTGAAAGTTCTAGTTCTAAGGAAATGTTGTTTTTTTAATTATTGTTAATGAAGGATTTTACTTGTAAAATATTTATCTCTATAAGAATGTGTCTCAGTTATTTGTGATATACTTATATTTAAACCATAAGCATATCACTAAAAAAGACCTCGGAGTTTGATGTTGTCTTTTACTAAAAAACATAAAATATCTTTCAACAAAAAATTGGATGGTCTGAATATGCTCAATCTCAGGGCTATTATTTTCATAGAAAGTGATTAAAGTTCGGAGCGGTCACTGTTTCCTCTAGTTTTGTACACACTGAAAGAATATATTTCCTTAATTCATTTGAGCACATTCCATTGTAGCAACGATAAAACAGCGTAACACATCCCACGTTGCTCCAGTGAGTCAGTATTGTCAATATCTTTGGTATAATAGCATAACGGAAACGTTGTTTGCACTGCCATAATGTTATTTCTTATTTAGGGGAATATGACCAATTTTTTAATTTGATTGGCAAAAAAATTATTGCAAAAATCACTTTCCATAAAGCTATGTATGTACAGACGGTTGTAAGATCTGACAGTGTTGTTTGATTTACCAACGTGCTGGCAATGCTCTGACAATTCAATATGGCTACAAAAAGGTACATTGTTAGTTCAGACGATTGTAAGAAAAGCTTACAATTTCATTGTCAGACAACTGTCTGGCAATAAATTTACCTACCAATAAAAATTGTCAGTTCACACAGTTGTTAGATAATTGTACAACAAATTTGTTTTTCGGCATTGCCAGAAAATTTAAAACATTAAATTTACGTTTATGCACGCGCAGTGTTGCCAGTAGAAATATTTTTCTGACAATGGTGTTATTGTCAGGTGCATAAATTTTCGACATCTGCCAATAAAAAATTACCTTACAATGTCTGCCAATTATCTGACAATGCCTGCGATAGGTGTTCTCACGGTTGTCAGATGCCTGACAATATTGTCGTCTTACAATGGACTGGCAATGGTTTTTCTGACAACGTTGTAAGTAAAAAATTGGCAGTTCACACGATTGTAATACATTTTCAGACAATTTTACTGGCAATATTGTAAGATCTGCCAACCGCGTGTACGTAGCTTCAGACAACTGTCTGGCAATAAATTTACCTACCAATAAAAATTGTCAGTTCACACGGTTGTTAGATTATTGTAGAACAAATTTGTTGTTCGGCATTGCCAGAAAATTTAAAGGAGTTATTAATTGTGTATTGTGTGTGTTTGTAAAACAAAATATAGTGTGGAGTCTGCGCAGTGTTGCCAGTAGAAATATTTATCTGACAATGATGCCATTGTCAGGTGCATTACTTTAAGTAGACCTACCAATAAAAAATTAACTTACAACGTCTGACAATTATCTGGCTATAGCAAAGAAGAGTGTTCTCACGATTGGCAGATATCTAACAATATTATTGGCTTACAATAGGCTGACAATGCTTTTTCTACCAACGTTGTAAGACGAAAATTGGCAGTTCACACAGTTGCAAGGCATTGTAAGACATATTTTACTGACAATATTGTCAGATCTTACAACCGTCTGTACATAGCTTTAGGGACTTTAAAATTTTGACAAATATTGTTGAAACTATATCTGTCAAATTGATTGTTATTCACCTTCTTTTACAAAATCACCAGGGATGGATAAAGCGTTAAACAACACATGCAAAAGATGATGGCTGTCAGCGTCATTGGTGTATATATACTTTTTTTGTGAGGAATTGGTCTAAATTGGATGTTGTGAACACCAACGACATATGGTTGGAACAGGTTTTAACTAACAAAATCAGTAATCATATCATTTTACTCTGTGCTATTTACGATTCTTTTTTTACTTCTATGGAAGGGCATTAATATTGGAATTCTGCACTTTTTTCAGGATGGTAGTACAAGTATATGAAACATAGTATGCGTTATGTTTTACGTACTACAGTGCACAATAAAAATTCTGCAAGTTTCACGAAATGGAATCACCAACTGTGCATGACTGTTTAGCTGACACTCTTAAAAGTCATTAGAGTGAAAATTTTATAAAAATCTAAATTCGGAATTAGAATTATTTCCAAAATTTAATATATAAAATAATTTTACAGGCATGGAAAATATTTCTCTTAAATTAATTCCAACTTAAATCTCGTTGCCGTAAAAAAACACCCTATAAATACCTTCCACTGAAGAACAATCATACATGGATAAATCTTCTACATATATACGTATAAATATATATTCTTCTATGTATAAATTATTTTCGTTAAGAGGCCTTTTGTCCACAAATGCCTTTAAGAAAAAGATTGATGTTTAAATTTTATTGTTTGAGAAAGAATTTCAAAACACTAATAAAAAAAACTCTCGTGTCTAGTGTGTCATGTTAAAATGGTTTTGAATTAATAATAGAGAGGGTGTTTTTTTTTCTGTACATTTAAATGAAATATTCTTTGTTTAATTTAGTTTTATGTAAATGATTCGTTAGATGATTAAGTGTTACTAATTTTTTATGGTTAAATTTTATTAACACTTTAAAAAAGTGTCTGAGTTCTTTTTCTCTTTCGGAATTATTTATAAAATTATTTGATTTTATGATTACAAAATGTATTTATATGCTGCTGTTTTAATAGGAATTGCGTGACAATATCTCGTTTTTGAAAATATGGAAAATGATAAAGTATGCGACCAACAAAGACGATTGTTAAGCAAGAAAATAATTTGTAGTTGACAAATATTTATTTCCAAGGTTTTAGATTATACATCTGACATTTTACCATGAAGTCATGCAGTGTACAGTGTATCCAACTTAGTGCAATTCGGGAAATAAACTACAGCCTTTATAAAAAAATTTTAGAAGGAATAATAATTAAAATGAGAAATTACTACTTTGGGATGCCAAATCTAGTCTTCTCGTACGTATACAATTTTGTAATGCTGTCCAATATTTTGTATGTTTTTGCAGTTGAAATTTTTTAAAAATATTCCTTTTAAGGGAAAAATTAAATTTTTTCCATAATTTCAATTTCTTCTTCAAGCTTTTTAAAAATATCAAAGCGAAATTTCGGCCAAACTTTGTTTACTAAAATTGATAAGGAATGATTAAGATTTAAAAATTCAAGTATTGCGTTCTTTGTACCAAAATTGTTTCCCTTTTAATTCAGTAAATACACTAAATATCATAGAAATATAGAAGGTTTTCTAATCTGCTCTGATCACTTGTTTTATAACCAAAAATTTTGGGCATTTTGACGCTAAACATTTTTGCCATATAATTAAAACTCTTTGACATTCACTGTCGTTTTAAACATTGTCCTGTAATACAAGAGCTCTAAGAGAGATTTTTGTCCTTTCAAATATAAAAACTTTGTGCCCACTTAACATGCTAAACTAAAAAAACTGCAATTACGTAATACTTAGATATTTTTATTACTGGGATCTCCGTTTCCAGAATATCTTATTTGAAAACATACTTTTTTTTATTATTAAGCTTTTTATGCCAACACTATGTTCGGGAGAGGGCTGTACTGCTTAGGCGACTTCTGCCAAATATTTTGTCTATTCTTTAAATGCTGATGTCAGATCGAAAGAGTGAAGATCATGCTTGGGAAGAACGTGAAAATAGTAAATATTTAAAATAAAAATTGATACTCCTTTCTAATGGTTAGAACAGTCTAACTTTACTCTAAAAATAATATTTAAGCATGGCTTCTGAACTGCAATCCTGCCAAAATACTAGGTCCCCTTGTCATGATGGGGGAGGAAAAGTAGACAACATACCTTCTCCTATAACTGTGTACCAAATTGGAGAGTTTCCGTCTACACAATCTGGACAAAAGTTCTGAAGTAACATCTATCTGAGTGGACTAAGTGAAATAAATTCCTTTTCCACAAACAGTGGACTCTACACTGGTTCCATTCAGTTTAAATTACAACGCTTTCTAATATGGTCAGCCACTATCTCCTCTTTAGCTTCTGTGACCTATCTTTCACTGATACATCAATTTCAATTATTTATTTCTATGCCCATTTATTTATATGTCTATATCTCATTTTTTTCTATATGAAACCCAAATGAGCTGATCAGTTCCTATTGTTTACCTCAGTACCTGAGAAGTTTAAAATACTAACTCAGAGAGACCTTAAAAGCAATGAAAATGAAAGTTTTAATATTTTAAAATTATTATTATTTTATTATTTTTTCTTAAAAATATATTGAGTTTTTTACTAAAAGATTTAAATTGTGTTATATAATTGAACTGATAAATAAAGCTTCCGTTTGTATATTCGTTTATCAAAAATCGTACTTACGAAGGAAACATATGAAAAGTAACGTGAGGCTTACCTGTAAATAAAAGAAAATATTAAATTTATTCTAAAATATTAGACTTTTTTTTTAATTAGAATAAAATAAGAATTTATGTACTGCTAAATATTTTTATAGAAACTTATTAAATAAACTCTTTGAAAGCTTTGATATATGGTTATGAAAAGAGCAGCTGGTGCTAGAGTTTCACTTAAAGTTTATATTGAAGAAAAATTTGTTTTCAAAAATCTTTCCTATTACAATTTTTATTTAAATTTCAATTGCAATCGACAAGCAGTTTTGCATAAAATATTTCCTTATCAAATAGTATATTAACTTCAAATAAAAATTGTTTTTACTGGTTACATCCTTTTACACATTACAACTTATGAAAACATTTTTATTTTTGTGGGCGGTTTTTGTTAATATAATCGCTATAACAACTACAAGCCGTTATTAGCTTCTAGGCTTATATTAAATTTGTTTTTCACAAATCAGCAGCAGCAAACAAAAATTCATTAACACTTATACCCAACCTTAGAAATAAAACACATCAACAGACATCATGAAGAAAACCCTTAGGACAATAGTTTTGGTTTTTACAACGAATGGAGAACCCTCCCTAAATGAAATACCATAGAAAAATCAATAATTTTAACCTAAAGCTAAAAAAAATAAAATAAAACAAAAACACAACAAAAGAAAAAAATATTAAAAACTATGGCAACGAGCGTTCGGTGCAACATAAAAAAAAAGTTCACACTTTTAACACCGTAAGGCAGTAAAATAAAATGCATTTATTAAATATTTAAAAAGACGTAACATGCATGCCACACAAACTGATGCTGCAAGCTAACACTCCATAATGGCTTGAACAAGAAAATAAATAAAAGAAAAGACCAAAGTTGACTTTGGTCAAGGAAGCGTAACAGCGTGGTAAATATTATTGTTTGTCTTTTAGTTTTGGGCAACATCTTGAACAGTCCAGCTTGGCAGCCAAGATAAGGGGCTAAAATACAAATAGATTCATATTTACAAAAGGGTCATTGCTATTATTGATTTTAACAGCTAAAATTTAAAACAAAAAAAAAAAACTTTACTTCAAATAACAAATATTTAGATGTATTTCTTTATACAAAAGTACAGGAAAGAAGAATACATATAAAGTAAAGTTTTCTTGAAAGTTACTCGTATGAACAAAGAAATAGAAAAAAAGAAATCATCGAAAGGAAACAAAAACCAAAGAACACATCATTTTACAAGAACAACAATTGGCTCAAAGGTGGTCTCATAATTTTAAGTTTCAACATGGCTACAACATTGAAAATATAGTAAGCAACAACAACAACAATCAAATGAAATTTTTTGTTAAATGCATAGAAAAATCTTTCATACAGCAGGAATTGTGTCCATAAGATGTTATGGATGCAGCCAGCTACTAGTGGCTGTTTGCAACTGAAACTTCAATAACATCAACCAAAAACAATACCGTAGTAAAATATTGCTTTTTTCTACTGTTGTTATTCTAAACATTTTTCTTTCAAAAATTCTGTTTAAAAACTATCAATAATTGTTCTGTTAGTTGTTTTTTGTATTTTTGAAAACAATTAAAGTAATGTATTCTATATTTTGAGGGGCCCTTCTTATAAAATGGCTGATGTTTAGTTCTTTTTAAATAAAAAGAATCCTTGTCTTTTTCAATAATAAGGCAGAGAAAAAATTTATTGGTAAAATTCATTTGTTTGGAAGAATATTACGAAATGGATGAGAATTAAATTGATCTGTTCCACGATGATTTTAAACGTAAAGTGAGTATGGAATGATACTGTCACTCGACTATATTGAAAAATCACAAGAGAAAACGGGCAACTTAAAAGAATTAAGAGGGTTTCATCATTCAGTCGGAGTGATCCTTTTTATGTATGAATTTGATTAAATGATATATCATCAGAACAACATGGTATCTAGGATAAGTTAAGGGTCAACAGATTGCATAGCACTAGACTCGGCCTTGTACGTACTAAGCTTAAAAGGGAATATTAATTGTCCTTTGATTAAAATCCCAAATTGATTTAAGGTTTCATGCTGAAAAGGATTAATCTTCAGTTGTAAGATATTCAAAGCTTTTTCGCTTTCAATTAAAAGCGAGAAGCTGCTAGCGCTTGAGAGGTGTCGCTGGTACACTTAATGGGCACTATTATTGCAAACTGTCTAATCGATTATATATCGTAATGTCTAGGGAGTTCCTTACAATTTAACGCTTTCTATGCGCCTTCCATGCTCTACAGGAACAAAGGCTTTGACATAAATAATTTTCTTTAGGATCTAGACTGTGTGGGAAAAGTGTTACTGAGTGATCTATTAAACTGTATAAGAAAATCTTGCGGGATCTCAGAAATTCTTTATACTATGTAGAGTGTACGAGTAGTTTGTTCTGTAGACATTACAAAAGCTCTTATGTGCTTCGAATGTACCCTTTAATTATTCTGTGGTTTGTCTTGCCAAACTAACCTAAACATGTTACTGTAAATGTTTGTATGATGGGAATATAAATCATCTTAGAAGTAAAAAAAAGTTGAATTAAAAAAAGTAAATTGAGTCCGTAAAAATTCATTTTAGATGAAAATATAAAAAAATAAGAAATATGGCGCTGAAAATATATACAGAATAAAAATTCGCAACAAATGCTTCTGAGGCAAGAAAGAATATCTTAAAGTAAAAATATAAAGGAATTAGAAAAAATATTTTAATATATAATTTTTATATTCTTTTTTAATTAAATTAATTTTTCAATGCTAAAAATTCTGTTATAATTTTACATATCGTATTCAATTCAAGCGTCCAATTGTACAAGTTTTTTGAAACTCTAATTGAAAAACCTAAAAAAGTAAATAACCAGTAACTAAAGATTTCCTTCCTTTAGATCTCTCATGTTCGAAAAATGCAACATGTTAAGTGAAAATCCCAAAAAAGCATACAACAGAAAGCTTAAAGGCACAAAGAGCAATACAAGCATTCCAAGATGCATGTTCTCGTATGTGGTATTGTAAGTCTTAGTATTGCTAGGATGATCTTTGTAAGGATATACTTTGCTTTCTTAAACAATGTAGCAAGTGTACCTTGTAGATGTTGTATTTTTTTATATCCAAGCCGCATTCTAGATCTGTTTAAATAAATAATGGGTTGTATGCTTTTAAGGTCAGTATTTAGTTTAAAAATTGCATTGATTTGTGTAATGGCATCAATATAATAGTCATTCAATTCAATAGATGTTGGAGGCACAAACAACATTCGTTGCACGGCAAGTAGTGGAAATAAGTAGTAGAAGTTTGTAGTCATACATTATCTTGTTGTTGTTGTAAAAAAGTAGCTAAAAGGCATTTTTCCATACAATACAATTTATTAATTTTTTCTTGCATATTTTATTCAAAATTTTTTCTTTGTAAGTAAAAAGATATTCTATGGCAGAAAAAATCAAAACATAACTTTGCTTTTTGCTAAGTTGAAGATATAAGAAAATCGTCTGCATTCAATATAAGGAAAATACTTTGCTTTGACTTAAATATGTTATTGATTTTTAAATAATAGATAAAATGCATAGTTTATTTAAAGTTTATTTACATTATTGTAAAGAATTGCAAATTAAAGAAGAGCATTAGTATCATTTATGGATGAATAATACACTGTACTCTGTTGAAAAATGATAAGTGAAGAGTTGATATAAAAATAAATAAATAATAGTTTTAAGTGATAATAACCTAGAGAAACAGCTGAAAAACATTATTTATTATAGGAAAACTCATTTAGAAAGCATCTTAATAATTGAACATGTTGTAAAAACTAATTAATTTTATTTTTCCTTAGAAGTCTTATACCCTAGTCTAGATATATTTCATTTAGTGGTTTTAAAAGACCAGCAGTCCGGCATGGCTCTGAGCTTAAAGCAATCTCTCATTTAAAACGTCAGTAATTTAATATAAAATTTTTAATTTAAAAACAACCGACACAGGCATTAAAATAGGTAAAATTTATTACAAAAATTGTCGTTCATAACAGGTCAATTTTCGAGCATTACGTTCTGATTATGGTCGTCATAATCGAACTACTTTGCAAGGAATTGATAAGATTTTATAGAAAGTTAAAAAGAGTGGAAGCGTTGCAGATGTGCAGCAACGCAATGTACCCACTTCCAGAAAAATATCGATTCTGTTAGTGACAGTTTGGCAGATAATCTAAATTTGTCAATTCCACGGCATTCTCTGCAATTGATCCTATCCTACGGCTGCTTATGGCGTATTATACATTTGGATTTGCATCTCCATTTGTATCAAATCCGACTCGCACGGCAATTAAAAACTGCTGACAATCACAACACCGTAGATATGCTGACAGGGTGCTAATGCCAGAGGATGTCTCATATGGGACTCGGAAAAAAAATCAGAAGTTATTGTGGAAAAGTCATTGCATTCGAAAAAATTGACTGTTTAGTGGACATTATGGTCTGGAGGTGTCATTGGGTCATATTTGTTCGAAAACGACGTATTTGTGCGTACAATTATCGTCAATTCAGCGCATTGTGGTCGTATGATGACCAAATTTTTTTGGCCTACAATTGAAGAGTATGAACAATTAAAAAGTGTGATCTTAACACGAGCCACATAACTCGATCGATTTTGGTTTTATTGCATGGGAAGTATAATGCTTAATTTCACATTTTGGTGACATCAATTGGCCTAAAAGACCATGCAATTTGCTGCTGATAGATTTTCCTCAGAGGCTACGTCAGAGCCCGTGTCTACACGGATAATCCTCTTAAGTTGGAACATTCAACATTCCCAACATTTGTCAATTTGGCCTAAATCAACCTCAAAGGGATCCACGGCTGGCCAATCTAGAAGCGGTTATATGAATTACAACGTATTTCACACATAATGACAAGGTCAAGGCATTATAATTAATGTATTATATATATTACTACTGAAAAATGGATAACCCTGTAGCAAGATATATAATATAAGATAATATTTTTAAAATATGTCATTTTAAATTTATTCTTTAACATAAAATTTTCAATTTTATTTAATTAACTAAGGTTTTTTTCTACAACCACATAAAAATAACTTAATTATTAACTTTTTATTAACGAGTCCACCTACTTTGCCTTGCATGTCATGAATATTATCATAAAAAAATATTTAATCTTCTCACACACTTTTATATCCCAAATTAAAAAAATACATCCTCGAAAGACAGATAGTCAGAGAGAAAAATTATAAAATATAACAAAAAAAATTACTTAAATTGTATGTGTATCTGCAGTAATTAATATATTTCTCTCTACATTTCGTTTGCCATAATTTATTTGCAATAATTTGTTGCACATTCTGCATTAACAGACAGAATTTGCACACTCAGTTGCAAATACAGACACTTGTGTAGCTGCAACATGATTTCGATGATGTATGCAAAATTACAACAAGGCAAATAATACAAAAAATATACATATATAAAAATGCTGTTGACTACTTTATTGAAATATTACAACAACAACAACAACAAAAATAAGAAATTCTTTATGAACACAACTGCAAATATAAATAAATATTAAAGTCATTTATATTACAGATACATTTACAAATGATACATGATGCTTTAAACGATTAAGACTTTAGTGAAATTATAAAAATGGAAGAAAAAAAAAAGACTGGGGATGTGTTGCAAGAATACAAAAACGTATAAATTAAAAATATAAACACAACTCAATTTTTTCTTCATTTTTTGCTGGCAGAAAATATGAATGATATTGCTGGTTATTAGTGTAGTATGTCTACTCTTTTTTATCTCTATAAACATTTTTTTCCCAAAGAGGGTAAAAGTTGTGGAGGTTCTTTAAAATGAAATTTATAAGAAGACAAAATAATAATAAAGGCGTTACTTAAGGCTTCACATAAAGCTTTGCATTGCAATTTATTATAAAAAAATCATTTATTTATATGTTTGCATTATTACTTGTACGCGTAGATTCGTAGTTGAAATGTACGCAACTGAGCTTGTATGTGTATGCATGTGCAACAGCTGGCTTCAATTTAAGTCTGCGTTGGTTTTTTAGCGGCAATATGCAGTTCTGTTAATATTTTATTTTAATTTTCTTTTCCACTAGACCAACGAAATTCAATTTGAAATATTGCTGCACTTTTTTAACTTTTATAGCGCTCTAAGTTATAGAAATTAAATAATGATTTTACAGAGCAGTACAATAGTAAGAAATCCATACGCTTTAAAGAATTAAAACTTAAATTTGAGGTGCTTAAAGCCCTGATATCAGCTACATAAAATATATTTGAAAATATTTAACTATAAAAAAATCAAGAGACCTTAAGCTTAAAAAATAAATCAAGTTTATTAACTAAAATAAAATGGTCACAAAACTAGAACGTATATGTATTTAACTTTCAAACTTCGATTTCCGAGAAAACATATTCTTAGCCGACTTCAAAACAATTCGTGTGTATTTTTTTATAATGCCCCTACAATAATAATTTTATTATTGTTGATCCAATTTTAAAAATTGTTTTGCCTTCCAAAAAATTTATTATCGTATAACTTTTATACTTGGGGATAAATTTTCAAAATAATTTTTTTTTTTTGTGAAAGGGTTTGATTTTAGGTTAGGTTAGGTTAGATTGATTGGAGGGGTGTGATAGCCCATGTCATTCGACATACACTTAAACCAGTGAAGGCTTGTTGTGCGCTCCCTTTAATTATCAAACACAAACT
This sequence comes from Germaria angustata, assembly GCA_963681545.1. Taxonomy (NCBI): domain Eukaryota; kingdom Metazoa; phylum Arthropoda; class Insecta; order Diptera; family Tachinidae; genus Germaria; species Germaria angustata. Next base: position 40,291,146 of record OY812999.1, read on the forward strand.
GCCAGAGTTCTGCGGCAGGATTCGAGTCTAGTACATTACCTACCAGTCTACGAAGGCCAGGCAATATTAAATATTTATAAAAAAATATTGTAACAAAAACTTGCATTGTAGTTTTACAAAGGTTTTCATACTGTGAATTATTTTAATTTTTTGCGCAGCTAATTTATGGCCACCCTATGTCACAATACATGATTGTGAATAATAAACGGAAAGTCTTCAGTCATACGTACGAGTATGTTTTGCAAGTTTTGTTGGCATTAAATAATATTCTCTTTGGCTTCTTGTTTTAAACGTTCCACTGTTACGTTTACAACATGCCACTACTTTAAGCGGTATCGGATTCTTTATGCTGCCGTTTAGGAAGCTAAAATGAAATAAAAACGATTTGTTGTCGTTGCCGTTCTGTTTTTAACAAATAATCATACAATATAAGGAAAGTACAACTATTATGCATTGCTCAATATGTTTTCCGATGTGTTGCATACGCGTATAAACATGACTGAATATTTGTATGTCTGTCTGTCTGTCTGTCTATCTGTCTTTACGTTTATCTTCAGGTTTCTTTTTATTTTTCTTAAAGAAAAAAATCTTGTTCTTGGACTTGTACGCAGCAAAGTCTGAGAGTTTGTTTGCTTGTGCCGGTTGTAATTTATGAGCAAAACTTAAACTTGTGCAACTTATATCAAGTACTTGCAATTTTACTACTACCATATCCTTGCGTTATTACTGCTAATAATGCTGCTGACTTATGTACGAATATGTATGTGTGTCTTTTTTTTATTTGTGTATTTTTAATTTTACTGCTGTTCTAACTGGAGGATTATATGCAGAGTATAACATATGACTCTATTTGGCGGTTAAAATCTAAGAGATTTTGCGAATAACAAATTTTTATTTTATTGCCACAAAATAAATTTTCGTTTCTATCCATGTGCATTTCTTTAATTTTATGTTTATTTATCGAAAAAGCTTTTTAAATTTACTAATTGCATTTAAATGTTCAAACTTAAGGCATTGCTAAGCATAAGTATTATCAGCACTAGCAGCACACATTAGTATTAGTATGAGCTTTGTTCATCCTTAACGTCTTTTAACGCTTTAACAAGAGATAAAGAGAGAAAAATGCAGCAACAAAAATATTCAGGTGTTTTTCGTCGGTTGTAGTTTATGCATAAAACATGATGTATGCAATAATATTATGCATTTTTTCCTCCAAATTTGCGGTTAAATCGATCGCATTCTTTTTAACAGTTTGGCTTCTTATAAATTTTATTCAAACTTATTCCTCTTCGTATTATTTTGTTAGCCTTAGCTATGGCACATGGCTTTGGCCATGTATATACAAACTTCTGTTTTTAAGGCTTATTTGGCTACATGTATGTGTATGTGGTTGCATCTGTATAATAAGGCTCGTCGTTTAGTGCATTTTAAACATCAGACACCGAAATTTATGTAAATACACCGCCTCGATAATCAACGTTAAAGCTCTTCTTCCTTATTTTAGTTCATATTCATTCTTATATCTGCAAAATCATAGCCATACAAAGGAACGGTACGCACGATTGATTTTGAAAATAATTTTTTATTTAATTTTTCCACATTTCTCTTCTTCAAAAGGCATTGTTGAGTTTTCTTTATAGCAGCAACATGAGTAACAGAAACATATTTTTTGTTTGTTTGTTTGTTTAATATTATACGTATGTATTTTAAAATATTTTGTCATTTGTGTTACTCTTTTTTTGTGTGCTGCGGAAAAAAATGAGATAAATTGTTACACTAATGAGCTATTTTACATAATGTGCCTTTGGTTTGATCTTTTATACAAAAGAAATTTTTTGCATCCATGTTTTGTATGGTTATAATAATGCAGTTTTCACAGATGCTATTGATACAAGACGATACATGCATAATTTGCAGATAAAAAGGAAGAATGTTGGCAGTGTTAAGATGAGGTAAAAACAAGCCATTTTTAAGCAAATTTATTCAAATTTAATGAACTAGCCATTTGTGAAAAATTTCATTTATACAATAATAAGCATAATAAATATGGGGAGAAATGCACGTGAGCTTGGTTTTGCAAACGAACAGACACGCTTACGAAAGCGGTATTATTATTTTTTGCCACAGCCGGTAAGTATTGAGGATCTTGCAATCAGCAGGGCTTCTGTACATAATATTCTTAATTAAGCATTATCGGTCACAATACTCCAAATTGTGTATGTTAAGATGTTTTTCTAAGTGTCCCTTTTTAATTTGACCAAAATAGCAAGGCTCTTATATCCTGCCAAGTCCTCAAGGAAAAAAGCGCAAAATATTACAGGACGAGTGTTTTTGTTAAAGCTATTGCACTCAATTGTATGGCTACTGCAAATTTGATTTTGCTTTAAGTTTGTGTTGCGTCTTCTAGCTACTATCAAATTCCCGATTTAATTTTAATGATTGTAAAGCTTTTTTCCGGCAAGGACACGAAATAATTGCATAGGGAACCATGTAACTCTTATGTTTTGAAATGATTACAATTACAAATTGTTAAAATTATCCAGCTTTTGGGTCCTCTTATTTCTTTTCTCCAGGCAGAGTACAAAAACGGAGTGATATGTTCCGCAAAAATATTTCTCATAAAATTCAGCCGCAAGCCGTTGGATTTACAAATCTTTAAAACGGACCTAAACGTTAAAAATTAACCAAGAGGATCAATTTAGACGGGCGGTTTATATTAAAAAATTTTTAGGGACTCACATTATCATAAGTTCATAAAAATTTCTCAAACTAATTTTTTGAAAGCAATAGCACAACAATTGTAAAAGTTTTAAAACATTACGACAACATGCCTTGTGATTCCCCCAATTATCTTATTGAAATGACGTTGAACGCTTAAGAATTGCATTGAATATCGAATACACTCCCCTAAACTTTTCACAGGCATTCAACTGAAGAAAAAATAACATTTTCCCTTATTATAAATTCGGGAATCTGTTTATATATATTTAATACATTAAACTAAAAATTCCTTCTAGTGGGTCTGTTGCAATTTATCAGTAATTTAATTCTTTTAGTTTATATATTCTGGTAACGTTAAATTTTGATAATATCTATGCAAATGGGGAAGTAGGAAGAAAAAAATTTCAAGAGGAATCAAAGTTAAGAACAGAAGGAACAGAAGAAGGGATCAATTTTATTGATTCATTGCAGTCATTAATTGAAAGACGTTATTTTACTATTAATACACATATAAAAAGGCTTGTGCGATATGAAGATTATAATCAAATGCTAAAACCAATTGATCTCACAATACGGACTATCTTTATTGCTTAAATGATTCCTTTCTAAATACAAATTATTTGTTAATTTAAAATAAATAATCATGTCCGTTTTAAGATCCAAATAATTTTGCATTAACCTTTTATTCACGCTTGATTAATCATAATCACAGTCGACACGAAAAGTTCAGGACAGCAAAATTAAATAAATTTGAAGACAAACAGACAGAAAAAACAAATTTTTTTCTCTGTAAAATAAGCATGAAATAATTTTTCCATAAACTTTTATGAAAGGAAGTTAGCTTTTGCATTTTTAATATTTTTTCGGCGAAAATATGCACAAAAATATACCACATTTCTGACTAAATGTTTAACGCCTTAAAGCATATGCAAAGAATTCATTCATTATTCGTGTTCAAGAGAAAAGAACCAATAATTAACATAAATTTGCAATATTTTTTGCAACAAAAAAAAAACAAATCGCTACTTTTAAATTTTAAAAAGTAGCAGCTCATATTGATCTTTAGCCCAAACATGAATGGTGAATGAATTACAGCAAATACACAAAACTGACAAAGTGCTAAAAAAAACTTTCATGACCCCTACTGTCAAACAAGCCTCAACTTGAATGCACAAGTAGAAAAGTTAATGTTATAATCTACGAGTAATAAAAAAAATTATTTAAATAATTTCCAAAAAATAATTTTTGTTGTTGTTAAACGAACCGAACCATTGGCCATCATTAATTACTTGCTGTGAGCCGTCAATAGAAATTAATTCCATTCTTTATTAAATTACTTGAATAAATATTTTTACTTCTGTGATAACGAAATTTTAAAGTTCAGCATTTATATTTATACCATTGACTTGTTGGGGAGACAGACAGTGCTGCATATTAAAGAAATTTTGATGCCTGCCCTCCAAGTGAGATTTCAATATTTCATTAGATGGTGAAGCATGATAAACAATTATTTTTTTAGTAAAAAACTAAAATATAATGAATAACAAAACTAAAACAATTTGAAGAATACAATTTTTTATATAAAGAATGGAGGTCCCATTGTTGAAAAGATTATTAATTCTAACAAGGTACTTTTAAAAAAAAAACTTTCTTCTCATTAATTATTTATTTCTTTAATTTATTTTTTATTACTTTTTATAAACTTCACCACAGGTGGAAATGTGTATATTTAATTTCTTTACACTTACAAAAATGATAACTATAAGGCCTTTTATCTATCTGTCGAAAGCACTTAACAGATCTGCTTTTTCATCTCAACCAAAGTATTGTAATTCAACAACAGTTTTGAAAAATTATAATACGGATAAGAACAGTGCTTTAGATATAGTGCAAAGTTGGATCATTATAGAAAATGTAACATTTCATTCTTGATTTCAAAAAGGAAGCGGCTTTATTTTTGCAATTGTAAATATTTGTTAATAAAAATCGCAAGGACACTCCGTCCATCACAAATATTGGCTATCGCATAACATCGATCTCTAAGTACCGATTTTTATAATACGAGGTCTGTTCAATAGAAAAGGTGAATTAATATTTTTAAGTCCATGTTGGCACACTTGTCTCAGAGGCATAACATTAAAAATTTTTTCTTGTTCGGCGATATTTTTGTTGTGAAAAAAATGGATGAACAAATTTACATAAAAGTAAAATTAAGTGCTCAAAAGCACTAGAAATGTTGAAAGTGATTGTGCTCTGAGTCAGAAAGTGTTTACAAGTGATACAAGCCTTTAAAAAACGGCGCACGTCCTAGAAGCTCTATTACATTAAAAACCGATGAAAATGTCGAGAAAATGAAAAAATAGTTACGGAAAATCGTCAAATCACTACCAAAGAAGTTGCAAAGCTTGTCAACCTATTGGGCATCATAATTAGTGATAAATCATAGATATATATTTATGACTTCGAAACCAAAGTCCAATCGTTCCAATGGAAATGCCAAAGAAAGCCAAGACCAAAATCAGCTCGCCAATTTCGATCAAATGTGAAAGTTTTGCTTACTCTTTTCTTCGATTACCGTGGCGTAGTTCATCATGATTTCTTGCCACATAATTTTATAGTTAATAAGGAGTATTATCTTGAAATTATGCACCGCCTGCCGGAATTGATACGTTTGGTATAGTGAAAGAAAAAATTCAGAGCTTTTGCATCACGGTAATGCACCTGTTCACTCCTCATTGCTTGTTTGTAATTTTTTAGCTGAAAAAAAAATACTGTAATCATGTCGCAGCCACCGTATTTACCAGATTTATCTCCCTGCGACTTTTTTCTGTTCCCAAAATTTAAGAAACCCATGAAAGGGAATATCAACGGTTGGAAAAAACGCTATCACAAGTGTATTATATCTAAGGGGAAATACTTTGAAGGAGACAAACTTGAAATTAATGAATAAATAAATATTAAAAAAAAATGAAATTTTAACTCTTATATTAAACAGACCTCATACAATAATCTAAGCCACTGCAGCGAAAAACTTACCATATCCAACCACAAATCTTGGTGCTAAAAACATACCCCATCAAAAATAATAAAACCGGGAAAAAGGTCAATATTTCCGAGCTGCATTTTTTAATTGTTATATGTTAAAAACACAGTTATAGATATGAGAAAACTTTTATCTGATTTAAACAAACTTACACGCTAGTGGAAAACAAGGATTTAAAAAAGAAAATTGACAAGTAAGAATGGCTGTGGCGTAAGAAGTGGAAATAATAAAATTTCTCATATCCTTTTCCCCTTTTTTGATTTTACAACGAACTTTTATGATATTTAAGTGATTATTTAGTAAAAATATTACTAATGTCAGCCAATTAAATAAATTAATTTTGAATGTAAATAGAATTTTATTTTATTTAGATTAAAAAAAATAATGTAATGCTTTAGCATTAAAAAAAAATAATTGTCCGCAATAAAACAGGTCTTCACCAGATGTATATTGTATTTATTTAACCATAAAAATATTTACGTACATATTCTTTATAAGCATAAAATGAATAAAAATATCCATATACAGCCTTAAATAAATATACAAAAACGATGCAAAATTAAATAAAAAACAAAATCCATAAAACAATATTTTGCTGTTTGTATACAATACCATAAATAAACAATATTTAACTCAAATTATGTGATTGAAAAAAGGAAAACAAGAAATCAGACAAAAATTAAAATGACACAGATACCCAAGAGTATCAGTCGACACGACAAGTGGATACACATAAAATTTAAGCAGATATTTTAACAGATACAACAACAAAAACGATAATAAAAACAAAATGTTTATTTAAAAAAAGTCAGTTGAGGAAGAAACAAAACATAAATGGGAAATATTAATAATCAGCATAAATGTCCTACTGCTCATATTCATCATCATCATCATCAACTTTATTTCAATGATGTGGCAACAAGAATTCAAGTCGGCATCTGCATTAAAGCCTGAGGAACATGACGAATATGTTGGCAATATTTTTTAATTTTTCTCAAAAATGGGAACGTTGAGTCTTGTGATTATTTCTTTCAAACAAATATTTCCTTTGTCTTGCGAAAGCAAAATAAAATCATAAAATCTATAATATTTAAAATTATTTTCACATACCCTCTCCCTTGGCAGCCCATTTTGTTGTCATTAACTTAAGACATTATGTTTCTTTTGTATTTTTAAAAACATATTTAAAAGGTGTTGCTTTTTTTTATAAAAAAACTAAACATTTAATAAAATAAATGCAGACCTTTTAACTATAAAAATGACAATTCATTAAAATGGCAAACAACAGGTTTTTTCTTCCTTTTTAGAGAATTTCTTCATGTTGCCGCCTGCTTTTACAAATGTGTTACTTAATAAAGATACGAAGGAGCAGAGTGGTTTTTCATGACAAGAAGCCCATACATAAGCGATACATAAAAATTATTACGTTACTTTTACTGGAGCCAGAAAATTATAAAGGGAAGGCCGTCCAATCAACAGTATTTTTCAGGGTTTATTAAGATGTTATTAATTGAAATAATATGAAATTAAAGAATATTAATTAATAACGCGAATTGCAGAAATAAACAAATTAAATTTTACAATTGTTAATTAAGAACTGTGAAAATAATAAATGTAAGTGGTGCTTATTATAATTTTTCCAAAAGAGTATTAGCGTTATTCCGTTCGAAATGGCCCATATATGGTGGTCAAATAGAGCGGCATGGCTTCACTGTCAGACACTCCACAATGATTTTTTAATGAGTTGATATATTATTTTTAAGGATCTTACAATTCTTTGTATATTACGATAATTAGTCCATACGCTTTTAGAATGATGATATATATGATATAAAGAATTATGTTCCTAAGATCTCATCAGCAATGTGAATGCAAACAAACATTTTAATTTTTTATCTGTAAATATACTTGCAAACTCAGCGAACTAAATTAATTTATTTTTTTAAGTTTTACTTGTATTTTACAAGAAGGTGGTTTTATTAAATGTCTTTGCAATAAGTTATGTGGCTAGTGCAAAATTTATTTTGGTCTAAATTTGTAATGCCACTTCTAATGACTATAAAATTTATTAAAACTGTCGATAAGAAAGACAAAGAAGGACATGATATGAATAATTTGTTGTTAAATGTTGACTCATTATATGTACATGTTAGAAATGTTTAATTAAATAATAGGGGTCGTTATCAGAGCATTTCTTTACTCTTACAGAGAAAAAGGTAACTTGGGCCCCAAATTACACTATAACTTAACCATAGTTACACTTAAGAACACTGCCCATTATGAATAATTCAAAAAGTCATTAAATTTCATTACTTAAGTCGCAAAAAATCAATTTTCAATGACAATAAGAAATAATGTTTTTTTTTTTTAATTCTAAGTTAAATTTTAAAACTTTGTGAACTGTTTTAATAAATTGGTTTTAAATAAATTCTACCATTTGAACCACCCTACAATCATGATCGCAAAAAGCGGAAATGTAGCATAGACGCATCTCAATAACCAATAAAATTAGTAATTAGCGATTAGATTTTAGCTTCCATATAACTTCGGCTTAGCTTCTGATGTAGTTATGATTTTTTTACATATAAAGAGGATATAGAGGAGCAGTTTTGATTGTATAATTTAACAAATTTGGATTTTTTGTGAAACAACTATATGTTGCATTTAAGAGCAGCTTAATATAAAAACCACATCAACAGTTTTGGGTATAACATGGGCTTAGCTTCAGATGGGACTATAATTTTTTTCTACATATAAAAAAGATATTGGGGAACACTTTTTCATTGATAACAAAAAATATCTATCTTTGAGACACATCATTCTTGGTATAAGCAATACCTTATATAAGAATACCTTGCCAATAATTTGTTTTTCGAGCCGCCAACTCAAACATAAACATCTATTTTTCTTTTCAAAATTAATTAGAAAACAACATGTTCAACATTTACTTCATTATTTATATTCCACACACTCCTTTCTTCTCCCTGTCCCTCAGCCTCTATCACTTTTTCGTTTACATTTATGTACTTCATTGCTTGTAATTAAGTTGCTTTTTTCTAATTAAAAATTAAATCTTTTTCAGTTTTTATATAAATTACTCTCTATTTAAAATTAAAAGCAAATCATGATCTAACAATTAGTAATCAAGTCAGTTAATGTTGAATACTCCTTTATCTAATAAATGTCTGTACAACTCATGAGAGAAATGTTCAATGTACATGCAACATACACCAGACCCTCGTAAGAAGGCCTCCATATTTTTGTATATTGTAAATCAACATTCACCAAGTGACGACCCTATAAACACTTCATAAGTGTATGGGTAAGTTTTATATCTATACACAGCATGATTTTTCAAAAACCCCTACAAATATTTTACTATGATTCTTGATTTTTTTAGGATACGTTGTAGTTGTTGTTGTTTTTTTGTCCAAACTTCAAACGGAAAACTATTAAAATAAACCTACATGAAAAGCATGTTGATTATTTAAAGAAAAACTAACATACCAAATGAAAACTGCACTCCAAACAAAAAATATACAAACAGAATAAACAGAAACAAGGTTCGACGTCTTCGTCGCCGGAGCCGCACCGATTTGATTTGTCTTTTATTCAAATGAGAGACGAGATCCCCTATGAGATGACTTTGTATATTCTTTAAATTTTTTCTGATTTTTATTTATTGTTTCTGCTGTGTCTTGTAAACATGACTTGAATTTGTCACTTGTTCTTTATTTTTAAGGAAATATTTCCTTGGTATTTGATTTGCTGTGGAATTATTTTGGCTGGTCAAGAGCATTACTATTTATTAGTAATTGCATTTCATGTCGTCCTTTGAAACACACTTGTTGTTATTTCAGTGTAATGATATTCTTAACACATTTTCAAATTTGTTGGGAATTTTAATTAAAATAATAAATTAGAATTGTGGTAGTGAAAGAAACTAAAAATATTTTTTAAGATAAAAATTAAATCGACCATCTATAATCTGAAATGTTTCTCCATTTTGTCAATTTCACAAACCTCACCATTTAGTTTTGTATATTCCGAGGTTGGGCCAAAAACTTTTCAAAGCAACACTCTTCCTGTCAACAAGTTGTTTTTTAGTTTTATCAAAAATTAACAAAATGCGTCATTTACTTTGTGCTTGACAGCCATTGATTACACACTAACGCGTTGCGTGAGGAGAAAATGATACAAAGTGAATTTTGTGTACTCATTAAGCGTTATTCATTCGAACCAAGGCTAAGCTTCATAAATACTATGGGAACTCAGCGCCCTCAATTTTAATGGTAAAAAAGTGGTTTACTGTATTTCGTCGTGGCCATACAAGCACGGAAGATGCCGAAATTTGTATACACCCAGAAGAGGTCACTACAGCCGAAACAATTGAAAGAATATACGATTTGGTGTTGGTCGATCAGAGATTAAAAGTACGAGAGATTTTGGAATCTATAGGCATGAATGATCACTTTGGTATAAGAAAGCTTTCCGCAAGATGGATGCTGCATTTGCCACAAACGAAATTGTATGTCAATTTTGAAGAAAAATTAGGCGTTGTTCAGCCGTCATATGTACGTTTTGTAATCGTGGATAAAGCAGAAGTATTTTTAGCGCCAAAAAGGCTATTTGGTTTGTTTTGAAAGTAATATAATTTTTTATTGGAAAACCTGTGTTTTATTCAAAAATTCACGTACGTTTTGACCTGTCGTTGTATAATGTTGATTGTCGGCAATAATGAGAAATTTCGGTAAAGGTGGTTTATGTTCTTTATGTTAATGCCTCCAAATATAATTTTTAAATAATTTTTTTTTTTTTTGATTCCATCATTTATTGAAAATTGGATAAATTTTTGAAAGCACTCAATTTTTCAAATGACTCCAAACATAATCCTTTTCGAAAGTGTTTTTTTTTTTTAGTTCCAAACCAAGATTTAAATTAAATATTTTTTTCAGCCAGAGGCCACAAGAACGGCCTGCAATTTCAAAAATATTTCCTGATTTAACAAAGCACAAGTGTCCTTTTGGCAAAAGCCAGTGTTAGTAAATGTAGTTTGAGGCTGTAGGATATCAGCTTGGAAAGCTTTTGAAATTTGCTTCTGTCTTTTGGAATTAGAAACATTTTAACTATTTATAGTCGTCAAGAGTTAAATTTTGTCAATATGTTTCTTCAAATGTTGATCTACAAAATTTCTTAAGGTCAACAGACTTGCAATATCCATTTTTGTAGACAAATGGTAGACTGTTTTATGTTTTCTTTTCCCAAAAAAAACCTTTTGGCTGAAAAAGCTGGTTAGGTTTTGTCTCTTAAAGCTGATTGAAGTAAGTAAAGGTTAATTAGTGAAATCGTGAGGAAAAGTCATATGGGAGAGGTGGACAACTATCGTAAATAGTTGTGATCGGTTATGATAAGCTAAAACTGTTATTAAAATTTCTTCGTTAGTTTTATTGTAATTCTGTTTCTTTTCCGCTAAAGTGCATGCAACTATCAATTTTAAATCAGAAAAATCAATTAATTTAAAAAAAATTTCTCAACAAAATGGTTTCGGAAAATGTTACATTAAATCGATTTTTTGGAATGCGACTATTATCATTAGCCTCTATACAAATTAAATAACCCGCATTTCTTTTTAATTCTTCTAACAATCCTCTTGTTGCAATTTCTTAACTTGCAAACATATTATTTCTTTAAATATTGAATCTCTTGCCAGAGACCTTGTGTTAATGAAAAGCCTAGAGGTTGTATTTATTTCAATTAAACCATAAAATATACAACGATATCATATAGTTTCAGATAAGTATTGAAAATAACAGCAGCAGCAGCTGCTGCTGTAAGACAATTTAATGGAGAAAAATACATTTGTACATACATATAGCCACATTAAAATAATTGTTTTTTTATGTTTTAGTTTCTCTTATTATGCTTTAAAATATCCTTTCAGATTGTAGATACGCATATATAAACTAAACCAAACACCAGAATGAATACAAAAATCATCCTAAATATTCAACAATTTTGAGACCATTTACAAGAATATGAAAAGAGGAAAAAAAGAAGATATAAATAACTACTACACCTACCCCCTAAAGCATTTTTTGTTAAATTAAAGACAGGAAAAAATAACAAAGAAAGAAATAAAAAGATTGTTAGTTAGTCTACTTTATTGTGTGTCCTGTTGTGTGTCTGTAAAGAGCAGCTGTAAAATATGTTCTGCTGTGTATGTTTGGGTGTGTGTGTGTTACAGTAAACTGGCATACAAATGTCCTTCAGTTTTGATCGTAAAATGTGTATTACATATAAGTACAATATATACATATACGGTTGAAGAGATTATCCTTAGTTTTAAGCAATAGTTACCAATGTTTGTTAAACGAAAAAAGGTTTTCTTGAAAGGTTACGTTTTTCGCAACACTAAATCTGTCCGTAGGTAGATGAATTTAAGCGTAAAAATGGCTTAAACTTTGCTAAAACTTACAGCTAATGAGCTATTCTCTACCAAAAGTATTAAAAGTTTTCGTGTGAAATATTATTAAAAATTGAAATAAATTCCAGCTTGAATCAGTCTTGCATTTTGTTAAACTAAATGGAATGTCTAGTATATGGAACAGTTAGTATTAAAGATTTTTAATATTAAAAATAAAGAAAATACAATCGCTGACACCCACAAGATGTCTAATTGTATACATGTTGCAAGAGAAATAAGAGACTCATGTTGACTATAAATTGTTTGTTATGCTGTTTGTATAAAACCATTTTGAGCCTTCTATGATTATGTTTTTTTTTTTTTTTTTTTTTTTTTGTAATATGCATACACGATAGAGAATTATTAAATTCTATTTGACTATTTTGGCATAAAAATATGAAGTTGAATGTTTTCAAAGTGCTGGAAGTTCACTGATGATTTGGTTTAGCGATCAACGACATGTTGGCATATTATTAACAGCTGTAACCACAACAAACAAATTTGAAAAGTTTAAATATTTTATGGTTACAATCGCAATAAATTTCTATATTAAGTTCTTAATTAGCTTTATTTATTAAGTGAATATATGTAGCAGTTTTTATTCTTTCATTACGGTCCAAAGCAAAGGTTTTTGTTTCTTGAATTATATGTGAATAATTCCAATAATTTAAAATCTTTATTTTACGTATCCAACATGTATATTATCACAAATATGTGAATTATACTAATTGGCCTCAACGTATGTATGTTCCTTCATGTAAAATTTGCTATTGATAGTTCTCATGCCAATTTAGAAAATTAACAAATTGGCTAACATGTCTTAAGCATTAACGTATTAGAAACCCTTATGGCAGGAACTTCAACTATGTGATTATGTATTCCGCAAATCTGTGCAAATGCTAAAATATTTATGAAAATTCATAACTCTGAGAGTTTTTTACTTGCAAAAAACCACGGTGAGGTCACTTGAATTCCTAAATTAAAGTCTCGAATCTTTATCAACATATGAAAGGTCCGTTAATGCAAAATATTCATATAAAAAAATCAATAAAAAAATCAAAGTTTTTCAGTTACTGAGGAAAATATACTTGTTTTATTTGTAGAAAAAATTTGTTTTTTTCTGCACCAGAGTTCAGGTTTAAAAATGCGGTGTTCATGTTAAAACTAATGCTTTAAAAGCTTTAATAGAAAATTCTAAAATTCTAGGAGCCAGGCTAATTTTTTATTACCTTCAGTTTTGTGTTTCCCTCTAAAATTTGCTCTAAAATAAGAAAATATCAGCAAGTAAATGTCTCAGAGTTTTCGATCTTCTATAAATAAATAAAAATAAATCAATTGATTTCTTATTTTTTATATCCTTGCAACAGTAAAGTTTATACTTTCATTTAAGCTTATGGAGAGAAAAATTCAAAGCTTTTCAACAACAAAAATTCATTCGAATCTTATAGTGATTTTTACAGTCACGACGTGCTTGATGTTATATATTTTTTTTAAATCCTAATACCTCCAAATTTCAGAAGGTTATAACTTTGAAATTATAAGCGATGTTGTACTGGTTTGTGCATCATGAAATGCATACTCAACCTAAAGAAAACAAAACAAATATCGAAAAGTTAACAGTAGATGGCTCTGAAGTAAACGAAAGTGAAAAAATTGCAAATGCAATTGCTAACGAGTTTGAAAACTGCCACTTAACAACACTTAACATGACATCTGCGGTAGACAATTCTGTATCAAAACACATTCAATGGCTTAACAGTCAGCCAATACCAGATTCTGCTATGAACTATTTAACTTCGGCTGAAGAAATAAAATCCATTGTATATAAGCAAAAAAATAAAAAAAGCAGCAGGAATAGATGGCATAAAGCCGATAATTTTAAAAAAGTTATCAGACTTCTTTTACGAATTTTTGGCAAATGTTTTTAACTGGTGCATCGTAAGCGGGTACTTTCCAAATTTATACAAGTTAGCAAAGGTTATACCGATTATTAAGCGTGGAAAAGATCCAAAACTGGCTTCAAGTTATCGTCCCAAGAGTATGCTTAATGGCCTAGACAAAATAATGGAAAATATAATACTAAAAGGACTTAACGAGTTTACCGAGGAACACAACATATTGAGTAAAGACAAATTTGGTTTTAGAAAGGGCCATTCAACTATTCACCAGATCAAACGAATTGTAAATATGATAACCGACAACAGAAGAAACAGAAAGAGCACTGGCATAGTATTCGTCGATATCGAAAAAGCATTCGACTCAATATGGCACGATGCTGTTATATACAAACTTAACAAATTCGGTTACCCGATTTATATACAAAAACTCATTAAAAGCTTTTTAACTAACAGAACTTTTAAAGTCTTTATTGGAAATGTACCCTCAGCAGTTAAAAATGTTCAAGCTGGTGTTCCGCAAGGATCAGTTTTGTCACCTACCCTGTATTCCATATACACGTCAGACTACAAGCCGCAAAGAAACCAGCACATAGCTTTCTACGCTGATGATGCAGCCATTAAGAGTTCAGGAAAGGTTTCTAACGCAATTGTGAAGAATATGAAAAGCGGTCTTGTTCATTCCGGTAAATATTTTAGCAAATGGAAAATCAAAATGAATCAGGGCAAAACACAAGCTTGTCTGTTTCCTTTTAATAAATCACCGAAAAGAATACCTCAAATAAATCTAGAGCTACAAGGATCAACAGTTCCTATTTTAAATACTGTCAAATATCTTGGCGTTATATTTGACAAATATCTGACATTTAAGCAGCATATTTTGGAGTCATCTGAAAAAGCATTGAGGTGTGGTAGAGCTCTTTACCCTCTTCTCAACAGAAGATCTCGTTTATCTGAAAGGAATAAGCTTTTAATATACAAAACATGTATCCGACCAATCATGACATTTGGATGTCAGGTCGGGTCATCAAGATGTGCAAAAACTTATTTAAAGAAATTGCAAATAATACAAAATAAAAATCTCAAAGCAATTTTTAATCTCCCTAGAAGATACTCAACTGTCTCTCTTCATACAAACTTTAATCAAGAAATGATAAAATCTGTTATTGAAAAATTAACTTTACGATTTGATGTCAGAAATATGGCTTCAAACCATGAAACACTAAGAAATTTGTAAAATCGCAAACCTTTTCTTCTCCTTCTTAAAAGAAGCTGAAGTAAATTGATTGCCATAAAATTTCTTCAAATCTTAAGAGGATGTTTTATCACTATCTTTTCTATTTTTACCTCAAAACTGCATATAAAAATTAGTGTATAATAAAAATTAATTATGTTATTTATTTGGTGCAATACTATAAGTAAATTCTCAAAACTAATGATTTTGTAGTAATATATATTAAAATATTATAATTGTAGCATTGATAGAATAAATAAATAATAATAATAATAAAATGAATACTCAACCACAGCATATATACATTAAATTAAATGAAAATAAAAGAATTAAATTTCAAATGGTAAATTTGGGTCGAAAAAATTGGACTTATCCTTATTTTTCTTTTTCTTTGACATATAATTATTAGCATTGAAGAAGCGACATAAGCTTCAAGAAATTATTCTGGTAAAAGTTTTTCAAAAGTTTGTATTTTTTGTATTTATCTTTACCATAATTTTCCGAAGGTTTTCAAAATTGGTACAGGGAAACATATACAGATCTATGTGTGATGAATATATTTGTTTTGGTAATGTTTTTCTTTTTACACTCGGATTATGAAGAATTTAAATTTGTTTATAATTTCCAATGACTTTATCATGGTGTAGTCAATGCGTTAAGTATTAATTTTTAAAGTCATTCATTTCACTTAAAGCCATGTTCAATACGTTCCAAAAAGTATATAGTTTTTATGATTATAGCATATAAAATAGTTTCCATAGAACTAACAAAATAAGTCATTTGGTATTCTAAAGTAATTTTTTATTTAGTACATTTAAAGTAAAAAATATTTTTTTAATGGAAATGTGCTTGAGAATACTAAAAAGAACTACAAATGTTTGTAGTTGTTGTCAATTATATTTTTTTGAGAATTCGAAAATACATATATACCGATTGATGATTTAGAAACAATGAAAATGTATTTCACTCAAAATGTCTTCCAAAAAAATATTATATCAGTGAAGTTACCCACGTCCATTTGCCAAAAATTCAAAAATATATTAATTAAAATAAATTATAAAATAATTATAATAATTAACCTCAATCAATTTCAAAAAAAGTGAAGGTATTTAAACAATCCCATAAAAAAGAGAAAACCACACCCACGTTGCATTATCTTGCAAAATGGTGCTTACTACGCGCTTCTCATTTTAACACGTAACCTTCGCTTATGCATCTAATCTAACGCATCATCATCGTATATGTTCGTGTTTTTTGTTGCGTTTTGCACATGCTTAAGTAAACTTTTGTAAACGAAAATTGATTTAAGCGTGTAGATTTTAAAACGAGTTCTTCGTTCGCTCGTTTCATTTTTTTAACCGAATTCAAAAATATCAGGAGGTCGTCAATTCGAGTGCATAACTTTATCATTTGTGATCCGATTTCAAAATTCTTTCTTTGTTTGAAAGGGAATATTAGCAGAAATAATGATTATCGATCGCATAACTCCTGGATTTATGGACTGATTATGAAAATATTATTTTTTTTCTTTTGGAAGTGTATACCTGTAGCTTGGTCGTTTAAAAATTTAAGTTAATATCGAACATTGTCCGTTCGACCATTAGAAATATTTATTGTTACATAACTTCGATTTGCATACTCGTCTTTTGCACAATGTGTTCCATTGGTTATCTCTATTAAAGTTAGTTAGTTTTAAAATTTGCTTAATTTGGTGGGAAAAATTTATTTTGTTATTCTAGCGAATGGCGTATGGATAAAATGACATAAAAGGATACATTTTTGAAAAAATAAGTAAACAAAATGGGAAAATGTTTAGCAAAAATTTTAATTAGAAATTTGCTTCAAGTATATTTTTTATTCCATAGGAAGCGAACTGTGGACAAATATGGATGTATGAAGTTATACATAAATGCAAGCTTAAAATTTTAGTTACAGTATAAAGTTTTTGGATTTATAATAAATAATTTTTTTGTAATTTACATTAAGAAAGTAAATACCATTTTTATATATTTAACAAGTTTTCAAATATTTGTTAGATGTGCTTGTACGCATCGTCTGCTATGAGAAAGTTATATCCGAAACACATCAATCTTGGCATCATCATATTTATTTAAAAAAAAATTTTATTCAGCTAAATTTGGATAAGGGCGCCGTCTTTATATGCACAAATTAAAATTAAATATTCGTATCTACAGTTTACAATAGATTTCAAAATTATTCACTTCATTTAAAAGAATATCACAGTTCAGCGTAGAAATCGTTTAATAGATTTAAATGTATTAAATAAAAATAATTAATAGTGCACTAAATAAAAATTCTTTGATTTAGGAAGGAAACTCATTAGATTTAAAAGCGGATTTATAATTATGATACAAAAAAATTATAAGCATTTTAGTTGCTAAAATACAACTTTATATGCAACAAATACTCTTAAAAAAATTTTGACTTGATTTGCAGTTTCCATCATTTAAATGATATTACATTTAGCTGATGTGATTTCGGCTGGAAAAACAGTATTGAAATTGCTAAGTTTGCTGCAGACTTGCACTTATATCTAGTTTGTTGTATTGAAAACCTTTTATGGGCGAGAAAAAATTCTTATTATCTTCCATTTTTGTTTGCCCAAATTTTTTTGTATTGAAATTATATATTGTGGAAATAATTTATGTTCAGATGTAATAATTATCAATATTCGGTTGTTTTGAATAACATGGGCAATGAAGAAGACTTGAAACATCTAAATGGAATTTAAGGCAATATTGGATACTTCCTCATTGTTCTATATTCCATTAACTGATTTTTATAATTTTCGGTAACTGCCTACACAAAACTATGAATTACATTAATAATATGAGCATATAATTCCTCAGGCTACTAAAACAGTAATTAAAAAATTATAAAATTAAATCCTTATTTAGCACCAAAAACCTCAATATTTAATTATGGTTTAGATCCTTATATTATATATCGTATTCGAAAGCAAAATTTACACTTCACATAAAAGGACGTTTTAAAGTAGACATACTACCAACGCTTGATTTATTGGCCATGAAAGTTTTAATACAGATGTTACAGATGCAACTATAAGTCCAATTTCAGTCATGTAAAATAAATGAACTAAAATTTCATAATTTCCAAAATGAAAACTGGCAATATTTCTCACTTGATAGTTTTGGCCATAGAATGGGAAAAAGTCCCAACGGAATAAAACAATAAGTCACACTTTTCGGACAATAATTTCCAACAACCTTTCGTTCTATTTATAACGTTTCCATTTGTGGCGAGGCTCTTTTTCCTATTCCTTATGATAACTTTGTTCCATACTACACTTTTCACTTCATTGGAAGTACTTTTTCTGTAAAACTATTACGGCTTAATATTATCTTAGTACATATTTTTAAGTATATTAATTTTTTTCTTATTCATTGCTTTGTTAAACCTCAAGAAAAAGTATATCATTCATATCTGACAAAAAAAGGAAACAACAAAACACTATTGTTCTTTTGTCATTCGAGCGAACTGAAGACAAAAACACCATCTTTTTTTCGTGGTCTTTATAAAATTTACGAGGGCCGTAAACTTGTATACATTTTTGTTTTTGTGCGTACATTTTAATCTTTCACAAGTAAAAGGAAAACATGTGTTTTACTGTAGTTTCGTTTCTCATTCTCTATTTGTAGAAATTTAATTCAAACCATAAAATGCCATCATCTTGATGTTTAACATTTATATGTGTATTTCATAAAACATGGAAGTTTTACATAGTATTCATACACATGCATACATATGTTCTGTTTATACACATACAATACGAGTATGTATATTTATATGTATGTATGTAGTCTATAACAATTGTGTGTAATAGAGTCTAGGGGAGTTTTTCCTCTACAGTTTTATTAGGGTTTTATGCAGGCGTAACAAATTTTACATTGACCTTGCTTGATTAAATTCTAGAGGCGGCTTCATTTCAAACATGGTTCTCTGTTTCTACTTTTGTTCCGAAATGTTTTTAATGTCGTTTTTTTCTTATTTTGTGTTTTCTTTAGTTTTGAAAAGACTAGAAAAGGAATTTCTTTAATAGAAAAATTTATAATTTTTTTCTGTAAAAAACAACTTTATTTTCTTTGCCGTTTTGGTTTATTCTTAAATTATAATAAATGATAGATATTACTTTTCCCCATCATAGTATTCTTGAAAAATGTTTAACATTTTATTAAACAAAACAAAACTACTAATGGTGCTAATTTAAAGAATTAACTCTTTTACAAGGTTTCCCTTGCTCTTCCTTAATAAGTTTGCACTTGCTAAAGAACACTTAGCTTTTTTATCTCTTAGAAAGGAAACAAATTATGCTTTATTTTAGTAAATAAAAAGCTATAAAATAGAAGTTTTTTGATTTTTTATTGTAAAAATGTGATATCGAACAAAATTAAAGTTTTTTGCTAAAAATTTTTAATTAATTTTTATATCGTTCTTCATATTATGCAGAAATTTCGCACAAATATTTCATGCTTTTTCCGCTGTAAAAGCTTCAAAATAACATAATTTTTGATTTCCTATTTTTTACCTTAATCGGTAATTAACGATCACTAAAATTAGAATTTTACAATTGGCATCAATAATTTAGAGCAAAGGCAGTTAATAAAAAAGCATTTCTTCTGTAAAATTTTATATTTGTCACATAAGCTTCTTTTGGTTTTTATGGCACAATATATAAAAGTAAGTTGAGAAAAAAAATTTAAATTGGTTTTAATTTAAAAATTTATGATGTTTTCGCTTGTGAAAAAATTTAATATATATTTTGTCCTACCTGCATGCTTGTGTTCCATTCTAAAAAAAAAATTAAGTAAGAATGCAGAAAAGAAAATATTCATTTCAAAATTTGCTGCACTCAAAATATTTCACTACAGAAAAAATATTGAACTTTTTCTTAAGGAAAGACATTTTCATTAATTTTAAAATTAACTTTAATCCTTTTTTGGCTTTTTTGGATATAAGAAGAAAAAATAACACTCCTAAGGTAGAGTTAAAATCCAGTAGACAAAAAATATCAATATAAGACTATATCAATATAAATTTAAAGGTTAATTTTCAGGACAATTTTCATAAAGAGTGCAATACAAAATATACTGAGAGACAAAAAAACCAGAGCAGTACTTCTAAAATTATTTTTTCCTAACATCTGGAATATGACATCAGATGCAGAGAACAGGTTCTAAAAAAGAGATTGTGTTGCAGTAACAACCCTACATTTAAATGATTGGAAAAGATCTGAACTTTTGTCTCCAAGATCAATAGTTGGGGATCGTATTGACTTTCTTGGACGTTCTATTTAGAGTGAGATGTGATAATGAAATAATAATTCCAAGTTCAATTAAAAATCATGTGGATAAAAATATCAATAACGAATTAAATTGTGGCAACAAAAATTATATATGTTTACCATTTTTATAGCAATATTTTTTTAAGACATTTAAAAATAGTTTTTTTGGAGTTATGACATTCTTGTAATTTTGCGATAATTGTAATCATTAATATTATTGATTAGGAGTCTTTTTAAAAAAAAGCTATACTCAAACTTTGGATGCACAATTGCTAACTGATCTAAAAGTTCATGCAATTTGAGACTGTGATATTGTTTGGGGTGCTGTTTAAAGTTGAATTAAGCTGTTGATTACACTATTGAAGCACCAGTGGGGATAAAATTTTCTGAAGGAAAAGAAGATCTTTTAAACAAGAACAATTTCAAGGATATTATAAAAATATTTTTGAAAATATATTCTGAATATTGGATTAATTTCAAAATTTTTCTTTAGCAAAATTCATCAATTCTTCTCTAATATATTGCTTACTTTCATCAATATCTTATTGACTGTAATAAGTCCTTAAAATGCACAGTTGATACTCGGTAGTTTTAAGTTTGTAAGTCCAAAAAACTACATTAGAAACAATTTAAAAGTTTAGGGTTTGTAATAAATAAGCAAATGTAGAAAATTAATATTTATAAAAGAACAAGTTTGTTAGAATTGTACTAAAAAGTCAACAAGTTATTAACGTTGACAAAATTAAAAACTACACAAATTCCAATTTTAAAATTTAGAATGTCACTAAATAGTTTTTAAAGCTGAGGAAACCAGACTTCTTAGATTTCTTAATTATTACGATTACTATCAATACAAACAATTGTCATTTATTGTTGGATAAAAAGTTTCTCTTTCATCATTTTTTTGGAATTGATACCAAATCATTAGTAAATTGCAACCATCATGTTTCAAAAAATTTTGGGAGAGTATTTTTAATTATTTTGATAAATATTGAAGCGGACCAGTTTTTAATTGAGAAAATCCAAAGGTTGGAGTGCAAACTGTAAAAATTTGTTGCAAAAAAGCAAGCCATGAATTTTATAAGGCCTAGAAAAAAATACATTGTGAACCTCTATGTATATTTGTAAAATGATGTTATTCAAAGTTTATTTATACCCATCACTTGCTGTAAAATTTCTATTAAATCTTTCTATACAAGGCCATAAAAATTTGTGGAGAACCTTAATATAAATCCTATAACTCGCATCTGAATAACAATCAAGAATGTTTATGACTTATGACCATGTTTTTATATTATACATGTATAAATATTAATAATTTCCTGTAGGGTGAAACTCGCTTTTCTCTTTCAACATTCTGTTAGTTTTTCATGTACTTTTCAACATGGCTTTAAGAAAATTGATTCAGGAAATTTGTCTTTTGTCATGTTATTAAAACCTACGCATGCTTATGGCCAGTTTTTTCCTTAGAAAAAGCTTAACAGAAACAGGCATTTAAAACATGTTCTCCCCTTTATTTTTTATTTATTTTTTTTTTGCTGCTCTTAATGACATGCAAATTTTTCAACCTTAAAAACACATTCTCTGTAGCAAATTATTGCCTTTCAGAGAAAAAAATAGAGAAAAAATCTTTTTAGTCTTAAAAAAAAAAATTATGCAGCATATTTTACAAAAATTTCACATTTTTAAAGCATAATTTAAGCCTACGCGTAACATTAAGTAACTGAAAGATGAAAAAGTTTTATATACATTTTTACTTTTTCATGAAAAAACGCCATCAACTTTAGAAAAACTTAACAACAAATACAAATTGGTAACTAAGTTTTTTAATTTTTCCCTTAACAGCTTTTTTAAATATCCACGTAATTTAATACAAGACATAATGGCTAAATTGCTCAGTTTAACAATTGTAAGGCAAACCAACAACAACAAAAACAAACATCAACAGCCATTTACATCGGTAAAATAATAGTCTTGACTGTAACACTGTTTACCTTGTTGTTACTTGTAAATAAATGCAATTGGAAAATATTTATTTCTTCTCTCGTTATTTTAAATAATTTAAAGCGAAATGTGTATTGCGTACGCATAAGAGTTGTTATTATCTTAACCTGACATCTAATATCACGCTTTAAGAATTAAACTTTAATATCTAGATTCAACACAAAGAGTTCACCAGCACTTGCATCTTTGTATCCACATACAACATGTATGCATTGAAAAACAGGATCTGTTACAGTAGTACGTTGCTTAGGATGGGCCTAATAAGGAGGGGGAAATTTGTGACTTTTCTCTCTTGTCAGCTTAAAAGCACCTGTGTGTACGTTTGTTATACACCAACAATAAACTAATGAAATAGTCGTTCAAACAGAAAAGAGAAAAACGAGAAAATTTCGCACCAAAAGTGGCAAATATGTTGACATGAATATAATAAAATTATAAGAAAAAAATATATTAAAAGTAACGCTCAGTGTTCAAATTTATTGCAGAAAATGGCTACAGAATAAAAATGGCAAGACGATGAATGAATACACTCAAATACGAACAACAATCGCTTTAAAGTAGCTTTGAGATGGTAGTTTAATATTTGCTCAGGCTTAATTTTCATGTGTTAAATTACTTTAATTAAATTATTATAATATTAATTAAAAATAATTCAGGTTTCTGTCTCAATTTGTAAGTGAAATATTGTTTATTGTCGATATTTATTATGTTATTTAAATTGAATTGGAAAACTTTACAAAAAGACCCATACATCGAAAAATTAGACGGTATATATATTAGAATTAGAGGGATAAAATGTTCCACTACATTTCTCGTAGAGTTGTACATAATTTTGAGTACAATTAGTGGGTAAATACATTAGTATAATACATAATATTGTGAATTTCGGTTAAAATATACCTGCAATTGTAAGTATTTACATTCAATCTGAACGGCACTTTTTAGATTAAAATCAATATATTTTCTCTGTGATTAATCCCTTTATTTTGACCAAGTGCGTTGAAAATTAGGACAATGAGGCAAAATGTGGATAATATGATTAATCAAGATATTGTAATAATCTTTGAATGTGGTCATACGAATCGATAATCTTTGAATGTGGTCATACGATTAGTGATCGTAAGACACAGTGCTGTTTGCTTACGCACAAACATATGAATGTACATTCTGCTCCATCTGTAATTATAGGTGATATAAATATTAAGGAATCAGAAGCTCTAGATGTTCTTGGCATAAAAACACAGTGTGATATTCGATGGACTGAGCACATTTTTCATATTGCTAAAGAAGTATTCAAGTGCCTTTGTTTTTTAAGACTGTGTAAGAGGGTTCACTACATCCGACCAAAAGGGTTGTACAACTCTGACATATGAGTCGGTGCTCCAAAGTCTATTTTGAAGCTACTGGACCGAGAACAGGGGAAGGCGAAAAGTCTCATTGGGGACAATAGTGTAGTCAACCCTATTGACTCGCTGGAGCATCGGCGTAACGTGGAATGTGTTACGCTGTTTTGTCGTTAATACAGTGGAATGAGAAACTTACAGATGTCTTTCCTGTCATACCCAAAATGATTCACAATGTCCACAAGCACTACTCCTCCTATTCCCCATAGCATATCTTATTTTATTTTCTCAGTTCCAGCACAATGCACTGCATAAATAGGGATCATCCCCTGAATACTGGTCCAATTGTATAATTTTACATTTAATTCTTTCCTATTTCCTCTTCATATTATTTTTTCGTTATTGTCAGTTGGCTATTAAGTGTTGCATATATAGAGTAAAAATAAACAATGTTGGCAAGTGTTGCAAGTAAGATCATGTATTTGGTTAGAGAAATTAGAAAAATATGCTACAAAATTTTCGAAATAATTCGATGCAAGACCATTTGCGCAAGACTGTGAATCCGGCTATTAAAATGTTTTATATGACCTTCTAAAAAAAACGTTCGTACATACTTATTTCCTCGAGTGTACTATGTGGCTCTCATCATCCATAGTATTGCTTGTTGTCATTTCGTTAGCTGTTGTTAAATTTAATTCGTTTATGGTCTTTTTAATTTTTTACGCTTTTCTACTCTGGGTTATTTATTCTGCAACATGCTGCTTTTGCAGATTTTTATTTTTCTTCTCTTTTTGCGTTTGTTTTTTTGATATTGTTGTTTGTGTGTATTTGAAAACATCTTGTAAAATAGTTAAACTATAAATCTAAATAAATGTCAACCTGTAGCATATAGGAATATAGCAATTGCTGCCTGTTTTAAACATGGTTTAGTTTAGTTGAAGAGGCTTTCTTCTCTGGTCCCTACCTAATGCTACACATATCCGCACACATTTTATTAAAACCATTTGCTCAAGACTGGCTTTTAAGAGCCAAATGTTTGAAGATTACAAAAAAATGTTTAAAAGAAATTGATAAGAGTTAAAAAAGCATTGAATTACCAATTTTATAATACTTAAGAGTAGTAAAAGGTTTGGTATATAGTTACCAGAAAATTGTTGATGTATAAAATGTTTTCTTTTTTCGGGCACTTCTTTATCATTATTGCTTAAAACATTTGTTAGTAACTGTGTGTAGTGTGGCAAGTAGGTTGCAGTTTTATAAAGCTGTTTTTCTTCTTGTTGTTGTTGTTGAAATTGAAGCCTTTTACTTATATGTATTTAACTACCTTTATTTTAGCTTATTTTCATCAAGTGCAGTTTTATTATTTTTTTAAGGCTCTTTAATGCTTTTCCAAAAGTGTTCTTAAGATAGTCGTACCAAATGATTTGCCTGTTCTCTATATGTTGTAATTTTTTGGGTGGGTTATCTTTAATCTTAACGCATTCTAAGTGCATGTTAAGACACTAGAATATAACAATATGTTGTCTTCGTATTGCTGTGTCGACTTGGCTTAAGATATGGTGTTGACAAATTTCCACACCAAAAAAAAAATCAAATGTATATAGTGGTGATATGGAATTGAAGAATAAAAGTGTTTTTTAATTAATTGTCAAATTTATTGAATATTCTTGATACTTTCAAACACAAATTTATTATTGTAAAGTGCCTTAATTGGTAGATATAGTGTGAATATCTATTCAAATTAATGATTTTTTAAGTATAGGAAAACAATTTTAAAAGCATTTTTTTGAGATCTTTAAATGATAAAAATACAAATGCTTTAATGCATACATATTTCATCAATATTAGGCAGAAAAAATAACATAATTAAATTAATCAATAAACAAAGGAATTCGTTAAGGAAATAAACATTTCGGCTACGGTCCCTTAAAGACAATACATAAGAAGTTTGCTTTCTTTGAAGACAATGTGCTGCAACGCAGATCAACTTTTCAGGCTTAATTTAAAGTATTATTTTGAATCAGGCACATGATAGGCTGTCTCAGTAGGATAATAGGTAGGGCAGTAGCTTACCAGTGCTCAGTTTTTGGCTTCAATTCTCCCCTCAGAACCTGGTTTGCTTAAGTTTAAACAAATAAGGCTCTTTTATATTATTTTCATTAAGCCCAAGTCATAATAAAATTTCTAATTGTATTTACAAAATTTAGGTAAATAAATATAAAGCTAATTTTTCTTTCTAAATATTAACTGTTTCGAGATTGAGGTAATTTACGCTTAAAGGCTTCGCATTAGGATTATTATCTAAATACGTTACTTTTCTAATAATCAAATACCTTAATATTCATGAAATTTTGTAAGTTGCGTTAAAGTCCTTAAGTGCTCTAAGCAGTTTTGATTAACTAGGAAAACAGCTGAGACATTACTTATAGCATAATCCTTTTTTTAAATCGAAAATTTCAAGGCTTTAAAAGAAAACTTGCGATAAGGTTTAATTTATATGAATGCCACCAGCACAGTGTCATAAAGTCAAACACACTTTAGGATAAAAATCTTGAAAAGAACCATTATATACTCATGTCTTTGAATACATTTTAGTTTTATGCACGTGAAATAATTTACAACAAATTTTGCATGCATGCAACACTCGTGCCATAGTCAACATGCATGAAATTCTGTAAAACGTAGCAAGTTCATGTAGTCGAATTACATGAAAAATTAGCCAAAAATAATAAAATGTCAACAGCATTGAGGCAAAAAGTTTCAATTGAGAACAATGGAAGACAAAGCCATTCTACTAATAAGGGTTGCTGTCGCCATTAGACTTTAAAGCTAAGGGTGTTAAACA
This sequence comes from Germaria angustata, assembly GCA_963681545.1. Lineage (NCBI taxonomy): Eukaryota > Metazoa > Arthropoda > Insecta > Diptera > Tachinidae > Germaria > Germaria angustata. The sequence goes on from OY812999.1 coordinate 40,318,017, forward strand.
TCCAAGCATGTGAGGTATTATTCAAGTTCGTATGTATTTGGATAATATTGTAAAATGATTATAAAACTTTATATATTTTTTTCTAAAACAAATGTTACACTTTATTTTTCTGTTTGAGATTAGGAGGGCAGCAACAAGGGTTAAAGACTTTATAGTTGCTTTGGTGCAAGTAGCAAAACGTAGACAATTCTAATGTTACCCAGGGGATCGTTTATATTTCTTAGTTCTATTTTATTATTTTCAATGTTAAACATCCCTTTAAGTGCTAGTTTTTTATTTCTTTTTTTTAATTTTTGGTAATAAATCTTGCGGCTTTGGAGGCTGAGAAAAATTTATTGAAAGTTTCTTAAGAATTTGTAGGCATCTAAAAGTGTTAAGAGTTTCTTGTAAGTATTTTTAAAATTTTGTCCAATTAGAGAGTTATTTTTGTTTGCTTAAAACTAAAGTCAAAGAAAATTCAAGAATATTATATTAGATTTATTTTAATTAAATCAAGAGAAAACTTTTGCTTAGAAATAAAGGTCCGCTTATTAAAATATAGATAGTAGGAATAACTTAAAACATTAACTGAACAGTTTATAGAAGAAATTTGTTACAACATGGCCAAATATATTTCATTATCATAATTAAAAATAAACAAAATCGAAATAGATTGAATAAATCTGTTATTTTTAGAACAAAAAAAAAGGAGGAGTAATCAATTCATTTGTATTTTTTACTTTGCAGTTTGGTTCATATTTTTTTTAATTGGATGGGAAATTTAACCGCTCGAAAAGCTGATTATCACATAAATTCTTTAGCTATGGGCCGATTTTAAAAATAATTTTTTGTTTAATAGAGGATTCAATAGAGGATTATTATTTCGTGACTCTTTCTTCTTTAACGTTCATTAACCAATTTGTAAGCTGTCTTTGATATAGTGATAAAAGTATTATTTTGACATTTTGTTTTCATAGTAAAAAAATCACAGGTTTGTGCAAGTATTTCTAGCATATTTTTAATCAAAAATTTTTCATCTTGACTTCCTTAGAACTTTGAAAAATATATTAATGAATTAAAAGAAAAACAATGAAAATACCGTTCGGTAAGAATGACTTCCATTTTTTGGATTTTTTATCATATGAGCAAACTCAACATTATGATAATTAAATATATTATTGATATTATTTTTTTCAATTATTTAAGATATTAAAAATCTTTTATAATAGTCATAAGCAGAACAAACATAAAATAATTAAGAATTACACTTGCTTAAAGCGTTGTTTCCAAAAAAATGTATTCAGTATTATTTTTGTATTAAATATATACAGACTAGAATCAAATGATTACAAGTTTAAATTATGTTTTAATAATTTGTGATGCCGTGAATAAATGTTTAACACTTATATGTTTTATGTAATTTCACTTAAGCCTTTAATAAATAAATATAATAAATAAGAAGTATTTAAGTCCATTTAGCTTTAGTCAAACAACAAAGTGACATGGATATTAAACTAATTAAAAAAATATATTGTAAATTTATAGCACGAGTAACATATACGTTTAAATAAAATCGTCTTTCGGTGTAACTCGAAGCGATCAATAGATTAGCATATTAGCAAGTAGGTCAACGTGGCTATCATTTTTTTCCGATTGTAATTAAATGCATTGTTTGTTCTGGCTTAAGCTCTTCATATGTCGACATATCATTGGTCGCTAAACCAAATCGTCATTGAAGTTTATGCCATACGAATCAAATACAATATGAGAATTCACTGTTGTAAATGAACAAAATACATAATCATAGTAGGTCTAGAAATCTTTTATACAAACAACAGAACAAACAATCACACTCAACGTGAATCTGTCTTTCAACATCCGTACAATTAAATGCCCATTGGTCGTTAATGATTGTATTCAGTCAGGCAAAAATAAAAAGTAAAAGCTTTATTTTAAATACTTAATATTAAAATTTATTATTTGTGATATTTTGCCCAACTAATCGTTAAAACAATCGGAGCTTTTTGAAGCGTTTAATTGTATGGGTGTTGTATTGTTTGTATAAAAGATTTCTAAGCCTAGTATGATTATGTAGTTTGTTATGATTCATATACAACATTGAATTCTCATATGGTATTTGATTCATATGGCATAAACTTCACAGACGATTTGGTTTTTCGGCATATAAAGAGCTAAAGAAAAAGCGCTAATTGTTTCAACAATTAGTTGGGGAGAATATCCTGAATAATAAATTTCAATATTATGTATTGTTATTAAATGTATTAATTATATTTAATATTAAATTATCGGCTTATTAAATAATTATTAATTGTTTAATCTGTCTCTCTGTTATGATATAATATCAATAAACATAAATAATAAATTAAAAATTTAATTCTGCTATAGATCTGTCTGTCTACTTGTGAAATCAGTTAAATTATCGAGTTTTCATTGATCTTAACAATTCATTTCAATTAAAAGGTGGTTATTTGGAACTCATCTCGTGGCTTCCAATCTAAATTGAGCCTAATATTCACTTTTTTAACTAAATTGTGAAGCTGTATTTTTTTCCGGGATAAAATTGCCAAGAAATATATCAGTTCTAAATACACAAACTATTTTGCTAAAAACTAGTTTTGGTTTAAAGGATTTCCTAAAGTAAGAATATCTCAGGAGTGCAACTGCCCAATTTAGAATAATATTTAGTGTTAAACCTATCTCTGGCTTTTTTTAAACTGTTGTAGATGATTTGAAGAGTTTTTAATGTTAGTGAAATATTTAAAATAATTAAATATATAAAACTTTTCTTTTTTAAATAGTATATACATATATATATATATATATATATATATATATATATATATATATATATATATATATATATATATTTTAAACTAAACAAAAAATACAATTCATATGTATCACATTTTCTAACGGTCATAAATAAAAGATTAATGGCATATTGTAAGCCAATCTAAATGGTTCACAGTCTTAAAGCATCCAGAACCATTCTCTTCAACTCAGTTTTTGTTTTAAAATATGCGGTTTCAAGTGTTTTTTTTTCTCTTAAGGAACATATAACGTTGTATTTCAAAAGGAAATAACATTTCATTGTTTTCTTGAAGAACATATTTTTCGAATATATTTTTTTCATTTTAGGTCACAACACTGCCTTCAGAGTTTTATAGCTGCTGTTTTTTTAAGGAAATTTGACTCTTATTTTAATATTTAGTTATGCTCTAGTTAAATTTATAAAATTTTTCTTTCTTCTTTCTTGCTCTAAATTTGATTTAGAAGTGTCTGTAGGGTCTATACGAACTAACAACTCATAGTTGAATACGTTTTGTTAGGCTATTTTATCGCAAATACTTAATAATACCTTTTCATATTTTCAAGTGTGCTTGGATAGAAATCTTTAAAAAATTACAACAATAGCTTCTCGTTCTCCTTGTAAATAAGCCGGAAAACAAAAATTTCTTTAACTTCATACATACGAGTGCCTTAGAGACATTTCGTATGTGCATATGAAATGTTGTTTAGAGTATTGAATTTAAATGTGAAATAGGGTCAATAGATAAATACAATTGATATGATGAATTTATTCTTTTTAACAATAAATGCAACAAAAAAAAAGTAGGTTAGTGTCTAGCAGACAAAATTACAAAATTCAAAGGCAGTCTTACGGGAGATAATTTGATAATTGAAGTGTTTTAAATAAAACAAAGTATTTTTGTTATTAGAATTAAGATCAGTATGGAAGATATATTCCATAGTTCTACAATTTTTAATATGTACATAATTTTAAAATAATAATTTGTAATAAAATTTCCTTCTAAGGAAATTGCTATACCAAATAATACGTTGTTGTTTAATTTTAGCCAACAATCGCTTGAATATCAAAATAATTACTTCCTAAATAAAATCTGTAAAAGTATTGTTTTATAAAATGTTGAATATTTTTTATGCTGATTTTTAAAACAAGAATTGTTAATTTACTATCTTCAATATGTGAATATATATAAGTATATAAAGGGTTTTCTATTAAGATTTTATTTTATTTAAATTTATATTGAACAAAGTGCGTGAAAATGTTTTTTTTTGTCATTTAAAAGAACTATAATGCCAATTATATAATTATATGACACCGTGTAAATATCCACCGTAGCTTGGTGGGTAGCGCGTGTTCAAAATTGTCAATAATTCATGACTCTACCACATCAATCAGGCCTAACTGTACCGATAGCATGGATTATCTTGGCTTTTGAGGGCCGCTATGGTTTGCGTATTAATCGCATAGATTTGTAACTTAAGAAAATCCCACAATAAGAAGTCTAATGGGGTCAACTTGCACGATCTCGGTGGGCAGTTTACATGACCTATATGTCCCTATAATCTAATCGAAGACAACGTGGGCGGATAGCGCCGCCAGACAAAAATCCACACTAAAAAGTGAGTACTTCTGACGAACATAGCAATATCTTTATGACGAACATAGTAACATGTTTCAAAGAATCATTCTATTAATTGTTAATGATTGTATAAAAGTGTTTTTTCTTGCTTAATCTTAAAAAAGCGTGGATCGGTTAAAATATTTCGGTTAAAATATTTTTATGAAAATTTTCTCCCTAAATCATTTATAAGAAAAAAATGCTTTCCAAACAGGAAATGATTTATTCCAAAAAAAAAAAAAAAAAAAAAAAAAAAAAAAAAACACCTGTCATATCTCCTGACGAATGTGTAAAAATTTTCAGTTCATATTCTGTGTTTTTTTGAGATTTTATTTTAATAAACTCACATAGTTTTTACAAGAAAATGAGCGAGCGAATAGGATTTGATTTCAAATCTATGGATTCTTTGAAAATGAATATAATGGACCACCAAATTAATATAGACGCCCTTTTTTCTTTTAACTCATTGTAATCAAATTAATTTATATATAAGCTTAAATTCCTTAAGAGGGAAAAACATCATTTTGCTACGAAAAATTTTAAATGTTAGCAAAATTTATGCAAATAGAGATTTATTATCATTTAACATGTAGCAGGTGGCAGGTGGCAGGTAGCTTATTTGTTTATCTCTCCAATATTTTTGTGTGCCTAATATCCCGCCGTGTAAAATACTCTAAAGAATTCATTTAACTTAACCCCTCTCTCTTTACAAATGTTTAGTTTATTTACACTGTATAAGGTTTAATAGTTAATATATACATATTTAAACATGTTAGGCATCCCAGGGTTTTCCTCAAGATCATATTACGAACATTTCAAAGAACGCAGATTGTTTTTATAAGGCACAGAAAAACTTCATAACAGCAATGAAATCCTCTACAAATAGAAAATGGCTGGATGTGTGCAATATTATGCAAGTATTTTAAGGGTGAAAATAATTTTGTTTGCTTTTGGAAATTGAAAATTTATATAGGAAATATTCTTTGTTTTGAAATCAATAAAACAAAGCGAAAAATTATTTTAACGAAGAGTTCAGGCCTAAGATGCAAAAATTAGGTTTATATAGTAGAATAAATTTTACCAATACAGATAATGTATTTTTATTTTCTGAAAGTTCTTATCACATTTAAGATCGGACAAACGTGTGATGAACTATACATGTTTTATTTTGAACAGAGATGGTGATTTCCCCATTTTTAGTACTTTTCCGTGAAAATGGAATAAAATTAATATATCAGTGTAATGGATAAGCTTGTCTAGGTTAGATCTAAGATTCAGTAGAGAGTTCCCCAATAATAACAATGAATCTTATTCCAGACCAGTTGCTACTTGAAGTAGCAGGTCCGTTTCATTTAAAGATAAAACCTTGCAATACACCGATTTCTGTTAATTTTTTTTTTACTGATAATGTGAAGGCACACAGAAAATACGAAATCCTATTATCTGTGCAAAATCAAAATAAAATTAATGCAGCAATACCAATATTGATCAATCAAATTATTAAATAATATTCTCAAAATCTTTACCGACTTCCCACTATACAACTTGGTACACGTTGTGTTAATTGTAATGATAGTGCTATCCTAGCTGAAGTCTTCAAAAAGTTGAAAAGGATATTATTCTTCAGGTAGAAATCGTTTGATAGATCTTTTTTTACAAGTTGTTTACTTCTAAAGACATATTCAGAATATAGTATAAAAGTTTATATTTGCTGGTGCCATGAGAGTTTTATATCCAAAAGATTTGTTCGAATAAAAATATTTTGAAATGGAGAATGATATCAGTAATTAAAAAATAGAAATTAAACAGAAATACTGCGTTTTAATAAATTCACTTTCAAGCACATAAATATAGCAAATTGAAGTTTATAAATGCCCTTTCCACAACGCTCTAATGCGAAACAAAAACATTAACAACGCTTTCTTTTTTGTCATATTTGCTACTATATAATTTGGATAAGAACTTTATACAGAGCCTTTTAGCCCCAGAGTACTAAAGTAAATATATTTCGAGTCCCAAATATCACATTTATTTATTTATTTGTTGCAATGATTCTGGTCTTTGAGCTCGAATGCAGAGAAAAATACCGTGGCTGTGGCTTGGTTACATCTGATTTATTATCGTTTTTGTACCAACTAATGGGTTTCTCTACAGAAAAATCATAGTTTTGAATTGTGTATTGAAAAAAAATTTAAAACCAATTTTTGTCAATAATATACATACATATTTAAAATCATTTTTTCCACAACCAAAGTTTTATTACTAAAAAGTTTTATTATTAAAAAGCAATATAATATAGTTGACTTTAGATTATAATGAGCAATCGTACGTAGAAATATTTCTTGCCAGAAAATTTTCAAACAAACATTTTGTCTAAAGCAAGTCTTGTTTTCAGTAAAACATTTCTACTGCTCTCGTAAATTGTTAGTTGCCATTTTTAAAACACGAGGCAAATTTTTTTTCAACTTATTATGTGAATTAACAAAATATTTACTGTTTCAAAGATTTTGGCTAGAAATGAATTTCTTCTTTGTACTAAATATTTTAAAAATACACATTAAAAAAAACTTGTTACTAAACGGAGTAAAATAAAAGATGTTTGTTTTAAAATACTAAATTTAACTTTTGCTGCTATTCAATTTAACTTTTGCTATCCTTCTCAATCATGTCATAAACACTGTTCCTCACTGGACATTGTACAGGGGGTTTATTCTCTATTGCGATGCGTTCGCGATGCGTAAGAAAAATGGTACCTAATCGGATAATTGGTACCCTTTCTTGCGTCCTTTCGTATCTAATTTTTTCACTTTCGTAACCTGGCATCAGTGTACTCTGTAATACGAAAGCGTATGGTAAAATCGTTCGTTAAAACTAAATATATTGTGCTAACAAAATATCAAACGCATCGAACTAGCTTACGCATCGCAATAGAGAATAACCCCCCAGATATAAATTCAAGCTCATAAAAAATGTATTCATTTGTTATAATCAATACAGTTCAAATAGTATCAATAATTACATAAATATTTATTTCATTAATTTAACAAAATAGAAATTGTAGTTCATCAGTAATGGATTAGATTTTTTGATTGAAATTATCATTTAATATTCTTTTAATAGACTCTGTGATTCAATTTAAATTGTCTGCTGAATTTGCGCTAATGAGAAAAGAATAGCCCCTAAAATGTAGAGCCTATAAAATGTTCGATGATGCATTAATAAAATTTTTCTTAAATATATCGGACTTTTTTTTTAAACTGAGAATTTATAGATGGAATAGAGTACAACTATTTCAATATTTTCGTTTCTAATCTTGGTACATATGTAGTGTAGAAGAAAATTGTGGGTTACTCCAGAGATGTCCGAAAATTAACTTTGTGCCATAACATTTGGCAATATTCCATTGCCTTGCAACAACATTTTATTGTTATAAAAACTATTACGTTTGCGTAATGCAGGTCATATGCAAAAACTGATACGTGCCGCAGTGTATGATAAAAATATTAGTAAGAAGATTAATTTAATTTATTTAAGCAATCGCTTTATTTAACAAAACCAAATACTTATATTTTTCTTATGTTATGGACTAAGCGTCTTAAAAAATGACAATTAGACAACACCAAATGCAGTGTATTTATATCATTTCTTTAAACTACTTCATGCCGTCATTCATATAAAATATTTCGTTTTCTAAAATAGTCCCCCTGATAAGAAAATATTTCAAGTCGTAGCCTTTAATTATATTAAACATATTTGTAAAGATACGGTCTTTTAAGGCAAAAAAGAAAGAAAACACATTGATCATTTATCTAATACAAATGCTTTAGATCTTTAAGTTCAAAACAAAAACTTACCCTTAAGAGCTGAAGCTAATTTTAATCCATTTAATCCACTATCGGCTAATAAAAATACCAACAAAACTATCAGCAACTGCATTGACAAAAAGCCAAAATGTTTGGGTGCCAATGTTGATGCTGCTGTAGGAGATTTCGGGTTCATTCCATATGTTGGTGTTTTAGTTCTTAAAACGTTGGCGACATGATTATTACAAATGTATTTGTTGTTATTTTCAGAGATATTTTTAAAACTGAACAAATGCTTTAACATATGCATCTTATAATTTTTTCTTCTTGGGGAAATAAGTTTTGAACTATAAATCCAAATGTATGTGTATTTCTTATTTAAACTATTTTTGTAGTTTTAAATTTAAAAATGCATAAATTATTAAGACGTCGTTTCTTTAACATTTAGATTTAAGTGATATTTATTCTCATTATTCTGTAACACAAACATTTTAATATTTTTAACTTCTCAATATATAATTTCGTAGGAGAGATATTCCAAAATTTCTTTTACTAATTCTTTTAAGGTCAATTCATTTAAATAATTTTTTATATATGTATGTATATGTATAAATAAATTTTTTGGTACTTTTAATACTTAATATTCATTTAATGCCTTAAATAATCTTGAGTCCTTTTACAACGCCACATTTTATAAATATTTTTTTTGGAAGGCAGTTTTATTTATGGCATAATCCACTGTGTTTAGCCCCCTCAAAACTTTTTATTTACTTCTGTAACAATTTACAACAGCATTATTTCCAGATATATTTTTAAAAAATCTTCTTTTTTATATTTTAAAACCAAACGCCCGCTCATACATTCCGTTTTTGTGAAAGTCAACCAAAACGCCCGGCAATCGTATAACAACTAAATCCATAGACGACTGCAGAGTTCGGTAAATACACAAAACGCACCATGAAACACTCACACACGCACAGCCTTTACCAGAAAACCCCAAAAATAAATCATACGAAAACAGAAATTCTGTTTTTTTTTTGCTGGCCACGAAGTATCACTGTGTTTCATTTTTCATTCCATATCCTTTTGTGTAAGTATTAGTGAGTGTGTCAGAGAGAGAAAAATGTGGATTGTGTTTTTCTGTGTTCTGTTTTCATTTATTTAGCCTGCTGTTGCATGTCTTCTGTTTGTTTATGTTTTGTAAAATTTCGGTTAGTCATGTGGTGGATTATAAAATTTTCTGACCTTGTTTGTGTATATTTGTTTTGAGAAATTGTGGAAAGTATATGATATTGTTATGAGAAGAGAGTTTCATTTGTTCTAATGTTTCTATGGAGAGAAATTACAAAAAAGCAACAATAAAATAAATGAACAAGGCCATTTGTTGCAATAAGTTTACAAATACAATTCACTTAATTATGCATACAATTTATACATATGTAAATATGCATAAGCGAAAATCGCTTTTTTGAAGGACGGTATTGAAGTCTAATTTTTTAAACGCATTAATTTATTTTTGTAAATTATTTTATTATAATGACTTACATACATACAGTGGCTCACAGCTTATTTCGTGCAGATGCAAAACAAAACTTTTTAACCTTAAAGAATTAAAACTAATGATGATACCGAAAAAAAATTATCGTTCAATTCTAACTAAATATGTTTATAATAAAATGCGTAATAAAGAAAATTTGAAAAATTTATCTTTTCTTTTATAAAGATCAAAAAAAGAATAGTTATGAGAAAAAAAGCTCACAGCTTATTTCGTGCAGTTTCTTTTATTAATACAAAATACGACATACGACATAGAATACGCTTATTTTTTATTTTATTTAGTATTCTATTCTGTGGTTTTGCGTATAAGTATTCTAAAATCGCACCCAAAGAGAGTATCACGTGTGTTTTGAAAGATGGGTAAACGGACAAGTTTAGAAAAACGGGAATTGGGCCTAATGCATTTTAAAAAAGGAAAAAGTCAGCGTAAAATAGCTGAAATGGTAGGACTGAGTGTTAGTACGGTGCAATATATTATACAGCGATATGTACGCGAGAATCGAGTGGCGGACAAAGGCAGAAATGCTCCAAATAAAATTTTTACGGATGCTGACAAAAGGAAGATTGTCCGGAAAATTAAAAAAATCCAAAGATATCGTCTATAAAGTTGGTGGTGGAGATTGAAAATGACACGGGTAAAGTATGCTGTGCCGAAGCAGTGCGCCGTGTGCTGCGGGAACATGGCTTCCACGGCCGAGTAGCTCGAAAACAGACGTTTATATCACACAAAAATAAAAAGTCGGTTTAAATTTGCCCAGGATCATGTGATAAAGCCAAATACGTTCTGGGAAAACGTTATTTTTACCGACGAGCAAAAATTCAATATTTTTGGTTCGGATGGCATAAATTACATATGGCGTAAGGCCAATACAGAGCTCCAGAACAAACACCTAAGACCAACTGTCAAACACGGTGGTGGAAGTGTGATGGTTTGGGCTTGTATGGCTGCCTCTGGAGTTGGTAACATTGTTTTTATCGAAGGCACAATAGACAAAAATATGTACTTAAACATATTGGAAGACAATTTGTTGCAAAGTGTCAATGCTTTGGGTATAAGCAATCGTTTTCGGTATTACCAAGACAATGACCCGAAGCACAAATCTGGGATTGTGCAGTCGTGGCTGCTATGGGACTGCCCACATCTCATGAATCCGCCTCCAAAATCTGCCGACTTAAACGTAATAGAAAATTTGTGTTCAATTTTGGAATTGACGATACGGAAAAGGCAGATTAGTAATCTGAACGAACTAAAAACTGCTCTAGTCGAGGAGTGGTACAAGATCTCCCGCGAAACTACCCAAAAACTTGTCGCCTCGATGGAAAATCATCTTAAAGGTGTAATTAAGCAAATGGGAGGCCATACCAAATATTAAATCATAATTCATCTAAGTTTTTTCTAAGGCTGCTGGCATTGCACGAAATAAGCTGTGACTTGAATTTTTCTTATATTTTAAGTTTTCTTTTAATTACTTTTGCATATGCTTAAAAACATTAGTACAAATTTTTTATTTCAATAAAGGAATGTTTTCACAAAAATTTTCTTTTTGATTAAATCTCTGGCTTTCTTGCAATAACGGTTCAAAGCTGTATTTTGCATCTGCACGAAATAAGCTGTGAGCCACTGTACATATATGTAAGTATATCTTCCATCGTTTGAAGTTCCAATTTTGTATAAGTAAACAAATTATTGATATTTGTTGTAAGTCTATACTTGCATTTCATTGAGCCGCAGACTCATAGGCTTAGTGCCAAAAATATAAATAAAAAAATTTTTAAATAAATATGTTGGAGAATATGCCGAACAATAACTTTAATGAGTATTGTAAAATTTTAGCATAATATATGTAAGTAATAGGGAGATTCAGATGGTATGCTGTGAGTAATATATCATATGTTATCATACAACTTTTATCAAATGCTTAAGAAATATTTAATATTATAATACGACTGATAACAAAACTTGTGAATCTCCTAAAATATTCATTATACATTTAGTAGTTACAACATTGCTGCTCTAACATGGCTGTCAGTTGATAAATGTTTGCCATTTATGAGTATGTATCGTTTTACAACGAAAACACTCTCTAGAATAGCTAATATGTACTACAAAAGTGGTGGCTGAACATTACGTGGTTATTCGATCATAATTGACCCACTATGAAAGGTCCCAGGTTCGAATTCTGCAGCATAACTCTGGCAGTTTGTGTTTGATAAATAAAGGGAGCGCACAACAAGCCTTCGCTAGCTTAAGTGTATGTCGTATGACATGGGCTACCACACCCCTCCAATCAACCTAACCTAACCTAACCTAATCGGAGTTGGCCGACCCCACGGCGTTCGCTGCAATCAGTCCTATCTTATGGTACATTATAGCTTACCTCACATTTGGATTTGAACCTTCATCCAGGTAAAGACCAACTCACGTAACAATTAGAACAAGTTAAACATTGACAATGCCGTACATATGCTGATTGGCTGCTAAAGCTTTCAGTGTTGAGTATTCGAACACAATTTTCTTCTCAATCGGTGGTCACGTCAACAAGCGAACTTGTCGCAAATGGAGCTAACAGAACCTGGAAGTAATCGTAGAAAAGTCGTAAGCGTATATTACTGTGTCACTCGATCATTAAAGTCGAGTCTATTTGCATGACCACATTTGGAGATTGATACATCCATATTCGGCATTATGACTTTAATCTCCGACAGGCTTGGCCATTTTTAATTTACAAAAAATATATTTATCGTTTCAGTTCAAAATCTTGTCTTGTTTCTTACTAGTTTAAGCTTCCATAGGAGTATTAAATGCCCTTTTTCCCTTTAAAAGGCATGTAATAGTAAACTTTTCAGCGGCTGATCTAGCAGTGGAAGGTTACGGGTTCAATTCATGTTTCTTCAGGTAAGGCAGAAAAGCTTTGCAGGTGTCTTGCTCAAATAAAAAAAATATTAATTTTTATTACCTTTTTTATTGAATTCATTGTTATTTTATTTTATTATACATATAAATATTTCATTACAATTGTTTTTAAAATAAATTCGTAAGCAATATCCTAGTAGCCATTCTGAAAGATTAAGCCATAATTCTTTTTTATATAAATAATTTAATTCAATAATATAAGTAAAATAAATGCCTACGTATCATCTGACACTGATTGTATATCTTCATATTTAAAAAATTTTCTTCACCATTTACATATATCCCTCTAAAGTTTTATATGTATTTTGTGACACAAAATTTATGCTAATTTTATAGAAAATTTTTATATTAAATATTTTTTTACATTTATAATCAGATGACAGGCACTAAGCCTATCAAAAATTATAAAATTTATTATCATCAAATTACGTTCTTATCTTATTTTTCCATCATTCTTTTTAAAGATTTTCAAGTGTTGAAATTAATGAAGATAATGTCGCATCATTAATAATCGCGTTCAAATGTTTATTATAGTTTAATGATGATGTCTACCTCATAATTATAAAAAGCGATTTTTTATCTCTCTGTTGACTGAGTGTTAGAGTGTATAATTTCTTAAATAGTTATTTATTTAATATTTTTATGTGAAACGAACAAATTATTTGGGAAAAAATTTCATCATAATTTTTTTAGTTTTATCTTTAATATTTTACAGTTTTTCTATGGCTACGTGCATAACTTTTTTTATTATAATATAAAAGCTAAGTCATTCTAGTGTTAAATTTGCTTTATGCTTTTTTTGTTTATTTGAAAATTAGGTGAGAAAAAACTTTATTTTTTTTCGATAAAAAAAGTGTTAATTTTTTGTTAGAATATCTTTTTGAAATGTTCTTTTGTTATCATTGACAGCACTTGACTGCTTGTCCGTCTTGAATAAATATTGCACAATGTTTTTACTTCTGATTTAAGCCTTTGAAAGGACAAGCTAAATATTTGATTCTGAAATCTTTTAGTGTTTGTTAAAAACACTAAAACACAATTATATAACATCATGTAACAAGTCCAACCAGTTGTAAACGTAAAAATCTTCTGCTATCTAGGGAGTATAGTATCAACGAATGACGGTTCGGAAACAGACGTAAATAACAGGCTTATTAAAGCAAGATCGGCATTCGGAAGGCTACAACCATTGTGGAGAAACTCACAAATATACAGACGAACCAAGCTTAGAATATACAATTCGTGTGTAAATCTGCTCTGTTATATGAAAGTGAAACTTGCTTAGTTTTGAAAACCATCACGCAAAAGCTGCAGGTATTTGTAAACAAGTGCATCAGAATCATATGCAGAATATTATGGCCTACCAACAACAGCAACATGGATCTGTGGAACCTTTCCAACGAGGAACCCATACTAACACAAATAACACGTAGGAAATGGAGGTGGATCGGCCATACTATTCGGAAGAATCCTGACAGTATAAAAAGGATGGCGCTAGAATGGAACTCTAAAAGCTCAAGAAGCCGTGGTCGGCCAAAGAATATATTGAGACGCACTATACTTCAAGAATTAGGACAGTACAGTCTTACATTGGAAGATGCGGAAACAATTGAAACAAATCGCGTAAGATGGAGATGCTTTGTTGAAGCCATATGCTCCCAAGAGGGATAATAGAAAATAATGGCAGAGAATAAATATGGTTTGATGATTTAAGGTATAGTTGCATAGCTATGGATACATGTCAAAACTAGTGGCTTCTAAAATTTATATTAATATAACAAATTATTATTTGGTTTTAGCTAGTTCTTAAGAAAGAGTTTTTAGGGCTCAAAGTAAAAAAATACATTTTATTGTTTTCTTTTAATCTTTCTTATATTTTCCTGATACTCACCGAATAGTCGGCGTGGTAGTAAATGGATTAAGAATACGACGGCGCCTTAGAGAGTCTATAAAAAATCATTATATGTAGTTCTTGTTTTGAGTTTTGATAAGGATTACGACGATTTCACCACAAATTCAAAAATACATCTCACCACAGACACACTTGTTCTCCTAACCTCATACAAGCTGTAGTAACCTTTCAGTAGAGTCACCCCCTTTCATTCTTTTCGTATTTTAATTAAGAAGTCCTTTTATGTATCAAAACAAAAAATCTAAGTGAAATAAGTATGTACTTTTCTTTTCTTTGAAAATTACGTTGGTCAGGCCATCATCATCATCTATACATCGATGGTCACCAAGTTCCATTTTCCTGAATTATATAATATTGACGCGAACGACTTTAGGGCATGATCATTTTAGGTGGAGGTGTTAAAAACGGGTCACCGAGATCGTGCAATATGAATGCGTTAATATTTTTATGTCAGAGGTATATGCAAATAATTCATA
Organism: Germaria angustata; assembly: GCA_963681545.1. NCBI lineage: Eukaryota > Metazoa > Arthropoda > Insecta > Diptera > Tachinidae > Germaria > Germaria angustata. The sequence continues at coordinate 40,333,106 of OY812999.1, forward strand.
AGCTAAAAGCATTTGTGCTATATTGGTTATTGATGAGACCTCTTCAGGGATGAGTGTGTCTGCAATATGCTGCTAGTGATGGTGTTGCAGATTCTCTCTTCAGGCCATATATCTCTACCTGCTGTCGGTATTCGACAGGGCCGCCCTGACGGTTGCAGTTGGTAAGTGGTCCATGATATGGGGACTTCTTACTGCTGGGCTTTTGGAGCGGTAGGAGGTTAGATAGCACTTCTGCAAGGTGTCTGTACATGATTCTGCATTCTGTATTGAATTTGGTACCAAGTCGTCCCTATCAGGGACACATGTAATCTTCAACCCTTGTGTGCCTTTGGAAAGGGCGACGGGGACGGTGGTGAACAGTTTAATTCACCCAGTGCGAAGAGCACCAACAGGTTTGGTCTTATGACAGGTGCTGACGTAAATCTTTGACATATATCTACCTTTATCTGACCAATGGCCAAACTAAAAAAAATTTCAATGTAAATTCAGGACGAAAGTTTGAAAAAAAGTGTTCTTAAGAGCAAAAATGGAGTTTCAGAAAATTTTGGAGCCAATTGATTTCTTCAGTTTATATCCTTGGCATCCTAAAAACTTGAAAATAAGAGATAATAAATTTCTGGAAGCTATAAAAATATGATTCCTTAAGAATTAATTATATTTCCTTTTGCTGGGTTATCAAGTTATATAATGGGAAATACTTTGTATAATTCACCTTGACTGTAAAATCCAATGTCCTCTGCTCGAAGTGTCAGAGTGGTTTGGTTTTTATTTTATTATTTCTCGCTTCTATATAAATTTTTGTCAGTTTTTCTTTATCAAAACTAAAGAAAAATAAATCCTTATTATATGCAGCACAAAGGAGATGCGTTAAAATAAGGAGGGGAAATTTGTCGGCTGTTTGTTAAAATCATTTTCTTAAAGAGAAAAACCATTGAAAAATTTATATCCAGTAGTATATTATTTTAGTTGTTAATTTTCGTTTTTGCTTTTTCTTTATATTTTCGATTTCTTAAAATAGGAAACCTTTTGTTTTATTATACCAACGGCAGTAATTTTAACTTCTTTTGTATTAATTTTTTTGTTGAAAATTTTCTAAATAGGTTTCTGCTAAGGCAGGTGTTAAAACTAGAATTTCTCATCGTTTTCTATTTTACTGCTTCTTTGTTTTTATATATTGGTTTACTTTTGGTATTTCTTGTTTTTTTATTTTTATTCCTTTTTTATTTTGCTTTTAATTTTACCTTCATTTAAAACAGGTAGTGACTACAATTATTTACATTGTGAATGAAAGCAGGTAACGAGATGAGTGTGTCTACACATAAAGGAAACGGGTGTGCTATAATGTCTATTTAAGTGCAATAATAAGTGGCTAATTCTGGCTTTTGAGAAGAAATATTTCGGAGGCCATATATTAGCACTATATACAGTCAAAGAATCGATCTGTTTTCTTGATATATATGTATATATATATATATATATATATATATATATATATATATATATATATATATATATATCTGTGTGTGTGTATGTGTTTGTGTATACAAGCCAAATGCATATTATTTCCGCTTGTATCCTTAGAATCTTAAGAGAATAAAAATTATATTTTTCCGTAATGAATTCGCATGGCATTTACACTTCCTTAGAAGAAAATTTTCAATTATATTGTACAAATTTAACATGGTTGTGGAAGTTTCAAAAGTGAATTATAAAGTTATCTGAACTCAGTGGTAGCAAAATATATTTTCTTGTTAATTCATAATAAATAATAGATTTACCAATAACATAGCAAAAGCCAAACAAAATTCCTTTTGCGTTAATAATTTATATAATTATTACGTGGTCATATGAAAAATAATTTTTTAACTTTTCTCTACAACATTCAATTGTTTCTTTATATAAAAAACAATTTTCAACAGAGAATAGTGGTACGCAGTAATATTGACTTTGCTGCAGGGGATTATTTGAAGGGTAGTGCTCGAGCACATAATAGCACAATCACTTTCACTCTATAAGTATGAATTAATCAAATAAATATAGACTTGAAGCGGGCTATAGCCAAGTTACAGGGTCTATAGTTATAAGGCGAAGGCGTATTCTACCTTATCTATGAGTGTTTGGCGTAACATGGCTGTTTTAAGAGTAATATCGATTTACTAGTCCGTCCTTTTCCCCCAAAGCAAAGCAGTTAAATTTAGAGACTATAAGAAAGACTATTTAATTCCACTTAAATCCGATGTAAATGCTTGATCCTATCTTATACCTTCTCTCTACAATTGAATACGTTTCGTTGCGATGAAAGGCAATCGTCGAGGACCGAAATTTCTCCCTTTTGTTACCTGAGCTGTTATGCATTTATTCTGTACTTTACCTATCGCACAGGATTACGACATTTTCTACCACCTTCGAATTTCCAGAAAAAGGAGCACCTTTTTGAATATCATTTCTGCAATACAGTCTCGAACTCTGATAGTAGCATTTTTTTGTACTGCAAAATAATGGCTTTTATCCTCCAAATGTAATACATACAAAATTTGCATTTTTGCAGAGCCTATAGGCTAATAATCAATGAAGTCATAATGTATTTTGTTGTTTAGTTATATAAGCAACACAATACTGTTTAAAACTAAAACATTTAACTTCAAATATGCGGGAGATCGAGTCCCCAATTTCCGAAAAAAGTTACACTCTTTTAATATAAAACATTTGCAGTTCTATCAATTCAGTGGGGTTATTACTGTTTGTTGGCTGTTTCCCTATTTTTTTCAGATTCGCAGATAAATATGGAGCTGATAGTATTCTTCTCACGGTTTTATTCCAGTAATTTATCTTTGCTTTTTTCAGAATTATTCCCAGCAATCCATGAGCATTAGAAGTTGTTCTAAAAGTGCATTGTACATCCCATGAAGACTGTTTCTTTTACCAAAATTTTAAAGATTTTGGAAATAATTTTAAAGGATAGCTGGGAATAATTAAAAAAAGCAGAAGTAAATTACTAGATGAAAACCGTGAGAAGAATATTATCAGCTTCACATTTATCTGCGAATCTGAAAAAAATACCTCCGAATGGCATATAATTTCAATAAAATAGAGAAACAGCCAGTAATAACTAACGACTTATGTATTGGCGGTCTAGAATCACTTGGGAAGAAGTGGAGTAGGACTTAAATTTCAGTTTTAAATTATAGAGAACCTAATGAAATATGAAAGTTTATAAGATTTTAGAGAAAGCTCAAAATTTACAAATATATTATTAAAACTTCGGTGGTACTTTACTGTTGCTTTTATCACTTTGATGGCAATTTTGTTTTTCTTTGGCAAGTCCAATTCTGTTTTAAAAAATTCGCAATATTGAATGTAAAAATTTTCGAAAATTGCTTTCAACTAAATAACTTTATCGCTTTCAAAATTAGTTGTTGATGCATTTTTTTATCACCAATTAGCAAAATTTACAAATAAATCAATCATAAAATTGCTTAAGGGGACCTTGTGGCAGTTTAGTTAAGGTACATTTTTAATGCAATTACAAATTTTACAAAAATTCATCATAAGTTCGTGCATCAATGGGAAATATAAATGTTTTCAAATGATTAATAGTGATTTAATTTTTATAAATATGTACATTTATAATAAATCCGGATCGTCAGTACTTATGAATTCGTCTTAGTTATGCTTAACTGTAGGTATATTATATACACAACCGAGAATTAAGTACATCCTAAAACTCTATTAATTGAAAATGTTGATTCATTTCTGATATAATTAAAAACAAAATAATTATATTTGTTAACTTCTGCCATTGTGGATATTAAATTTAACGAGATATGTATGATTTTATATTTATTATACATATATTCGCTTTTCATTTTGTTACATACGGCTCCTTTTAATTATGATTTATTACTTTTTTAGATCAAAATTCAAAATGCATAAACTTATTTAACGTTAATGTATTTTGCTTTCTTCCTTATTTTTTACTGTTTCTTGAAACAACTTCAATACTTCAAGCAAGAGAATCTAAAAAATAATTATAAATTACAAGCAAAAAACACTCACAGTGATATTGTTCCCCCCCACACGCTGACTAGAATGAAATGTATTCAATTATAACTTCAGACAAACTGAAATTAATACAATTATTACGATTAAAACTGCCCACAATATGTTAACAAATGAATAAAAAATGTATATGTATACGAGCATATAGAGGTTTATAGAAATAGAAAACTAAAGTTTAGCCCAAAAACACAACACACAACGCCAGACGTTTAAGGTGAATCATCAAAATTTTCATAAATACAAATAACAAACCCATATCAAGAGTAAAATAATTGTGTTAAATGCAAAGAATATACTGAGTGTAACAAATGCAATTGTTAACATGTCAATAAAATATTACTTGCATTGTGTTTAATACATTTTAATGACTTTTTGAAGATCACTTGAATGTTTATCGATAATTTCCCTATATATACGTATTGTGTAAGGGTATAAATAGTTTCCCTTATATAGAAAATAGTTAAAAATCGCAACACCTTAAATGTTAAAACAAGGCCAAGTTCCTATTAAACAAATTTTGGCCGCTAATAGTACTGAAAATAAAATGAGAACCAAGCTCTTGCTGGCTACAATACATATCACTATAATTTCTTATAAATTAATATTATGATCTTTTTCCCTAAGGATGTCATTACTGTTGTGTTGAAATAGAAGAGCCTCGTTTGTTTCTTACTACCATTAGTGCATCTTTGACTAGGAGATATTAAGAAACATGGTGCTAAATGATTCTTGGTCACCATCAGGCAACCTGCTTAATCGATCACGCTTCATTCCCCATAATTCCATCTCACTTTTGATAAGTTAAAAATACACATCCTTCTGGAATAAAATAAAAAAAATATTGTCAAGTTTGTCGGTAGCCAAGAAAACAGATTACACGAAGCGAAGTTATTGGGGAGGGGATTACACAGGCGAGACACGTAGTCTAGTGTAAATATACACACTACGTTCAAAGGGTGCAACTTGACCTCGAGCATTCAAGTCATATGGCTACTCATTTGTGGTAAATGGTTTGCTTTATCTGAATAAGCCTAATAGTTATAAAGGGTAATTTTTTAACAACTCTCTTTTTGGTAGCTCAGCTGTTTTCATGTTAACATTTTATTGTTAAACATGTTCAGTTTGGCCCATAATTTAACCATGTATAGACATGTGTAAAAACGAACAACGCCTGCGGATTATGGAATTTTATTATCAAAATTCATGCTGCAGAAGCATTTCAAAACTCGCTAATGCATTCTGAAAAATTTTTTGTGTGAATTATACGCCGGTGGCATCATCGTACCGTATTTTTCAAAAACGACGAAGGCAGGAAGGTTACTGTGAATGGCGAGGGCTACCGTACGACGATTACAATTTTTGTTTTGCCCAAAACAGAAGAGCTGGACTAGGCTGACATGTGGTTTCAACAAACCGATGCCACATGCCACGCAGCATGCGAAACAATGACGCACTTGAGAGACGAGTTCGGTAAACAGTTTGTTTTACATTTGAGTCAGATCAATTGGCCGCCTAGATCGTGGATTTAACGTCTTTAGACTATTTTTTGTGACGATATGTTAAGGCTCATGTCTATAAGGACAAGTTTGCAACGTGTGAAGCACTTGAAGCCAATATTGAAGAATTAGTTCATAAGAAAACGACCGATATGTTGAAGAGAGTATGTCAAATTGAACCCAGCGTATGAATCACTAGAAGCACAGCCACAGTCAACATTTATGTATATAAAATCATCTTTTAGATCGTTTTATGGACTTAAATAAAGATTTCATTTCATTTCTCTAATTTTTATATGCATTCTTTAAATCAAATCCAAAAACTCTTGAAAAAATCTCCCTTGAGCTTTGTCAATGTTTAAAATTGGTGAACTGAGAGAATTCCGAATGAGATCTTGAACTGCATTTAATACTAAGAATACCACTTTAAATATCTATCAATCATTTTCCGTAGCACCTGGTCTGCTTTGGGAGGAACCACTGTCTGGCTCTTGGCTATATAAAAAGTTCTGGATACTGGCGATCTCGAATTCGAGAGCCTAGAAACTAATGCTCTGAGCATCGCTTATATGAGTAAGTTAAACGAACTGTTCGAGACAGTGCACTTCCTTCAATGTCGGTAGTATAACCAGTTTACACCAGGTGATCAGTCAAATGGTTAATTGTTCGGCTACATGGAATATGATGACGAAAAAAAGACCTCAAAAGTCACGCTGTGTTAAAACAACATTCTAAAAATTTATCAAATAAGCAGTAACAATAATTATACGTTCATGGGTTGTATATCGCTCCATTGATTATTGATAACTAGTTCTTTATATAAATATTTGAATCATGAATATCAAAACGCAGTGATATTTGGTGATATCAGCAAAAATGGCAGGCTATTTAAATTATGACAAATTCTTTTGGGCCTTCTTTTAGATTAGGTATTAGTATGTTGGTTAGTATCGCTATGGCATTAGAGAGACAGGTTGATAAAGGAATATCGATTAAATTTTTAAATTGCGAGCATTTTTATATTCTGAAAGATTATTTCAGCAGCTTTTTGAAGAAAAAAATCATATTTAGTACATATTGAGGAAGCAAGTATATAAATATATTAAAATACAAACATATCCGGCTTTTTGTCCAATGGTTTTTATCAACATTTTGATATCAACAATGCGATTATTTCTTGTGCTTAAAGTGTAATTTGTAAAGCTTATTGTATGACGTGAAATGCTTCATGGACCAGAAGTTTGAACAAACTACTCGTATATATTTTTAAAATATTTTTGTATAAATTGTATAAAATATTTTTGTATATATTTTTTAAGTAAAGACTATGAACAGACTATATATCATAGTTCAATAATTCAGGTAATCTTATATTAGCGATTAAAACGCAAGCAATTTCATGCCTGTCGTCAAAATGTGTTTACGTTTAAGGTACGAATTATAAAGAATATACTACCAAGGTTTTCATTTTACCATAACAGAAGTATCACAGAGATTTGACTGATGCATAAATCCTAAAAATTTAGTTTCACTTGCGCTTTGTACATGATTCTGAAAATTTTATTATTCAGAAATATAAAATGAATCACGTTTCATTAAAGTTTTTAAGAGGAAATCCTGTGTATATGGATAGACAGACATATCATCCGCATACAGAAATAATGTACCATCAATGCATTGAAATGTCGGCATATGAAGAGCTAAAGCCACAACAAACATTTCTTCAATGCATTTTGCAAAAAAAAAAAAACTAATTGTTTCTAACGATTAGTCGGGATATTATATTAATGTTATTTAATATTTTATCAAAACTAATCGCAATACTCTGACATTGTATTTTTCACAAAATCGTTAATTGTTCTGAGCTAATCTTTAATATATCCAGCATCCTGAGGCTGGTGATAGCAACTCATACAACCATTTTGTTTGGAAAAAATTTACTAAAGCTGTCAAGGAACAGCTGAGACTTATAACATGTTGTTTGAACATGACTTTTGGGTCAGACGAGTTGGCATTAGTACTAACGAATGAAACATTTTTTTTTCGAATACTATTTTTTTATTTTATTTTATCATCTTTGATGGATTTAGAGGAATTTTTATGTTTTTCTATAAGACTAAAACTGATCCAATCCATACACAAATGGGTTTTTAGTCGTTAAAATTGGTCACTGCATTTGGATCAAAATATATCTAAAAGAAACTACATTTGCCCTTGTCAAAGACATGAAATATTCAAAGCTGTTACAAAAAAAATGTTTCAAATAATAACCAATATAGTTTCTAATGCTTCAATAGACAAACACACTTACATTGTTTTTATTTTAAGCGGCAACGAACATATGAACTTGGTAGGACGATAGCAATAATATGCCAAATCATCCTTATATACAATACCAACAACTCGATATTTATAGTTTTTCTTAACATTTTGTTGCCTGTTTTACTCTATTCTTTGTTTTTCTAAAAATCAGCGAGTAATGCTAGTGGAAAATATGGCTTAAATGACAATAAAGTTAAATATACTCACATAATTAATACAAAAATACTTAAATATATAAAATATACTGTGTACATTGAAATATATTTGTTCAAATCGTTGAAAGCAAATTGAATTGCTTACTTTTGCTATTAGAAAAATGTCAGTCAGCCAGTCAGTGAACCATCCTAAGAGCATTTGTAATTGGTATCCGTATCGGCCTCATGGGGTACACACCTTAAATATTGTACCTGTCCTCAGCTGCAACATGCATTCACACTTACACATGCACATTTGAGTTTTCCCACTTTTTCAAAGTAAAAGATTTTTCATTTTTATTACAGAAAAAAAACTCATTTGACATGTGTAACAGCAGACAAATAGAAAATTGCTGAAGATTATGCTGGGAATTGTATTTAAAAAATAATGTTGAATCATATTAAGAGAATAAGGATTATCTTCATATTATTGGAAAAAAGTAGTTGAGGTTTGCACCAAGAATTTTTGAGATTTTAAATATTTAAATAACTTTTTAGACTGACTTCCTACATTAACGCATATTTACTATGGTGTATGAAAATTTTAGATATTTTTACATGGGAATATGTCCAATGAAAAGGTATTGCCATAAGACAAAATCAGCCACAATTTGACAACCTACTCAAATGGGTTTGGTTCATGTGGAAGTAAATGAATTAAATATATTTTTTCATACAAAACACTGTGTTAAGTGAGGATAAAATCAATTTAACGAAACTGGATGTGCGTAGCATATGCGTAGTGTCTAACCTTGTCACTAAAGGTGGGCGAGTGTTCCGCCAAATTTGTCCACATCGTATCGCTAAACTTTACTATTGTGTGATATTATGATTTTTCAGATTAGTTTGCCTGGGCTTAAGACACTTGCTAGAGACAAAGCTGATCATACATTTTAACCATGACTACAATAAGAGTAGGAGTCTTAGGCTGATCATTGAGTACTGATTTTTTGAATTTTTTTCTTTTTTTATATATAAATGAAATAGTCACGAGAAAGAGCTATTTTTTTCTTTAAATGAACTTTATGTTAATGCATTTTGATAAAAATATACAAAAGTAGCGTTGATCAAGGAATGTAATAAATACAATCTTCTTATAGAAGTCAACGTAAGACAGTTAATTTCCAACCAATATTTTTACAAAAATTAAATTTAAGAAGATTATGATACAATCGAAATTTTATTTTTTATTTATTTGTGGGCTTCACTCTAAGGACAAAAAAATCCTTGGATATTATATAGTAAATAAAGGGTGAAATAAAAATTCAAACAAATAACAAAACAAGCCAAACGATAAGTATAAGTAATGGTTGATATATAAGAATCATTTTGTTAATTAAAAAAAGAGATACTTAAACTTAGTTTTCTCAGTGTTGAGTTCTATAAACGATATATATTCTTTCTACAATTTTAAACTTAATTCATTAGGTAAAAGAACACCTTAGTTAAGGTACCGTTAAGTGCATTGTTAAAGTGATGAAGGGCAAGATTTCTGGGAGGTGCAATGTTGAGAAAAATCATATGGCAATCAATTGTGGCATCAATGATATCATATACCAATAAAGTAGACTGGAATTTTCAATACATTTGTGTAGTACCTAAGCCCATAAACAGACATTTATACTCCTAGGGAACGATAATTAAATGTTATAGTGAGCGTGTATCAAATTTAATACAGATAAGTTGATGTAGTGACCTGCACGTAAGCTTTTCAATACGTTGTAGATAATTTATAATTCGATTACAGGTAATAAAAACTGAATTTTTAATGACAAGTCATGTCAATATCATATAGAAAAGAGCTACATATATTAAGATTTCTCCTACATTAAATTCTCTAGAATGCTGTTTTTCACTGCATTTCCTACACTCTTACAACTGCCCTCTGCATGTTGCTAATCAGTTCATTTAGCTAAGGTTGTAAAAGTATTGACTCTTATAAATGTCATATTGAAATATATTCACAACTCCGGTCGATAAAAATATCAATTAAAAATTAATTTAAGTACTAAGGGAAAGACAACATTTGAAGTGCTTTTTCATAACTACTTAAGCATGACTTCATATCCAATGTAAAATTCGAATTAGCAAAATTATGTTCTTTTTTTATAAGAGAAGTTACATACAGGTAATTAATGCTTACTACTTAATTAAGGTGTTATTTCCTTGTGAAAGGGATAGGGTAGAAAGGACAGGCGGTGAAATTTAATAGACCGTCAGAGAGATTTTAATTTATGTTTTAAAACTTTACTATTGCGAGTTGTTTATTATTTTTTATTTTTTTATTGCAGAGTTGCAGCGTATCTGGTGTTAAGTAGGCGCATTAAATCTCCTAAGCTTTATGTGTAGCCATTTTATTAATTGTTTTACTTCGCCGACGATTCTGCTAACATTACTGATGAAGGAGAGCGCTCTGACAACTTCAGATCTAAAAAAAATCAGAAAAGCTCATGATGTTAATTTTATTTATTTTTAATGATCTGTCTTGAACAGGGATCGGAACCATGTTCTCAATCATAAATTGCTTTATAGTCAACGCATTACCTGCTTCAACCAACATCATCCTCAAATCATTAGACAAAAAACTGAGTTTTAACTAACCTCAGCCCACAAATTGTGATTCTTATTGACTTCTTTAAAAGTTTGTCTGTATTTACTGGAAATGACTTTAAAATTCTTTTCTTCAATTAAATGACTTTGTAGTCTTCAAAAATTTGAAGAAAAAACACAATTAAAAGTGGGAAACATTATAATTTGGAATAAAAGAACTATTTTCTTCTTCTTGTCCAAACAATAAACTTATTTGTATATTTAAAATTATTAAAAAAATCTATTTATGTAAAAATATTTATACTTATGACTTTATTTCCTTCGCGGTTCGTAAGCCACAATATACTCATGAATATGAATATAATTTTTTGCTAAAAAAACATCTGTGTAGCATAGCAAATGTTTATTTAAATTTATTTATTGATCATAAGAAAAAGATAACTTTGAAGCTTTCGCGACCGCCTGCTGTCATTATCAACGCCTCTGTTAATCAACAACAGCAGCATACAAAAGTAATGAAACATAGTTTACAAAAAAATTAAATTTATTAAATTTTTAATACTTATGTATGTGAAGGAACAAAAATATATTAATTTTTATTTTGTGTACTTCTAAGCACATTGGGGCAGTCACATCTTAATTATGGCCAATAATAATCTGATAGGAAAATTATTCTTAATATTATACTTTGTTGCTTCAATACGTACTAAAATAGATATTGAAAAAAGATATATATATGTTAATATCAATTCTATAAGGAACATAGGGACTGATATGTTATTTCAGGTTTTGTTAATCATTCTGTTTCACATGATCAAATGATAATGGGACTGCCATTTAAGCCAACGGACAGATCACTCTGGATTTACTAAGTGGAACCGATCAGAAGTTTTGCATTTGCATTATACCCCTGTATAATTGAACAGAGTTCCAACGCTGATGACATAGCAATAATCTTGTACCACTTTAGCACGTCCATATGAAATTTTTGCAGTACATTGAGCCCTGTTGAATTTGTGTCGTACTGGAATAAATTTAATGTAACGAACATTTCCCAAAAAAGATGCTTAGAACTCTAAAACTTGTTCTGCAATTTCTAAAGAGCGATGTATTCTGGGTGCTACGTTGTGCTGCACGAAAAATATGCAGTGGCTCTCATGTACAAATAGCAATTGCTAAATAAGAGCTGCAGCATGTTTTTTCGCTCACTTTTGTATCATAGTATTATAAACATATTAACTGCAAATATAGTTACCACATGCTGCGTTCTGCGGAGACCTACCATATCATATCTACCAGATTAGTGGTGTCATTACATTCGCCAGTTTGGTAAAATTAATGCACTACAAAAATATCTAAATATCTAATCTTTTTAAGAGAGTGTGGTATAGAATCCTTCTGAACTTCTGTCCTTAGTTGCTCCTCCCAATTGGTAATTGTTCTTTTCAGGAATCGTATAAAATAATTTGATGTAGATGGTAAATTATCCTGAATAATTTAGGGGACAATTTAAGGCTTCTTTCCTTTTTTATATTTTTCTTAATAACATTTTTTGTCAAAATTCTTAATTATTATACTATACTGCGGATACCTGCCGATGATTGAGGTCATAAAGCGGAATATGAACAATACAATGAATAACGATCTTAGAAATAGGTCACTGGATTAGGGAAGCTTTAGTGCTGGTAATATCGATTTTACCTGAACAAGCTGCACTTTCTTTACTTGAGCAGTATAAATATTTGATTCCTGACTATAGTTAAATTTCTTAGTGCTACTTCAATGAAACGCGCTGTAGTGAAATCAAGCAACTTGTTTCCAGAACTCGCTTTTGCTAGCAAACATCAGGTTTTTCATTAAGAACGTATCAATTTGTGGTCATCGCACAAATGAATAGCACTAGGCATTGCAGACATACAGGAATGCTCCAGGAGTTTCCGATGGTTTTTATTTTATATTTGCAATACCAATTTTGTTTTCCGTTCTTCAGACTTTGATCGATCTTATTTTTATATTCACTTATATTCATTAAGTCACCACAAATAGCTATTTTTCTTTTAATATAATAACTCTTTTTCATTTTGAAGAATTTTTTCGTTTTCTAAGGACTCGATGACGGATATGAAATCACTTTTCATTGGAATTGAATCGTGTAACACAATTGATAAGCCATTTTTTAGCATAACAGTTCATTTATGGAATAAACTAAATGCAGAAGTGTTTCTTGTTGTCTTTTTCAATTTATAAAAAATCTATTAGAATGTGCCCAAATATTTCTCGATCTATTTTTCTGCTGACAACCATCTTTCATGATTTCAGCGGAATGCGCTTGTTCTAATACAAAAAATTAGAAAAATATAAATACTGAAAGTCCCAATGTGCAAAGTGTTGTATATTGTATAGTAGTACCTACTTGTATTAAAAATTTTTAAAGTTTCTCAAAAATTTTTCACAAACTTAACACACCTTTAAATAATTGTTAATTCTCTCAGAAAGGTTTTTATTTTTACGCTGATTTTTTTTTTAATAAAATTAATCAAACGTGATACAAGAATACAATATTATAATTATATTATTAATATTATTTTGCGTTATACACAGCCCAAACAAGTATTTACATAAATAATTCCTGTCATTTTTATTATTTGTCATGGCGGTTAGACTTCTTGCTGTTCAAAAGAATACTATTTTATTTATCGGTTCAAAGTCCATGAGTGTCTGCAAAGTCCATACATGAATTTTAAGTGTTAATAAATTTAAAATATAATTTATTTGTATGTTGTTTAACATGTGCTGCCATCGTTGGATTAATTAATTTTAAGTAATATATATAGATAAATGACTTGATTAGATATTAAACAATTGGCGACTGCTTTCGAGATGAGTTCACCTTCTGAAGTTGATGTCTTCTAAATGGCACCCAGCTGTTCCAAGATTAATTTTAGCTAATTTTATTAATTTTTATTAACCTACTGTGGAGACTTGCCAACAACTGTGGCCAAAGTTATGGAATTAATAAATAATCTACTAGATGATAAAGTAACTTGTCTACTGATACAGTCAGATTCAATTACGCGTTTCTTCTCTTAGTGATTTTTCTTATATAGAGTTTTGTTTTCTATTGAATATTTAGTACGTGCTAAGTTTGATTCTCGACTGATTGAGAATCTGAGAAGCAATGCAGGCAGTAGCATAGGTCCTCCCAGGCCGGCAAGGTCGAAGTGGAGCACTGAAGCCAAGAACAATCAACAACTATCGAATGGGGAGGAACTAACCGTTGATGAGTGGGTTCGTCATGTTAGATGCGGCATAAAGCGGATGTCTGTACTTGTAACAAGTGGCTCGCTATACAAACGTGTGCAAAAGGCTAGACTGGTTGCCTTACAACACCCGTTCGCTGCCACAAACGCATTGGTTTTGTTCAGGTTTAGTAGCACAGATATAAAAATTAATTACCCAGGAAACGAAAATTTCCACCCTATGCTCCGATTAGGAGCTGTAATTTACGACTATGTATATACATATATATATATATATATATATTGTTACGAATTTGGAGTGAATAGTCCTATTGTAATTGCTCTAGAATATACCGCATTGTTGTTATTCTTAATTATTGAATTATTGATTCTTATTACTTAGTTGTTTATTATTTGCTGAATTGTTATGTACTGAATTGTTTACTATTTCTTATTCATTACATTGTTGTTGTTAGTCTTATTTGCTTTTTGCTTACTCATTTTAAATGAACACATAACAGCTATACATACGTGCATACATGGTTACTTGTTTACTAGCAAAGCGACAACAAATAAGATCATGATTATTGCTGTTGTTGTTGTCTGTCGGCATTTAAATATTGGGTACGTGTATGTGTGTATGTGTGTATGGCTTGTGTTTACGTTTAATTTGAGTGTACGATAATGTAAACAACTTTAACAAACAAACATGATGATTATTCTAGAAATGATCATTAAGAGTATAAAAGCTGGCGCATCAACGTCAGCAGGGTCAGTCAGTCAGTAAAGAGTAAGAGTTAAAGTTTAACTCAGTGAGAGTCAGAGTTGAGTAGACAGACAGTGTTGAGTCTGTGATTAGTGAGTTGTTAGACTTTACCGTGATCGTGTAAAGCGTATTAAGTGGTTACTATTGCTTTTGAGCATAGTACAGTAGTATTAAATTAAATAAAGTAGTAGCTGTTAAGTACTAAAAATCAAAGAATCGTGCGTTTAATTTCATTGCAATAAAAGAACCCACGGAAAGCGTTTTTAAAAAGGTAAAAACGTAACAATTGGTGTCAGAAGTGGGATTGCAAAATGAAGTTCGACGAGCTTAAAGTGGAACAACTAAAACGAGAGTTGGCCAAACTGGACTTGCCCACAGTTGGTAACAAAGCAGAGCTGCAGAAAAGGCTACTGGAGGAGTTTATTCGGCTTGACCTGGATATCAATACCTATGAGTTCGAAGAAAAAGAAGAACTGGAGATTGGTACACGTTCAGCTACAAGCAACATCGACATAAACTCCATGTTTGCGGCGTTGATGCAGAAAATCGAAGAAAACTCTAAGAAAATGGAAGAAAGGATGATGCAGAAAATCGAAGAAAACTCTAAGGAGATCAAAGAAAGTTCTAAGGCCAATAACGAAATGATATTCCAGAAAATGGAAGAAAGGATGATGCAGAAAATCGAAGAAAACTCTAAGATGCTGGAAGCAACAAACAAAAGGCTGGATGATATTCATGACGCCGTGAATGCGAGGGTTAACACCATTGCAGATAAAGTGACTGGCATGGAGAGAGAAGTTCGCAGCGTCAATAGGAAATCCGATGGCCCAGAAAAAGATGTTCATGAGAAGCTTGATATTCTGGAAATTGGTGTAGATCAGAAGCTACAATCGCAGGAGGAGAAATGCACTGAGACGATCCTGGCATTAAAAGGCTCTGATGCACAAGTCCTGGAGACTGTTGCCGCTACAGCAAGGAACCAGGATGAGGACAATATGGCGGCTATGCAACGTAAGTCTGGTGGAGAGCATAACGGGCAGATCCACAGAATGGAGCTAAAGCCGCAAAAGGCAAGGAAGACCATGAGGATGTCGACAAAGAATTGGAAGCCAAAGGCGACAGTACAGCGAACGGTGGTGGCAAGAATCGCGGCTCTGCAAGGCAAGTATGGTGGAGAGCATAACGGGCAGATCCACAGAATGGAGCTAAAGCCGCAAAAGGCAAGGAAGACCATGATAATGTCGCCAAAGAATTTGAAGTCAAAGGCGACAGTACGGCGAACGGTGTTGGCAAGAATTGCGGCTCTGCAGCGTAAGTGTGGTGGAGAGCATAAAGGGCAGATCCACAGAATGGAGCTGAAGCCGCAAAAGCCAAGGAAGATTATGAGGATGCTGTCAAAGAATTTGAAGCCAATGGCGGCAGTACAGCAAACGCTAGCAGCAAGAATGGAGGAAAGGCTGGCGAAAAGAAGGCGAAAAAGAGCAAGACAGCTGATTCCGAGGAAGAGGAAGAAAATGAAAGCCAGGCGCGATGGAGTAGCGGATTCTGATGGATTCCGCGAGGGACAACTGGTCCTACTGTTTAAAACACTGAGGAAGATAGGACTGTCTCCCAAACAACAAACACAGTGGGATGGACCATGCACGCCTACGAAGAGATTGAACGATGTTGTGTATAGGATACAGAAGCACAATAGCCCCCGCTCTACAATAAAGGTGGTACATTTGGAGCGACTCGCGAAATACGGAAGCGGTGGTTCTGTGCCTGTTCGGGACGAACAGGCTTAAGCGGGCGGCAGTGTTACGAATTTGGAGTGAATAGTCCTATTGTAATTGCTCTAGAATATACCGCATTGTTGTTATTCTTAATTATTGAATTATTGATTCTTATTACTTAGTTGTTTATTATTTGCTGAATTGTTATGTACTGAATTGTTTACTATTTCTTATTCATTACATTGTTGTTGTTAGTCTTATTTGCTTTTTGCTTACTCATTTTAAATGAACACATAACAGCTATACATACGTGCATACATGGTTACTTGTTTACTAGCAAAGCGACAACAAATAAGATCATGATTATTGCTGTTGTTGTTGTCTGTCGGCATTTAAATATTGGGTACGTGTATGTGTGTATGTGTGTATGGCTTGTGTTTACGTTTAATTTGAGTGTACGATAATGTAAACAACTTTAACAAACAAACATGATGATTATTCTAGAAATGATCATTAAGAGTATAAAAGCTGGCGCATCAACGTCAGCAGGGTCAGTCAGTCAGTAAAGAGTAAGAGTTAAAGTTTAACTCAGTGAGAGTCAGAGTTGAGTAGACAGACAGTGTTGAGTCTGTGATTAGTGAGTTGTTAGACTTTACCGTGATCGTGTAAAGCGTATTAAGTGGTTACTATTGCTTTTGAGCATAGTACAGTAGTATTAAATTAAATAAAGTAGTAGCTGTTAAGTACTAAAAATCAAAGAATCGTGCGTTTAATTTCATTGCAATAAAAGAACCCACGGAAAGCGTTTTTAAAAAGGTAAAAACGTAACAATATATATATATATATATATATATATATATATATATATATATATATATATATATATATATATATATATATATATATATATATATATATATATATATATATATATATATATATATAATATTTGTTTGTTAAATAAAATATATGCATGTACATGAATATTATGAAAACAATAAACAAAATTTTATTTTAATATACTTTAAGTCTGTCAAAATAATTCCACTTCAAGGACGACCAACTTAAATCGAATATACCCTGCTTGAACAAATTTTTTATTTTCCTTAAAATCAGGAGCCATCAAATTTAATAATAGATAAAATAAAAAATGTAGACTTTATCAAATATTTAAGCCCTGTATAACTGTTTTAATAAACTACATACTTCCTTCACTATTAACATACATATGACTTGTTTAAAGCCACATATGACGTGTGCTGACCACCGAGACTATTGGGATAGTAGTAGTGTTTATGTGCGTGTTTGGTGTGTTTTTTTATAATGTTAGCATCATTGGCCAATTTCATTCAGCGCCCAGCGCTACACAGATAATATTGCAGTTTTTTATGACCTTGGATAATCTTTGGTTTCAGCAATATGGTTTAACAGGTCATATAGCTGATCACCATGTCATCACATTAAATTTTTGAAAATTTTTATGTATTTGGACCACTACGTATTACCTAATATGTTTGTTTTTTGCACAATTCTACCATATAAATCAAGAGTAAGTTATTGAAAAAAAGTTTTTACCCACTTCTGTCTGGTCTTCAAGATTTTTATATCGAAATCAAAAAATATTTATTAAAAATACTGGCTGTTGACCAAAGTGCTAAAATGAAAATATCAAATTGAAACTCTTTTAAGAAATGCATGAAATGACTTTTCAAGTATCAAAATGTTAATGCATGTTGAGGGCTGAATATTATAAGACAGCTGAAACGTAAAAATATTTAGACACAATACGAACTGAAAGATCACGACGTCAACCGCAAATCACTAGACACTTACGACCACAGACAGAGTAGCGGAGAAGAAAATAAAAAAATAAAATTATATTATTAGGAGTAGTTTCCACAACAGCTTCCGTTTTATGTTTTCATTATTTATTTATAAATATAAATACATAAAAAAGTTCCTAAATACTTCGTTTATGTACATACGCACTTCATTGTATTTAAATGCTAGAGCTCGTCGTCATCACCATCTTGTGAATTTATGTTTGAATGATTACACACCAACCAAAAACGAAATGTTGTTTTAAAAACCGCCGCCTTTACTTAACAATGAATAAATAGTTTTGACAGTAAAACTTTAACAAGAAGATTAAATAAACGTGTGTATTTATTTTTCTAAAAATCTCGAGAAAAATTTGAAATTTATTCGATTTAGACACGCCAACCGAAATACTCGTACACATGCATGACAAAAAATAAAAGATGAGGAAATTGGAAATCACTTTTTGGCCTGTTGTCATATTTTGCCTAATTTAAAAGTATTTGGACACTAATGACACATTCATCAGCTAAGTGCCATGATTTTGTTGAAATATTTATTTTTCAATTAGTTAGGGGAAAGTGTTGCTCCTACTTCCATGTATTTGATGCTTTTAGGGACGTATAAAACTTCAGTAAATTACTATATTCAATTTTTTGATTTTGATAATAAACTTCGTTGATAAATTATTTTTGGCCGACATTTTAATATGTCTTAATACATTGACTGCCGTTCGTGCGGCATCTAATATATTCTAGGATGCCACGTTGCACAGTGCTTGGATGTGGAAAAAATTTAAGAAAAATAGAAGGGTATGATTTAGGCAAGAAAAATTCATATGACAGTTTGTATCATCAAAACTTTGAAATTTGCAAACAACCCGCTTTTCAATGAAATAATGACTTCAGCTAAGCTAATATAAGCACTAACAAGAATTTGTCCAAAGCTGCAAAATACTAACTATAATTTGCTCACGCTGTTTTGGACATCTTAAGAAGGATATGCATGAATTCCACATATCCTTTTTTTGAAAAACTAAGATTTAAGGTTAACTAAACAACTTAAAGTAATAAATAATAGCCAAAAGTCGCAAAATATTTCTTCTGATTTGAGTTCGAAGTTTTTGTAAAATCACAAAAAGATGTAGGTTACCTCTCACTTATAGCTTTTGGGATATTATAATCTAAGCTAAGCTAAACAACAAATGTTTCATAAAAAGTCAAAATATATAACTTATAATTGGAAAGCAATTATTTTTTAATTACAGCTTAGATATAGGTACCTCCCACATATCCTTTTTAGTAAAATTTTTGTTTAAACTAAGACAAGCCCTGAATGGCAAGCCGTACCTGGAGTAGCAAACTAATTCCGGCAATTTGTATATATATATATATATATATATATATATATATATATATATATATATATATATATATATATATCATCTGCGTTAAGTCATGACTAATTAAAAAATATATATCAAAATATGTGTTGAAATATGTTCTGTTACAATAGAATTTGTTTGTTTGCATCCACATACATGCATATTCCATATATCACTACAGTGGATTCCCTAGCCTCTCTAGATATACTCAACGTGAGTCTATTTTATTTTTCTCTCAACACCCATACCAACGGGCGTTTAATTGTACGGATGTTGAAACAAGCATAAAACAGACTCACTTTGAGTATAATTGTTTGTTGGTTTGTATAGAAACATTCTAAACCTACTATGATTATGTATTTGTTGTAATTCATATGCAATATTGAAATTCTCATATTGTATTTGATTTATGTGGCAAAACATCCGAGATTGAATGTTTTCAAACTGCTTAAACTTCACTGACGATTTGGTTATAGCAACCAAAGAAATGTCGACATATGAAGAGCTAAAGCCACAACAAACTTTTGATTTTTTGTATGCATTTTGCGAAAGCTCTAATTGTTTCTAACGATTAGTTGGGGAGAATATCCCAAGTAATGAATTTTCAATATTAAGTATTTATAATATATTTATATAAAATAATCAAATATTCTGAAGACGGCACTCTATGAATACCGAAATATCGATAAAAATTAAAAAAATTAAGAGATATTAGGCCTAAGTAAATTAAATAAATTAAGTTTATTAATTAAAATAAAATGGTCAAAAAGCTAGATCGTATATAAAATATTACTTTAAGATGATTTTTAATAGTATTTTTGGAACAGACATATACAAATCATATCCTGGTATGATGTCTCATATACGAATACTCAATTTTCAACAAAATAGGCATATTTCTTGGGAATATTCAAACTTCAGTAATGATATTGTATGACCCGAAAATTGAGATTCTTCACATGGAAATGATGAAAAAATTTTATATTTTAGCAACGTGTAAGGAACTTTGTAATGCTTTTACTATAAAAATGATCTAGATTATTACATAAGTCTCTAACAAATTTTTTACACATTAGATTAAATGTTTTTTCCTAAATTTGTTTTATGATACAAAGGACTGTGCTTTGTATGTTGCAGTGTTTTAATAATTAATATTTGCATGCTATATACCATTAGGAGACTTTATTGAGTGCACTCCAGCAGAGCGGGGACGTATCTACCAAAAAAAGGATAAAGAATAAATGAAAAACCAAGCACTCGAATAGTGTGAAAATACCTCAGAAGTACTTACACATTATTTAAGGATACATCCCTTGAAAAATCGCTTGGTTCCTGCCAAAGGCTCTAATTACATATGAATTTAAAATTACCAACTATTATAAATTTTACGAAACTGTTTCTACGATCCTCGATCTTCGTACACTTTCTAGCCTCTCGCAATGATGAATTAACTTTATGGGGAACAAATTAATTCGTTTTGTAAAGATCCAAGCGCAAGTGTCAAAAAAGTATTAAAAAGCTTAGAGTGTGGCCACAAAAATTATCTTTAGCATAATTTTTCTTTAGCTTCTAAATTAACAACACACGCACAATCATATTTTTCAAGCAGAACAAAAGTGTTGAGAAATCAGTTAATCTCTACTGATTAAGTGTGTAAAAGTTGAGGTATTTAAGCATAAATAAGTGGGGTATACACAAAAATAAATTTTTTTCTCTTATGTTTTTAGAATTTGTTAAGTGTTTGTTTTCTTTATTTTGTCAAAAACCATTAAAATGATTTTCCAAATGCGTTTTCATTTCTTTTTGTAAATATCGTATATTTCTAATAAATTTCTTTTAAATTGAACCAAAGGGGATTGATTATTGTTTTTAACTTCAAAGTGAATGATAATAAAGTTTTGTCTAATCATTAAATATAAATAACCTTAAATAAATTTTGAATTTTTGGAAAGCATTTAGTGTTCGCAAGCAAAGCAAATGATAATGAGTATTAACACACAAATTTTAAAAATAGTTCTTAAGAATTTTTCACTTAAAATTAAGCAGTTATAAAACATTTGAGAAATTGGAAATAAAACGTCAGTCTACACCAGAGCTAAACTAAAAATATATAAGAATAAAAATTTGATCCTCCTTAAAAGTTGATATGGACGAAAAACTTTTCATATGATTGTACCTAAAAAAAATAAACTATTTCTCGAATAAAATGAAACGAATTTCCAATTTTTTGGGTGATATTACAACTTAAAAAAATCATTTTCATAAAATTAAATAATTCCAAAAAACTTGTTGAAAAAAACTAGTGAATGTAAAATGCCTACTCCAATCTCTTTTATTTGTATAAATAATTGTCATAATTTGTATACAAATTCATTATAATGAAGTAAGGGAATGTGTTCCCGAGATCCTTTCTTATTTGCGAACAACACGTTCATCATTAAAAACACATCCATTTGTGATCGATATATCAGGGAATCACACTACACATTGGAGAGACAACTCGTTCTTTAGTCGAAGGGCTTATATGTGGAACGAACTTCCTACAGCGTGGGCAGTTTCAAACCGAATATCCTTATATACTACTCCCACGATAATCTCTCCCATAACTTATTTTTCTAGTTCCAGCACAGTGCATTCCATAAATAGTAGTCATCTCCTGAGTTCTGGCCCAGTTGGAAAAAAAATCCACTTATTTATTTATTTATGGTTTCCTAATATTGCCTGCTTGATTTTTATGATTGATTCGCTTTGACGGTAGTTTACTGCTAACAAAATGTCGTGTAGAGTCTAGATGACCCCATTTTTCCTAATAGTTTTAATGATGTGCTTATTATTTGCTGATTGTTTTTTGGAAAGTATTATTAGAGACTGGAGCACAAAATTATTTAAATACTCAAGGTAGTCTTGCTCAATGGCATTGATTCCAGTATGTTTAGTTTTTAATGACTTGAGTTTTGTTTCCAATATTTAGGTAAATGCGGCTTATTGTCCTAGAGTTGCAATTTAAAAAAATTCTCTGTGACAGATGGTTCAATGAGCTCTGCGGGAGTTAACCATCTTATGAAACGGTTCATATATAATTTCGTTAAAGATGCAAACAGCGAATTTCGCTTAAGATTTATACTAGTCCAGCTTCTCAATCCCATACCCGTACCACTATTGTGGTATCAGGTATTTAATAATAACCAACAGATTCGTTACACACTACACCAAAAAATATGGTTGTTTGAGACAATCAATACGGTCCTGCTTTCAATGGAAAATTCCTTATATTTGTGTGTGAAGTAGAACTCTATATATTACATTCCATTTTAAGATGTTAATTATTTTAAACTAAAATTTAAAAAATTTCAAATAATCAAAATATTCAAAGAATTCAAAGAATACGCCTGCCGAATGAACTGAAACATATTTTTTAATAATTAATGGCGCTCTAACAAAAACATCTGAGATTAATCATACAACCGGATCTTTTGAGTGAAATGCCTATTTCGATATAGTGAAAAAAAAGAATTGCCTTTGCAGTTGTTTATTCACACATTCGCACATTTTCTTTTAACAGCAACACTGCCAATTATATTATTTGTTTTTGTCATTATTTGTAGCATGAGTATTTAGTTTTATTTAAATACCATTCAAAAGAATTACAGTCAATTTTTGTTGAAATAGAAAACAGTGCCTCAGAAAATGACACAATGCTCTTTGTAGTGAATTGGGTTTTCTTTCATTTTCTTTTTGATTTCGGTGATTTTGTTGCTCGTATGTTGTTAATCTGTCTGTCCATTTATCTTCTTGCTGCATGCATAAGTTATTTTGCACTTGCACTTTTGTTTCCTCTATTTGTGTATATATTTATGCAAATATTTACAGAGTTTGTTTTAATTTAATTTGCATAAAGTTTTGTGTGTCTATCTGTAGTTGGCAGGCTTTAGAGAGTGAAAATGCCATGATTCACATAGTTTTTTTTATTTACATTATTTTTTTTTTTGAGAAAAAGATAACAAACAATTAAGATTTTAAATTAATTATTTAGTTCAAAGAGATTCATCATCATTAAATAAAGTTTTTCTAGTTAAAATTTTTGTGTAAATTCGCAAAATGTTTTATCATTGTTAAAATTTTAGGAAAAAGTTCAAAATTCTTAAGTGGCTTAACTAATGTGTTATTTCTGTGGTAACACAAGATAATGGTATTTATTTTTTCTCAAAAATATAGTTGAGCTGATACATATTGTACAAATAAAATAAAGAGACATCTTTGTTTTGATTTGATTACACATACAATTTTAATAATCTGTTTGAAAATTGTTCAAAATGAGTTACGAATTAAGACCGTGAGATCTCTAATGACATGTTCATTGAGTTGTGGATATATTGGACTTGTTGTGATCAGTGTGGAACCTTAAAAGTATAAAAGTAATATTTGTGATAAGAGTTCTCATCTCAATGAAGTGAGTTTTAATGCTATATCTGTTAAGGAGACCAGAGACATTGTGAGTACATCTGCATCTTTCGGTATAGTAAATATATGGTCTATGGAAAATAAAACAATGGTTGATCTTAACAGCTGTTGTCTCTTAGTTTTTTCTCATAAGCAAGCTGCTATTATACTTCTATCAGTACCCTGCGATTATCCTTAAAATGAAAAATTAACTCCATGGTACAATTTATTATAGAGTTGTAACCAAATTTATCAATAAAACTTCAGTACGGATGTAAAAAACACAATTTTTGGAAAAGTGAAGGATTAATCACCTGTTGTACTGTTTTGTTAGGTACCTGCTCACAAAAATCGTTGTTTTAAAACTAGTAAGATTAATTTTACTGAAGAGCACAGAGGAAAAGGTATTTGCAACGATTTGCCGTAATCCCACATCATATTTGGTTTGTAATCAAACCGTTTTCTGCTATGTACCATCTGTATTCCTTTTTATTGAAGATGGCATATAGCCAAACCCGGTATGTTTACAAACCTAATTTAGTATGGGATTATGAAAATTTATTCTAAATACAAGCGAATCCCGTCGGAAATATTATCGTTTTGAAAAACTTATAAAATTTGAGGCTACATCTTGGAAAAAAAACGTTGGGACTTTGTTATGTTTTCATAGAAAAAAGATTTGTTAGAAACTGTTACTACCGTAGTATTCTAATAAACTAAATTAATATATTGGAAGATTAATTAAAAATTGTATACCAGAAAGGATTTCCATTATTTGTAGCCGCAAAGTGATTATCCAAGCTAACTTTTTAATAAAATCCCTTTTATGATGGCTATGGCAATCAACTTATAGGGAATATGTTAAAAGAATTCAATAGATAGAAGCTACCAAATTCACATTTTGATAGTAAATATTTTTTATTAGAAATTAAAGTTCATTTGTTTTAGCCAATATTAAAATTTTTCTATAATTCTTGTTACCATTATCACTACATTTTCGCTTCCATTTGACTAGAAACCATGGAGCAACGCCCATTTATAAGGTCTATGTGAGGTTAATAATTGATTACAATAAAGTCGAGATTATATTTGTAAAACTCCTTACAAAAAAATTAAGTGAAAAATTTATGTAAATTTTCAAACCAGGAGTTTAGCAATCCACTCATCTATCAGTTGCCCGGTTCCATGGACCTTGTTAATAAGATTTGCTCTAGAGAACAATTTTAATATTTTAGCTGTCAATTTTAGAAAAATAAACAAAAATCCTTAAAAAATTTATGTTGCTGAAAGAAAATAAAATTCAAAGCCATTCTCAATTTTTAATATATGTATATTTATTTATTTATATGTGTATATTTAATATATTTATTAAAAACATTTTCATATCTCCTCCCTTCATTATTATTCAAGTCGCTTTACTGTTAAAATATTTCGTAAGTGGCAACATTGATTTTTAAGACAAAAATATAATTTTAAATACAAATCCGTAAATCCCTTTTAACGACTACAACATTCCAAGTTCAGCTGACTTCAGCAAAGCATTTATGGATTTTTATAGTTCACAGTATCCTTCGCAACTTTTGGTTTTATTACCAAATTAATTAAACTTAATTAATAATGTTGTGTACATTTTATCAGAGCCGTATATATTTTGTGTTAATAAATATGCAAATGAGATCATTCGGTGGCTTTACACATTTAAGTTTTATTTTATTGCCCAATAATTAAGAATTAATATTTTTATGATCAAATTTAACTTAATGCTGACGGTAGGCAGATGTCTGCGTATTAAATATAAAACCAACTCAATGAATTAAAACTTGAAACAATAAAATTTCTTAACTTGTACGGATAACTGATTCACGTAGATGCTACAACATGTAAGCATTTTAATAAGTTATTAATAATTTTAAGACATTTTTCGGGGAATATCAAGTGATTTTATTTCAAAGTGAAACAAATAAAAAATACTTATAATCAGTAAAATAAATTTAATAACAAAATAATGTCAAGAGATTAAAGCTTAAATTTTTTTATGTCGATTTGTAGACATTTTGCACGAAGTTATAAAATTAATTAAAATTCATTAAAAAATTATTTTATAGGATTTAAGGTATTGAAGGTTTTTCAAGTAAGAGCAGGTTAATTTCGAGTGTTTGCAGCAGTCGCGCTGTTACTATAACTTGATCATTATTGTTAGATTCTATTGGTTAGTACTATGACTGTAAAGCAAAGTTTGAGTATATTAGCGATAGCTGCACAATGCCCTTATTAAGAGGTTCTTATTGGAAAACTTCATAATTGTCATTCTACTATCCCTTCAGAATTTCAATAAAGTATTATACTTTTGTAGTAAATTGTAATCGGGCATAACATGCTTGAACATATCAGAGTTTCAAATAGATTTACTCTGTCATAACTCCCTGTGCTTAAAATTTTTTAAAGTGCTTTCATTAAACAGACGGACCTACCATAAAAATTTTATTATTGTCACCAGTATAAACAATTTTTTAATCATGCAACCATAAGATTTCCATGGAGCAAAAGGTCAAAATAATACCAAGCCCAATTGCAAGCACAAAGTATATAAAAAATAACAAAAACAAATTAAAAAAATAAAATTGAAAAATTATAGAATAAAAAAAGAAAGAAATACAAAAGATTCCCTTGAAAATGCTTCAACAAACGCTCGGACGCATTTTATCTGTAACTATATTCTGTATATTTTCTTTTGCTTTTTTGTTGTTGTTGCTTTTTTTGTGTGAACATAATGGTAACTATCCATAGTTTGAACAGGGAGGATCTTCTTGCAGAGTTTTTGTGTTTTTAATGTCAATGATGATGATGATGATGATGATGAAAAAACAAAATAAATAAATAAAATTTGCTGCATCTTAAAAAATATTTTTTTGTGTGCAGCAAAAGATCATCGGTATCATCATCGATAAAACCATGGGGTGTCGTTTAATCCACACCATTCACATGACTTGTTTATTTATTATAAAGCAACAGCAACAGCAACATGAATCGAAATCATTGTATGCGATGTTGTTGGCAATGTCACTGATGAGGATAATAATGTTGAATGAATTCTTAAAAAAGCGACAATTCGGCTTGTTTTCAATATTGGATCTCTAAGGATTTTTTTCCAGAATCCTATTTTGTTTATTTTAAATATGTTTCAATATTTCTTAAGCAAAATAAACCCGTCAGACTTTATGGTTTTGTTAAGATTTAACCTTTTTCACTCAGCACCGAATGTAGTGGATGACGTTGTTAATGGAAAAAGAACGCGGTCCCAAGTTGGCTGCTCAGTTTTCTACAGATAAGCTTTGTTAATACATATTCTTGTTACTCAAATACTACTTGTTGCACAAGACCATTCGAAGAATGAAATTTCGTTTGTTTATTTTATAAAATACCAAAATTTATTGTATTGTTGTGAATATTATTATCTGTATAAGCAGTTTTATTGATTTTTATTTATAATAAATACGTAGAGCAATTGATAAAAGACACACACAAAAAATTGAGAACCCTAGTGACCTATTCCTTCCTTTTTGGGAGATAATTTACTGTAGCGTAAGTAAAAAAAATATCATTTTATGAATTATTTTCCAATACTCGATTAAAATAAACGCTGGAAGTAACGCTAAAATAAACGTAAGTAATAAGTCTTGCAACGGCTTAGTCCTGAAAAATGAAGTAACATCTTGCTCTCGGCTTGTAAATGTCAAAAAACGAGCAGAGGGGAATAATCTTCGAAGTACGGGTACAGCACTAATTGCATAGAATGGATAAATATATTTAGTATATTTGAAAGGCACACTTTCACTTGTCAACTTGATTTACCATATCCCTCCAAGGAGTTGAAAAATTATTCTTCTATCTGATGATATCTAGTGAGACTTGTGGACTTTAATTAGATGACAGTCAGTAAGGTGGAGCAGCCTTTTTTTGTACACGGCTTAACAATTTGTCAGAATCTTAAACATATTTATTCATTCGACGGACAGATGGATAAAGCTAGTGATAACAACTATTTTTGAAGCTTAAAGGTGTAAGGAAAAATAGCCAAGTGGTTCCAAAAAATTATATGATTGAATTTTCTACTCTATATATCATCTTACATTATAAATTTAATAATTAGATTGTCATGCAATTTAGTTTTTTTATTAAGTTGTCAATACCAAAAATACAATCCAAATATCCAGGGATATTAAAACTACCAAAATGTTTTTCTTAATTTTCCTTTTTGTAAGCAAACAAAAGCTGCAAAATTATTTATTTTGTCTGCAGGATATTCCAGATTTTTCGGTCTGGGTCCGTAACTACTATTACATAAGGACATCTTACCATTACTAATTCTTATGGGTATTTTGGAGCTTCTGTATTATTCTTCTTAAAGTATTGATGCTTGAAATCTAGGCTAAGAGTTGTCAAATAATATTGTGTATATAAGTCTTATCCCTTTTTGACACAGAATGTACGGTGTGCAGGAGCAAGTGAAATAAAAAAATTGTTGCCGAGAATCACCAGAAAATACATTTCCTGTTATGTCTCCCATCACTTCTATTTTATTAAAATAGTTTGCATGTAACATTTTTCATAATAATGATTTAATTGTGAATTTGAAGGGCCCGATGTACGGATTATAATTTTTTTATATCTGTTATTAGGAAAGTGTTCTAACAGGCTACGAGTATGAATTTATTAAGCAAAATTTTTAACTCAAACATTAAAATGAGCTAAACGCATATATGATAACTTTATAAAAAAATTTAATATATAAATATTTTCTAAAAAAAATCCTTATAATCTTTGTCTGGGATTATAAGACGATTTTGAAGGAATCGCGTAGTTTATTGCGAGATTGGTTTAAAGCCAACCTTTTACAGGCAGACAAATTTTACAATTTTTTTTTTATTTGGGTAAAATAAAACACCCGTATTTAAGAACTTAATAAAATTTGGAAGCTTACAGATAATCAGAATAAAGTCTCCCAAGTTTTTATGCATCATCAATCTTAACAACTAAACTTCTCAATGCTTATGATCAAAATGTAAAAAAAGTTTCTTTAAATATATTTGTGTATCATATAGTTGATCTTTTTGTTAAATGGTAGCTCAATCGATACCAGGAAATGCTGGTATATTGAGTCTATATATATATATTTTTTTTTTTTTTTGAAATTGGAATAAAATTCTGTGAACTTGACTCTACACGATGTAAACTTTAAGAGTGGCGGAAATATCCAATACAAATTTTATGGTATTAAACGACAACAAAACGCGACAATAATTTAAATTTCTTGTTTGGCACGAAAAGTTTTATATATTTTATAAAACATCCTTTATACTATAGCCCATCCACGGCTGGTAATACTCCGATATTTACTTTTTGACATTTCCAGTGTGATTCTTACTTAAATTTTCTTATGAATATATTTTCATGAATATGTTGCTTCGAAACTTCAAATATGTTTATGTATTATAAAGGAATTCCTCTCTAATAATCGAAAAAAAAGAAAAATCGAAAAGGAGAATTAATATTGTATTTTTTATATTCTTTACATTGAAAATCCCGTATATTTCAAATGGATCTATACTTTCCACAGGACTTAAGTTAAGTTGCTGAAAAATTTATTACGAATGTTATTACTGATAATAACAACATATCATATTTCATAAACGAGCTTTAAGCTGAAAGTCCATACCAACGAATATACGTTATATGCACTTATGTACACTCTATGCATTTCTAAATTTAAGTTGTATGCAATGCGTTTTACGCCTTAAATTTTTTACTTGGGTCAGCTGTAGATTAAATATTTTTATCAAATAAAAATAATTTTGGCAAAAAGAGAAACTGAAATTGTGATTTTAAAAGAATTTATGGAATTCATTGAGTTTATATACATAATATTTTGGGCCTACGTAAAGCTGCAAAAGACCACGGAATGGGAAGTGAGTGGTATTTAAATAAAAAATAAGAAATACAACAGAGGTGACACTCAACTCATAAAGGTAGTCGATAACTAGAATGTAAATTTTGTTAATGAAAGAACTATATTAAAAATAAATTTTAATGTATTGTATTCTTGAAAATAGTTGAAAACTTTATTACAAAAGTTTTGTTCTTTTTAAAAACTTTATTAATGCAAAAAATGGAAAATTAACATCCACGACACAAATTTTTTTCTATCGATATCAAAAAAATAAAATTTGAATTGTCATGCTGGGCTTTTTTCATACTGCGTGAGACGTATACAGAAGTAGAAAATAAACCTACTTTTGCGTTCAATGACTCTATACGTTGTATGCGTTTGCTTGTCACATTATCCTGAATCTACTTTTTTGACACATACCAAAAACGATACAGTGCTTAGAACAGAGGGTATGAACCTTCAGCTTTAGGTATTGTTATAAAATACAAACATAATTCATTTTATTCAATATTTCGAAGCCTCTTTAGGCTATAGGTCTTCCTAAAGAAGATCTAATAAGGTTCGTTTATGAAATAAGATGTATATTAAAATAAAAAGGTCGAAATAGAGTGTTAATTAGTGGATAATAAAATACTAACATTTAGAAACAGAAGAGATATTTCTTAGGAATTGCAAAAATTGTGAATGAATATTTAGTGAAAAAAATAAATTATTTATTTCAGCGTGTTGAAATGTCTCTCTCTTGCATGCAAATTTTATTACTCTATAGTTGCATCTGGCCCAAAAAATACCAAATCATATGTCAGCGCAAATAGAATACATTTCTTAGCAAGAAACGTTTTTCTTGAATAAACATATTACACGAATATATTAGAAATGTTCATTACTTGCCTCTTTGCGACTAGTGTTTTATATTTTTTAACAACAGTTTTTGTTTTTCAATCGTACGTATAAATTATGTCAATAACTTATAGAGGGCCAAAAAATTTTTAAAAGCTTTATAAGATTGAACAATTCTTTATTAATAATTTTGTCGAAAGCAACTAATGATTAAAAGCCAACATACATACGCGTATTTAGTACCCTATAAATTTCAAGAACCTTATCACTTAAGAAAATAAATCTTTGACACTTCCGCCTAAAGTAGAAAATATGCATGTTAATACAGGATTAAGAAAAAACTATATTTCATGCACTCGTCAAAACGTTGGGAATGCAATATTTATTGCCATTTGTTTATTATTTCGAGTGAAACTAATAGTTTCTTGCTACTGGAGCTTATGGAACATTTGTATGTTGTAATTTCGTTTTGTTTTACTTATGCTTAGAAATAAAGAAATTAAACTGTCATTTGATTGCACTATAAATAGAAAGAAGTAAACAATATTTATTAGTCAAACATTCCATTAACAAAGAAAAAAAAATCGAAAACCGCAACATGGACTACAAAAAGAGGTTTATTTAAGGTGTCAAATGAAAATTTTGAAAATAAATCAAATATAAACAGTAATATAAAACAGATAAACTTTTCTAGGTGCATAGATTCATAACAATTAAATAAATATAATATTTTAAATGCTCTCCTCTAAGCAAGTGATTAATTACCACAAACATATTTATAATGATTTTAAAATAATAAACAAAAATCTATCATTGAGTTTCTGTTTTGTAACAAATGTCTTGACTTAAATTCAATTTAGATGATAACAGAAAGCCCTGATTTACATCAAGTAACCTGAAACTGCCACAGAAAAACAAAATAATTATTAATAAGAATTTTTATTCTACGTGCACTTCGTACTTGTTGAAAATTATAGAAAGTGCAGTTTGTCATCATAAATTAAAAATATTATCAGTTGTCATTTTCCTTCGATAGAATTTTTACCCTTTTATGTCGACATTATTTTGAAAATAAACAAAAAGCCTCTGACAGCATGTGTTGACAAACATGGAATGAATGGAATAAATTTTTTATAGTCCCTACATAAAATAGAAATATGAACTATTTCAAAATGATTAATTTAGAAAGTTACTTTTCCAAATGCCACTTCGTAAAGGGTGTGTGCTTTTTTAAAAGCAAGATTTTACTAGAAGTTTTTAACTGCTTTCTTAATTGTTTAAATAATATTTTAGTACACAAATTTAGAGTCCTGTGCCAATATTTTTGTACCTGAAAATGCGAGTACATTTCCGTTCTATCTTTAATTAATAATATGTAATTATACAAGATGTCTTGGTGTTATTTTTAAGACATTCGTTTTGTTTCAACTTCTTTCGCTATTGTAATGCTGCAATGAGTTTATATTGGAATACACTATTTTAAAAACATTATTGTTGAGTTTGTGTAGTGCAAAGAAATGTCCTAGTAGATCTTACAATCTGCCATAATAATTTTTCAATTTTGCCTTCTAGCACATAATCACTACAACAATAGTGTAGCCTTGTACAAACAAATTTTGCAACTCGTCATAGTCTTTTTTACCGATTGTCTGATTAATAATTTATTTTGACTTCAGTCCTTTTTATATCTAATGCAAATCACAGGAATACAGTTTATAATGCCTAAATTTCATGCACTAATAAATTCAAACTAAAGTTTATATTGGGTTTATTTTTATCCCGATAAGTTGGGAAGATAGATTCTATATTGCAAGATACCAGAATTATTTTTCATTGAGGGCACCTCGCAAAGCACAATACAATAATTTCCCTAAAAAAAACTATACAAATTATATGGGTTATCTAGGAAAATATCTACTTCCTGCTTTATTTATCAACAATCTTGCTGTACAACAAACAAAGACTGATACTTATCATTTACTTTTTAATACTTCAGTAGCGAAATTTTAGGAACACCAATATTAAAACAGAAGTGAATCAAAGATGCCTATGAAAAGATTTTTTTTTTTTTGTTTTGGAAATATGATCTAGAGCAAATGTTTCCGAGGCTTAAATAAGCTGGCTGTAGCATTTTGTCAGCAAAGTATTAGGTTGCCAATTTCGGCAATAATATTTTATTTA
Source organism: Germaria angustata (assembly GCA_963681545.1). Lineage (NCBI taxonomy): Eukaryota > Metazoa > Arthropoda > Insecta > Diptera > Tachinidae > Germaria > Germaria angustata. Next base: position 40,366,057 of record OY812999.1, read on the forward strand.
TAATAGTGTTACTTTTTCTGTTACCTGAAATAATCTCCTTAAAAGTGGTGCGAAAAAATTAAATCGCATTTCAATTGAATTTCCTATAGGATGACACACGCACTCTAAAAAAAACTAAAAACGAAATCCATTATTAATAGCCAAGTAAAGGAAATCCCTAAATAAAAGCAATGGGTGTTGATTATAAATTATCGCTTAGATACACGCTTCAATGGAGTCCTTGAATGTTTTTCAATTTGATAATGAACAATTGTTTCAATACCTTTGTTTTTTGATTGTATGTGAGTGTCCTTTCAATGCAAAATCTCTCGAAATACATGATTACGAAAATTTTATAATATTGTGTTAAAAATAAATCTTAAAAACAACTATAAAAATTGTAACAAATACTCTATGCCATTGGCGAAAGGACAACCAAGAAGATCATTATTATTTCTGAAAACATATTAGAAAAATGCTTGCATTCAGAGGTTCAAAGTTTTCCACAACATTTACAATCAATGGTTTCTGCTACTCAAAATAAAAATATATAATTAAATGTAATATTGTAAAATAGTTTGCACCACCATTCTCTAATTTCAAATGCTATCAAAATAATACACACACACACACAAATATAAAAATCAATGCACTTAGAATCATAAAAATCTGTGTATAAAATAGAATTTCGATATTTTGAATAGGATATTTCTTATTGTTGTATGCCTTTAACATCCTTTAGAAAATTTTGAAATCTAGAAAAACTTGTTTTCCTTTTTTTTCAAGAGTCCCTTACTAATTAATGGTTTCGCTTTTGTTGTTTTTTTTTTCAAAAATAAAAACGAATAGAACAAATTTCTTTATACTTTTCAATTATTTTGAAATGCTGCATGTTTGTTTTGTTGTACCACTTGAACGTTTATTGCCGTTCTTTGGAGTACATTTGTCAATCTTTACTCTAGACAAATATTTCATATGTTTATAAATTATTTTCAAAAGTTGTGAGAATATTTTTGTGTTCAAAAAATAAATATTTTCGTTTAGCTATGGCGCTATTTTTGGGTATACTTATGTCAGTGATTGCTTTAAGTCAATATTTCTTTATTTCCTTTTCATTATTTAACATTACAGAATGGAATACGCGTGTTAATTTTCAAATTGCTTGGTTTCTTAGTTCATATGTTTTCAAAATGCCAAAGGATTTATTTAGAGGCCACAGATGTCGGATAACAAGGACATGTGTGGCATGAAAATGTTGAAAGTGAAATTAAAACATGACATATGCCCATCAACTAAGCAGCTAAAGTAATTAAGAGAAAGAAACATTTTTAAAATATCCTTTTTTAAGAAGTACATATATATCAGGACTTTAAAGTATTTGGATGGCTGAATTTCTAAACTTATCTGCTTGTCGACTGGACAGTCCAAGTGATGTTCGGTTTCCCACCATAAAAGGTCGAAATTTAAGTCAAATTTTAATTTTTATTTTAATTATGATGAATTACATACATATTTATATTTTACCCTTTTATGATATTAGCAATTATCGCAGTAAAGTTAATTTTTTCATTAATTTAATTTTCATAAATAATAACTAAATATGTACTATATACGAAATACATTTGTTTATCATTGATAAACTGTTTTTAACTACTCAATTCATCTTCTACTTGCCAACAGTTTGCATCTAAGTGCCGCATATCAATGCAGAATTAAAGCATTTGTGTGGATTTTGTTTTTGTATTTCATAGACGACCCGCAGTTATTAAGAATAAGAAGAAAATAAACACAGACCAGCAATGAAATATGTAATTTTAAGGACCACACCGAGTGCCGTCTTTCTTTCATACCTTCCTTATTTCCATTGCAGTATTCATTTAATATAGATTGTTTAATAAAACTCTTACAAATACACAACGGAGTATCAAATCAAGAAGAAATAACAAAACTTGTAGTCTTTCCGCCACAGTGTATTTATGCACTAAACTACTCAGCATTGGTAGATTTGAAAGTATTAAGATTTCTTTTCGTTGACACCTGAAAATGTGAAATGTGATCCCCTTGAAATGCTTTAACAATAATAACAAGTGTATGCGAGGGATATGCAATAAGAGTTGCTGGCAAAGGTAATTAAGTGTATTACGAAAATTTTAAATATCTAAAATTTGTTTGTTTTTAGTTATTGAAAATAAAAGAATGGCTATTTTAAAAGCAGTTAAATATACAATTTGAAATTTTTGGTTTGATAAGGATATGATAGTTGTATAATTTCTGGAAAATACAAAGAAAATTAAAAAGTTTTTGAATAAGTGATATTTTCTCCTTTTAAAGGTCCTTACAACATTAAATTTGGCTTTTAAAGGTGAATAAGTATATCGATTTCTAGGTCACCATTTTTATTAGGTTAGGTTAGGTTGATTGGAGGGGTGTGATAACCCATGTCATACAACATATACTTAAGCCAGTGAAGGCTTGTTGTGCGCTCCCTTTATTTATCAAACACAAACTGCCAAAGGATTCGAACCTGGGACCTTTGCACTATGAGTCCAGTACACTACCTACTACTCTGCGAAGGTATTTTTATTAGAATATGCCAAGGAGTTTCAAGGTTATGCAGTGTTCCATGTTATTAAGTTTTCACAATTCTAAAGGTGAAAAATGGAACCATTAGAGACATATAAATTTAGTGGAAAAAGAAGAGTTTAATATTTTAATTTTCGGTCGGAGAAATAATATGAATTGCTACCTGAGATACTGAACACTTCCGTATAATAAAAATTTTTTTTTACATAAACAATATATTGATCATTAAAATGGGAAGTAATTGCTTTGAAAAATTCATTATGCACATTTTAAACTTCTTTGATTAATGATTAAAATGAAAATTATTTTACAAATCTGTTTTCGATTTATAAAATACTTTAAGTAGAAAAGAACTTATATCCACTATTAAAAAAAAAATACTAGATTATTTGCTACCTCCTCAGCTTTTAGAGATATAGATTACATTTCAAAATTAAATATATTCATAATTTCTTACATTTTCTTTTAAAGGTATCCCGAACGGTCTTCTGTAGAATATACCATAATACTGTATGGCTTATTAAACAATATAAGAATCCCGTTTTTTTTAAACTTAGTCATTTTGATATGTTGTTTATCCTAATTTTACTGCAGCGATGTGGAAAATTATGTTTTCTTTCATTTACTCTTGCAATATTGTAATTTTAAAAATTTTTTATGCGCCTGAAACAATAGCAATAACAATGATCCATATGTTGCAAAAGCCATATGCTCCCTAGAACTGCAAGAAAAACATAAACATGTTGCGAAAAATGAAACTTTATTTAAATGATCCTAAAATTTATGAAAATATGTTCATATATCAGCAAGTTTTCTATATATCAAAAAATGTACCAAAATAAAATTCTCATGCATTTGGGTATTGGCCGCCTTCTCTTCTCTTTAAAGTTTCAGTCACTCCTTTATGATGGTCCTTCATTATTCCTGATATCACATTTCCATTTCGTTTCTATCCTGACAAAAATGCTTCCCCACATTTTCGCTCATATCAAGTCGATTTCCAGAAAAAGAAGTCAAAATGTTGGTTCATTGCGAACTTTAATAACAAAATATTTAATACATACTTTTTTCTAAGATTTTATATATTCATTTGATGCTTTTGAAACAAAATTCCCTTAGTATATAGCAAAAAGCGTTAAGGAAGTTTGTACAGCTACGCGTATGATTAATCAGTAAAAAGCTCATTGATCATACGCTACTATGCACAGTTATATTTTGAAAAATAAATTAATTTTAACTGTTTATTGTGTGTTATAAGTTTTGTAATTTTTATAAGTTATTTAAAATATTTGTAATAGTTATCGAATTTCAACGCTTTTAAACATGATGGTTGGAATTTGCTGATAAATGGATATTGGCTTCAATAACATCTTAACTCATAACAAATAATTTTTTGAACTATTTGTATTAATTGAATATTCAAATGTTATTGCACCAACAATTAATATTCAAATCCTAGATCTAAATCATTATTTATTTAAATTCAACCAATGTCAGATGAAAAACATTACTTTAGAAAAAAACTTTCTATGTTTTTTCACATCTTTCCTGTTCGGTTAAGAGCAGGAGTGTCACTACTTCTCAGCCGAGTGTGGCCTTTGTAATGTAGAATGTTGTGGGCTAATAAGTTTGAATGATACTCTAGTTTCTTTTTGACTGTTGTCACGTGTTTTAAAACCATTGCTTTTATCATAGGAGCGTCCAGATCTTGATGAATGCATGAATATTTTATATACCTGGAAGCACCAATAATTTTTATTTTGGAGACTTTGAATTTTTTCTATATTAGATGCTGAGATGGTGCCTTACAACTGAATTCCATAGCACGTACAATATTGAGTTTAAGATTGCATTGTATAGAAGTAATTTCTAATCTAGGCTTAGTGTTGAATTACTTGCCAAAATCCAATTAGTTTAATTTTAAATGCATCAATTTAGCGTCTTTGTGCGAATTTCATTTTAAGCGACAATCAAGATGGATGCCTGGGCATTTGACTTCGTTGCCGCATTGCAGTATTTATTGACCATTATTTTGAATGGGAGGACATATACATATTTTAAGCCATTTTCCCAATATTTAAATGTATTTCTGCAAATTACGGGAGGCTCTTTGTACGTTTTCACTCACGAGAAATATCAAAAAAAATTTATATAATATTTTAACATTAAAATGCGAGGAATTTTAGGATGATGCGACCTTTTTTTAGAATTAGCCCATCAAATAAGAAGGGAATTAATTTCAACAATTGGACATGTTTCTTCATCATTGAACTGTGCTGTTTATACGTCAGCGTTGCAGTTGCCTTTATTTGACACTGAAGGTGTTCAAACTTTTCAAGCACCCCTTGTTCTTTTCCAGTGCTATATTTTATACAGCACAATGTTTTATTTACCTTTACATTGTTTTAGATTTTATTGGTTTCCTCAAAATCCAGATGGTTTATTTTACTTTCTTTATTTTTTTATTCCAACTTATGAAGTAATAATGCTGCTGATGATGTTGATTAGACTTGCTGTTAAGCATTTCGTTTTCATATTTTCTTATGTTTTTCGGTTTAAAATTGGACATAAATTTTTTGTATTATATGAAATACAATAAATTTAAAGAATATGCTGCTACCTTTGTTTGAAATTGTTTTTATGTTCTACTTCCTTTTCCTTACGGGTCCCTTTTATTTACGCCATTTAATTTCATTATTCTCTTGTTTGTTATTTTTATAGCATACAGGATCATTTGATATTATCACGGTCCTTGTTATACTTCTAATAAAATCCTGCGTCGATTGAGTTTATGATATTTGTTTAAGCACTAGAAACTTAAAATAAAAAGTGAAGCAATAAAAAACCTCTCAGTGTAGGAAAACTTCAAAGAAGAAATTTCAATGTTTATTAAATTTGTTAACATATATAGGACTCAAAATACATAACTTGAAAGAAATTTTAAAGAAAAACGTAACATATATACAACTGATGTCACTATGGTTTATTGTTATATCTTTCTCCTACTTTAAAATAATTAAACTCATACATATTATTATACTTATGAGAAAGAAAAACATTCCTAAATAGTCACATGCATAAATACATACTTATATATTATAAAGGATATAACGTTACAACAATATCCTTTTAGTACGACAGAGTGGTTAATCATTTTCTTAAAACAACTTATACTGATGGCAATCTTTCTTTTATTTTTAGTTGCAAGTGTCATTCAAGTGCATTTGTTTTCGTCCATCACAGTTGCATAAAAATTTAAACACAGACTCCTGAAGACATCGATTGATGGCCTGATATTTTATTCTTTTCTTTGTCGTTTTTGTTCTGTCACTGGGTACATTTAACATCTTGGTAGTGCAGTATGACGCCATTGATAAGATATCAATTGGCGCCAACACATTCAGTTTATGTGACATTATTTTCTTATATCGTAATTTTTCGTTTTTCTTACCTACAAGGGGAACAGGAGGTGAAGGAATGAATTTTAATTTGTAGAAAATAAAAATTATTCTAACAATATCTTTAAATTTTTATTTGTCAATTAAATAAGTTAACAACGACTCACACATAAAAGATGTGATATGAGAAAAGTTTTTTATACGATGTACTGATTAAAGGCAAATATTTTTTTAAATAAAATAAAAGAAATGTATATTCCTGATACTAATAAGTAAATTTTTTAAAATTTTTTACTTATGCAAACTTTATCATAAATTCAATTAGCAATAGGTACCCAACTGTTTAATTTAGCCAGTGCTATTTAGATAAAATATTTCGCTTCTATTCTATGTTTAACTTTATGTCCGTTATGTTTAAGTAACGACGAAAGTGTCCACCTAATTAGTGTTACGATTTTATGGGCTTAAGTAGTATTAAAGCTTCTTTATATAAAATTTTCTTGAATGTGCAAGTTCTATTCTCGCACGGAGGACACTATTCCATCGGCTTTGAAGTTTTGTTATTATAAAGTTGTGGTGGTAATCCATAACTGAAACTGAAAGTGCATTTCCTGTGCAGCTGGAATTTACGTTATAAAATTAGTGTTAAATTTTTTTCACTAAACTTTCAATTTCTTTTAAATCAGCTTTGCGTCTAAGTAAGTCTCCTATATTAGGCTACGATTATACTCAATCCTGAGGTGCTTACACTTGGATTTCTGCGGTACACTTTAAAATTCGAGGTATAACCCTGACTCATGCAATTTATTCTACTGGAAAGTTAGGAAAATATGTTATATATGTCGACCCAAATCGTTGAGCATATTTTGTGTTATTTTCTCATGCAATATATATTCCTATTGTATTTGTAGAGAAATATTTTCTTGACTTAGTTTATCGAATTTATTGAAAAAATTTCCCTGTTCAATTTCAGCCTGTTATTCCGGTAACAAAGATGTAAAATGCACGATTCAGAAAAACACATGCAACCTCTTAAAATTTTTTACGGTCTTTTGCCTCAAAGGGGTTTTTATAGAAAAACGTTGAAATCTTTATCCCATGAGTCGGTAATTATTGAATATTTGTTGCAAAAACATATTAAATGTTGCACCTGTAGATTTTTTACAAATCACGTAGTTCCCAGGGCAGGTAAAAAAGTTCGTGAGTTTTTGAACATCTCTATTCTTAACTGATAAGGAATACTTTTGCTGTCAATAAACATCTGTCAGTTGACTTCTATCAAATTTTGAACAAGCTGCATCTTTTAGTTTGTGCTTGAGAGCCATTTTTTCTTTCAAAAAATAAATATCAGTCAAGCCGAGGGTAAGCTTTGGTAGGAGAAAGCTTTCCGCAAGATTAGTACCGCATTTGTTGACAACCGATCTCAAATGCAATCGAATGACAACTACGCAGAACTACTTTGCGTTGTTCAAACGCTATATAACCGAGCTTTTGCGCATTTTCGTATTCGTGACCGAAACAATAGATCCACTGTAATACACTAGAGACCTAAAAGCAATCAAAACAGCTGTTTTTTTCCGGATAAATCTGCCCAGGCAACGGTTAGTCTCTCAGCCAATAAAGTCATGGTGACAGTTTTTTGGGATGCACGTGGTATAACCGTCATTGACTACAACCAAAAGGGTGGGAAATATTATGTCCCATTATTGGGTTCATTTAATGTCGATTTGAAAAAAACGACCGAATTTGGGAAGGAAAAAAAGTTCAGCTTATCGGGATTCTTTATTGTTGATTTGATTTGGAAAAACATATGACGAGCCAGTTCATCACCTGAAATTTTGAAGTCACCTTATACGAGTTCACCTACGTGAATGTATTTTTTTATAGTTAATTTGTTAATTTAATTTGATAAACACTTAACTTATATGAAATTATTTGAAATAATTTCTTAAAAAAACAATTAACAAGATCTTTTGAAACACTTGATTTTTCTTCACCTGCACTGGATGTGGAACTAATGATTATTTATACTGTGAAGGGTTCATAAAAATATATTTCCATTGATTTCACTTTGGTAGTGTTTTTCCTTACTTCATTAAACATTCACATGGGTATTTATTTTTCTTTTTTGAAGTTTCCTTAAAACAAGAAATGTTATTCTTAAAAGTTTTTTTCTCTTTTCTTAAATATTGATTGTACGGGTCATCAGACAAAAGGACAAAAAAGAATATAAGTATAAATAAATAATTGAAGTAAAATTTGTTTACATGAAAAAACTTTTAAATTTATTCTTTTGAAATTTTTATAAAGGCGTTGACTCGTTTATAAGACTCATAAATTAATCAATTGTATACCATTTCTTCTGTCCCTCTCATTGCTGTTGCATTCATTTTATAAATTACGAAAATCTTCATTTAATCCAAATAAAATGCGAAATGAGTTGTTTTCTGTTTTGTTTTCTCTTTAATAAAGTGCACTTTTTTCTTTAAAGTTTTTGATGATGGTGCGCTAAATTCTGCAGGATTTCTTTTTTCATTTTCTGAGTTTCAGCTCTGTGTTAAGATTTATACGAGTGATAAATTATTTAAAACAAAATAAAAGCAAAGTGCAATAAGTACAGCATGGAGTAATTAATTTAAGAATTAAGGCACTAATTTTCTGACAATTAGTAGCCAGATGTAAAAACAGCCGTATGTACATACATTGTATGTATGTTTGGCTGACTCGATTGAAAAAAAAACTAGACTTCTAAAATTTTTCCACTAATGTTTAAGATTGAAGCTGTGATTCTATATTATTCATAAATTTAAGTGATTTCATCATTTTAAGCTTCTTTGTCGTCAGGATCGATATTCGAGACTTAATCCCATACCTTTAAGCATGAAGTCAAAAATAAGCAATAGCAATGGAAATTAATAGAATTAGAAAAACCTCCACATGTTTATATCTTTATTTTAAGGCATTGAAAAAAATTCAAAGTTTTTGTCCCATAATTATTGCTTTTATTTGTTCCATAAATATTTTTAATGTGACAAAAAATTTAAGAACTTCCTTCATTTCAAACCGTAACCCTAAATCAATTTTTAATCATGTGTAAAAAACGTATGGGAGCTATTAAGACAGCTTCAAAGAACTTGTTCTTAATATTAACTTACCCATATAAAAAGATCAAAACACATAAAACAACCTCATAAATTCTAACGAGAGGTTCAGAGCCAAAAACCGCAGAATTTTAATAAGGAAGCCACTACACAATGAAAATATTATACGAAAAATAACAAAAAACTAAAAGCTTTACCAACGAAAAGGTACATTTTTGGCCAATTCTGCGAATATCTCTACACATTCGTATACAATATTCGTTAATTAATGTTTGTCATTAAATAATTCAAAATGAATCAATGTTGTCCAGGGAATTAACACAGAAAAACATTTTTGACACCTTTGTTTTGGCAAAAAAGCAAAAAAGAAAAATAAACAATAAAATCACAAAAAAACACCATGTGTACGGGTATATACATGTGTGGCTTTATTTATTTATACAACCGATGCATATCATTAATTAAATACGAGTAATATTAAGGCTAATCACATGAAACAGAAAAAAAAATGTGAGATTTTGGAGGAAATAAGTTTGCACTACTGCGTACAAATTAAATTGAATTTCAATTCAAGTTAAAAATTGTAAAAAATAAAATTTGCTATAGGAAGTGATTATCCATATTAATTAAATTCTTTAAACACTCCTAAAGAATTAGGAAATTTTTGTTGTTTCTCTTTTAAGGCTTCATGTCATTTTGTATGCCAATAAATATAAATAACCTTATTATATGATTCATTTTATATTCAAAAGAGTGGAGTTCGGCTACAACGAACTAAGTGGGACCGGGAAATTTAGTTTGTTATAGACATTCCTCGTTATAACAAAATAAATAATGTAATAATTTTTATAGCTTTATCAAATACTGACAAATAATTATTTTAGTTGTTTGGAATATTAAAAAAATTTAATTTTTTGTCCATTATAAGGATAAAAATCTGTATCCATATTTTGTTTGTTGTGGCTTTAGCTGATCATATGCCAAAATTTATTGATAGTTTATCCAAATAGTTAGTGAACTTTGAGCAGTTTGAAAACATGCAAACATTTTGCAAAAACTCTTATTGTTTTAACAATTATTTGGGCAGAATATCCCGAAGTAATAAATTTCAATATTAAATGTGTATCCATATTATCATCTAGAGTTCAAGAATAGTTCGTTATAAGCTAAAACCCGCTATAGTCATAGTTCTTTATAACCGTAGTTATATCGCTGTAATATTTGTACAAAACTGTTGATACTGAAAAGAAATACCTTGTATTACTTTTGTAGGCAAAAGTATAAGGATGTTTTAGTCCCCAGATTAAATATATTTGTGTGACAGCAACTGGTTTTTTTATTACGATTAGTAAGAATTCTAAAATTTTTTAATTTAAAGTTTTTGGAAGTATCAAAAGTCATTTTGAAGGTGATAGTATTTCGCTAAAAATAGATGAATAAATTATTTTTATTTTTATATTATCAAAGTTTTGATGGAATGAAAATATCCTTAACTTCAATTTTAATATTTATATACTGAAAAAATAAATCACATTATTACTTATCGTAATAATGTGGTTATTTCTTCAGTATTTAGTCCTTAAAATAATATTTGTCAAGATATATCTCGTCATCGTTGGTATATTGTTAAAATAAAATAATAATTATATATCCAGCGACTACAGCTATTGCTCCAATTGAAGCCCTTAAAAATCATGGCCTATAATCCACTAAACGAAATGTTAAATTAAGTGGATGAAGTTAGATAAATGCAAATTCTAGGCCTCCGCCTTAACACTTTTGGCTGCCCACACTTAGAGTTACGTCTGATCATACAGATCAGTCTGTACCTATGGATGATATGAATATAAAGGGCATCACAACTCGTGGTATTTTTTGGCATAAGCAACCACTGAAAATTTTAATGGATTCATTATAATTTTTTACATATCAAAAGGAACGTCAAAGTGAAAAAGATTTTTTAGCACATGATATTTTTGCATCTTTTCAAATATTTCAATGATACACTCACGCTGATGATATTAAGCAACTTTCTAGTTCGTAAACTGATTGTCTGAATTTTGAGATCAATACTAATGATGAACTAGATAGTGTTGTTATGTGATTTCATATAAATTTTCTGGATCTTACTCCTAGTTCTTTTAAAGGGAAAGAGGCCATCAACTTAGTATTTTTCTCAAGGGGGTGAAAATTTAATAAGTTGACCCTAGGTTTTCATAAACATCACAAATTAAGACTTCCCCAACACATTTTCTCTGTTGTATCTGATATATTTTGATGATCACTTGCCGCTGGTGATTGGACGGCAAATGGGAGCTACTTTATTTGTTATCATTTATATTTGCACCTCCCTAGAAGTGTGACATGTTTAATATGTGTTTTGCCATAAAGACATAAAGAAACCATTAAAAATTTAATTACCTGTTATCAAACGATCTTATTGTTTTATAATTATTGGCACAAAAATGACACAGCATCACTTTTTTAACCAAATATGGTCTTTTTTAGCCGAATTTGAAAAAAGAGGTGATTATCACTTGGTGCGTATTTTTGTTTTACTTTTTATAATGTTTGTACACCCATACCATTGTTTGTTGTGAACGGATTAAAAAACTTTGTTTGTGAGGAGGGCATTTGGACCGAGCGATAAATTTACCATCGCTTAACTTTTCCATTTATGGGCCGATATGCAAAATTAAATTTTTATTTAAAATGATTTGCTTTTAGTTCGTTCCAATTTCTTCCAAAATTGAACAGGTGATTTGACCCCTTCTCTACCGCAAAATATATATTAATGCATAACTTCCTCATATGTAGACCGATTTTGAAAAATTTTTAATTTGAAAGTGTAGCTTGCAGTTTGGTTTTATTAAAATTGAAGTGGAAAACGGACGGAAAAAATGGCCGCGCGAAATAATGTTTATAATATAACTTCGCCATTCACGGATCTATTTAAAAAAAATTTATTTAGGCTCTATATTTACTAAAATTTGAAGAAAAACTTAAATTTACAACGAGAAAGAAGTATGTACAACCGCATTAAATTAGATTTTCTTTCTTTCCCTTTACTTCCCTGTGCTGCAAGTGTTAACCAATTGTGTTGTTAAATTGATCCCACATTAGCTTAACAATTCTATCAGTTTAAAAGAAAAAAATCCCTCCCAACAAGCGCGTTTTAAATAAAAAGTTAACAATAGCGTCATCTTAAAATATATATTAAACAAAATGCTATGCAACTTCCTCATAATAATTTTTGTCAAATTAGAACTCATTCTAAAAATATTTCCGCTTTAAGTGTTTCTATCTTCTCACATGGTAGAAGTGAAAGCAATACCACTTATACTCCTCCACTCAATAGTGAGTGTGCCCACAGTGTTTATGGGAAGAATTATATTGTGGATGTTTAAAATTGATAAAAGTGCTAATTTTATATATAAATAATCTAAAAGCTTTCCAAGTTGAAATACCAAATGAAATTCTTAACAAGACTTTTAAAAATGAAAACACTTTGTCTTCGAGTCCATAAATTAAAATGTAAATAGAAATAAAAATTTAAAACAAATAGAAGACAATATGGCATGATATTGTTGTCTTTTCTAGTGAAACAAAGTGACCACACGTACTTTACATTGTTTGGATGTAGTAAATGAACAGCTCTAGAAGACCAAATTGATATTTCCTAATGTGAAAAAAAGAATTTTTAACAAAGTGACACATATTTTATTAAAAGCCATTTAAGAGTCTTGAAGAAAAACGAAAACAATTAAATTTCTTTTAAAATATCAATATTCTTTAAAATGTCTGTTGATTGTATAGTTCATTTATACGCTTAAAAAACAAAAACAAAATTACTCAATCTAGGACTGGGAAGGACATAACGAATGATTCCAAGAATTTTTAGAAAATAAGAAGTAGAGCTTTTAAAGAGTAATAAACAGTCTCACCATGATAAAATTTTATTAGGCTGCTGACCTGACCTTTATTTATCCCAGCATAACTGTGCTCCCTATAAGTCATGAAAATAGGGAGATTGTGATTTGAAGTTAGTAAAAATTCTGCTAAATCCGAATAACTTTAATATTAGAGGATGTTTTCTTCTTTATGCTCGACTTGTTAAAATGATCAGAATTGCTCAGGAAGGAAAAATATTGCTCCGTTCTTCTTATTGGCGTTTTTCAAGCCATTGATAAAGTGGCACATCTGACTTATCAGTGAATTAAAGCAAAAAGTACCATTAAAGTTTTTCAAAACTATTTACATGGTCTTAAATTTATTCTTAGAGAATTGGTAGCTTTCTAAGCGCACACCAGCCGATGAAATTAGGACCTCGCCATGGGACTATTTGGGGTCCTGTTTTATACTTGATATGTGCCATTGATATCTCAATAAGCCATGATATTCACGTTTCAACGAATGTTGAAGATATAGTTATTATCAGCGTCCACCAAAGCTCTCTAGAAATACCTCGAACACTATAAGGATATATTTCGCGATTGAAAAAAATTTCTAAAAACGTAGAAAACTAATATTAACGTATCAAAATACGTAATTATTACCTTTACAATGCGCAGGGAAACATGTCCTTCAATTCAAAATTTATAAACATTATAATTATGCAGCAACACAGTGAACACCACGATTTATATTTTAATTAATATTTAAAATGGAACACCTGCACAATCGCAAAGTCGATTCAAATTAATTGGCTTTTAGGAGAATTTTAAACTTAAGGCTAGATTGCAAACTTCTGTCATACAAATCGATTTAAAAATCAATATGGTGCAACGGAATTAAATTATTGGGTACCATCTCAATATCTAATACGTAAAGAAAATTTTAATTTAACAAAATTAAATTCTCCGTATGATCATTACCGACCCATGACATATAACAAATTCCGAGCCAATCCTCACTATTCTATCTGTCGTCGTCGACGTCACACGAACGCAACACTAATACATGAGCAATTTTGGGATTCATAAAATATTGTTGATATGATTTTTCTATTAATAAAGTTTATAAAATGGCAAGTGGCCGTCAATAATACTCAATTATTGTCCACGAGCGCAGAGCTGCCAAATTTATTTATTTATTTATTTTTTTTTTTTTTTTAAATCGACTTGATTTGACGACAACGAAAATTTGAATAGAAAATTTCTACAAAAACAGCTGATGCATTCTAAAATTTTTTCGTCACTGACGATTTGGTATAGCGACCAACGGAATGTCAGGATATGAACAGCTGAAGCATTTGTTAAAACTTAATAAAATTAATTTTAATATTAAATATATAACTTCCACAAAAATTATTAATCTTTTCTCACTTTGTTTTTAAAAAATTAATCAATGAAATTATCTCAATATTTTAAAATATTGGGTTTTATCTATTACTAGCTGACCCGGGCAAACGTTGTTTTGCCTTCAAATATTATTTTCACTGCAAGTCTGGTTTCATTGCGGATTCATATTTCGAAGAGAAATGAAAGATGCACTAAATTGACATAACAATTATTGTTCAAATACCGGCATCGGGCTAATTAACGCCACTACACGCTGATAAGGACCCAACGCCTTCAGCGAAACACAGCATAGGCTTATCGCGCTAATCTCTATCGGGCAAAACACAAAAAAACTAAATATTGCGCCATCTGTCGGACGAACTTCAAACTACACAGAAACACTCCTCACGTCCCATAGAGCATGTATATAAAGTTTGGTCAAAATCGGTGCAGTAGTTTTTGAGTTTAGCGATCACGAACATACACGTAATTTTTATATATGTAGAGATTACATTTATTTTATATATCAACAATCAATCAAAGATTAAATTTTTGAAATTCAACAATTAACACATACATATGTACATAAATACATATATACATACATACATATTTACATACATACTTATATATGTACATATATCCACATACTCGTAATTGATTATACTAAAAAAAGTTTAATTATCTGTATTTAAGACTTCGCTTATAATCCAGGAAATTGTTGAAATTGTGTTCATATTTGGGTTCTGAAAGTAAGAAAATCATTATTGAATTTATTATAATTTGTCCATGCGATACCAATCAAGGATTTATAAATCTTAAAATATATTGTTGTGGGATACGTTCATTAGGCAGAGTTTTTCTGATGAGGTGTCATAAATACGATATATTAACCGTCTATGAAGAGTTCACTGGTATTTGCAAAAGGAGTGCTTTAAGACAAATATTTATGACTCTGCATCTCTCGCATCATAAGTGAAAATTACAATTTATACATATGTATTTTCTATGACTTTAAATAAAAGCGCTCCCGATCAAGACAAGAGACGAAATCAGTTCTGCCATTCAGGACATAATACACTCAGGATGGGTATACACTTTAAACATAAAATATCCGATTTCATGTAGGGATCTAGTACACAAAAAAATATGTGCTCACCTTGGAAATATCCCACTTTTTGTATTGATATATGTTCATTCATCTCAAAAGGACTCACCATATATTTACCAAATACGCAAAGTCCTGCGGTATTAATCGAACGTTATAAGCGCATGAAAGCCTTCGTGGTTTATTTTGCCTGAAAAAAACACAATTTTTTATTGTATGTATGTACAATATTTTTATATTGTGAAATACGTACCGGCTTTTATCATCTCTTTTATATTTTTTTTGAAAATGTTGTGCCAATTTTTTAATTTTAAATAAACTTTCTGACAGTTTATTCCAAACTTTTTTAAAAAGTTTCTTCATGTTGCTGAACAAAATAGGTACTACGAGGGAATGTGAATAACTAAATTTATTATTTGAAGGGAAAATCAAAATTTTTTGTTGATGAATTTTTTTTAACAAAGTACATAATCATTTCTTATCAACTTTAGGGAGCACCTTTTCAATGAAGTACAAACAGTAGAAATGACACTTTCTGGAGTGTATAAAGACGCTAACAGCCATCAAAGTTTCTTAACTTGCAACAGTTTGAACTTTGGGGTTATAATCTGCTGAAAAAGATCGATACGTTTGCTCTTAATAGCACGATCGAATTGAAAATAACCATAGTGAAAGCGAAAGAAGCTGAACTTTTCCCTCGCATTGGATAAACTTAGAATTAAGATTTAAATACGCTTTGTAAGTTCAAATCATTTTCAAAATATTAATCGTAATATTCTCGTATGGAAAAAAATCATTGATTTAAAGCTTCGTAAATGAAGGTACCATAGAGATAGAGTGGAATTCAGAAAAAAAATTTAAAACTTCAAAGATTGTTTTTTGTTTAAATGAGAGTGTTGGCCATATTTGCTGTGAAGAGCAGCCAGAAACAAAGCATCCCGAAAAGTGCACTGTTTGGTGTGGATCATGCGTCGGTGGTATCATTGGACCATCCTTTTTCAGAGACGACAAAGACAGAAACGTTACAATGAATAGCGAGCGCTACCATGGGATGATTAGAAATTTTTTTTTTGCCAAAAAGAGAAAAGCTGGACTTGGCTGACATGAGGTTTTAGAAAGACGCTGCCACATATGACACAGCAAGCAAAATAATGGCCCATTTTATTTCACGTTTGAAGCCGGTCAATTGGCTGCCTAGATCGTCTGATTTAAAGCCTTTAGATTATTTTTTGTGGGGCTATGTTAAGGCTTATGTCTATAGGGACAAGTCCGCAACGGTTGTGACGCACTTGGAGACAATATTGAAGAATTTATATAGATCGTTTTATCCACTCAAATAAAGATTTTATACATTTAAATCAAATCCGAAAGTGGTTCTTTGAACTGAAGAAAAACATTTTACATAGTAAAATAAAAAAAGATTTACACAATTTATTTCGAAGTCTGGATTTTTATAGGTTTACTAGCGGACCAGGCGAACTTCGCCTCGCCCCAATTTTAAGCCTTCAGACAAACTTTCTATTTTTTAATTTGAAAAGCCATTAGGGAATAATTTCAAACAAAATTTCATACAAAAACTGGATTTTCGATTTTTCCAATTTTCCGACTTTTCCGGAGGGATTTTCCAAAATTTTCTTCCATAAAAACCTTCTCCTCGAAAATGCGAACAACTGACAAGAAGTTTTACAGAAATCGGCCAACCCGTTCTCATATTATGAATTATTGGATTTTGCTACGCCCCTCCTCCCACAGACCGAAAATAAAAAATCGGACTTCACAGTGTCACCCGCCCGAGTATTCTAAAGGTTCCATGAAAATTTCGCCAAAATCGGCGCAGCCGTTTTGGAGCCATTACGTTACATACATACATACATACATACATACATACACACATCCTATTTTATATATATAGATAAGTGAATATTTTTTTCTTTATAAAAAATATTTGATTCATATAATACTGCACTTATACAAACAAATTCAGTTTCACTTAAATTGTTTTCCGTTTAAACAGATTTTCCTTCAAACTTATTAAAGTTCTTTGAAATAAATTCAAAAAAATAGTCTTTGTTTTTAATTTAAAATTTTTGCTTTTAAACGCTGTCCCTTTATCTGGATTCGATTGTATATTTTACCCAATCCAAAGCCAGTGACAACTATTTTAGTCTTTACATCATCTGATCTTATGGATCTTATTATATGTTTTGTTGTTGGCTTTTGGTCAATTTAATACTATAACATGAAACTTTAGTTTTATTTTAGACATGTGTTTACATATGTATTGATCTATGACCATATGATGCAAAAGATTTCTTTATACTAAAAAAATACCATAAATTAAATTTTTATGAAGTGCTGGAACAAAAATTACGATATGATTGACTCCCCCTCATTTGAATTAATTACAAATTAACCCATTAGTTTGTGAATTTTTGTTCTTTTATATTCCATCCATTTATTTTTATTGGCTGCATTTGACTTCTTTAATCACATAGAAAATGGAATCAAGAAGGAGGGGTGCTAAAATATTTATTTGTAACTAATAAACACAGTTTTTGAGTGTTCAAGTCTATTAATCAAATAAAGTATATATTTTTATTTCTTTCCTTCTTTTTTTCAAACCATGTGTGTGCTTTTGGCTGGCTGTAGAAACTGTTCATCCACGCAATTTCTCTCTGGGACTGAGTGTATGTGTGTGTGTGGCTGAAGTATAAAGTGTTAATTGAAAATGGCAATTAAAAGATATGACACAACAACTGCTCGATATTTTTATAGTTGAATTGCTACAAATACTGCTGATATCTCCCCTCGTTTCTTCACGATTTTTAGTGCTTGGCATAACAATTGCAGCTCTAGAATTTTGAAGTGAAATTTTTAATTATGCATATCATACGTGGAAGGGGCATGATACTGATGACGTTGGTGTTGATGTTGCAGAGTTTATTTATTTTTTGCTACATTTTTTGATATTTTCACTGTAAGCGGCTTGTAGATTTGAAAAGTTTCTTCGTTGGGGAATTTTTATTGCAAAAAATTAACATTTCTTTGTAGTTATTTATATCTTGTAGACAAATTGGGAATATTACAAAATTCCATATCTGTGAAATATCCAGGAACAGCGAAAAGGGGATGTGCATTCACCATTAGTACTGTCAAACCAATTTTTATATTATTCGAATAACCGGTTTGTATAAATTTTCTAAGTTTCCTTAAACTGATCTTTTGCAAAATGACGGCCTATGGATTAGTCGAAAACCCTTCTTCCATTGTAGGAGTGTTAGCCTTCCTTGTCCTTGTACATCAATTAGATACCACGGCTATTGCGAAATTCTAGGAAAATTTATATGTATTAAAACATCAAAGTTTTAACCTCAATTCAAGAAGAAAATATAATTTCTTGTATCAAAATAATAATGAAATCTAACAATAAATCAATAGGACTTTTGATTTTAAAATTTTCCATTTGATTTTACAATATAAATAGGCTTTAAAGAGGATTCATAGCCATTTCTTTCTCTAATCGTTCTAGTGGCTTTTAACGAGCTTTCGTACTGAGTGCAAATTTAATTTAAATCGGTTAAGTATCCCAGCACCTGTTAATGTTTAAAGAAAATGTAATATGCCAAACAAATATTCAGGACTCATGTATAACTAAAAAATTAAATAGACATATAAGACTATCGAAAACACATCTTTGAACTGTTGAAAGTGGTCTAATTTTCGTAACCGAAAAACCACTAGTCTTATCAAAGGCCTATAAAATGAAACACATACATATAAAAATTTTAACGATGACATTATAGAAAAACGTGTATCGATTTATAAGAAGTCAAATATTTTTTTTTGTTTCTTATCATAAGAAGTGTATTTGCAAAGGATATATCATTAAGCTCTTCTTGCTTTTAAATTTAAATAAGACAAAGTTCTTTTGAGAGACGAAAGTCACTTAATTTGTTGATTTATTTGAAATCCTGTCGATTCTACTATGTATAAAGTATAACATCTTACAAATGTCCACCGACGCCTGTGCTGGGTGATGGGCATATAAAATGTCCATTTTTCCATGACTCCGGCATATAAATCATACTGAATTTTAAGAGCTGTTTAGGTTATATTGACTTCGAGGGCCGATATGGCTTGTGACTTTTTTGTGTAACGGAATTAGATCGGAGACATCAGGCAGGTCACATCAGCTTAACGTGAGATGCTCTGAAATGGCTCATGTAGAAAGTTTATTGTAATATGAGCAGAGCGGCACGTAACATAGTCCTGTTGAAACCAAATAGCGTTGGTGTCTATTTGATTACAGTCAGTCCAAAAGTAGGTGGTAACCATCGCCCAACAGCGCTCGCCGTTGATGGTGATAGTCTGGCCAATATCATTCTCAATAAGGTATTACACCACTAGAACGAAATCCACACCAAGCAGTGATTTTTTTTTTAATGTATTGGACTGTTTTGAAACCCGTAATTTGATTAACAAAATGATGAAAACTTTTATTTTTATTTTAAATTTTGTAGGGTATTTTATTCAAAATAAACTGATTTGCTCATCATTTCTAAATAATTCAACGTTATAGGGTAATTCTTAATTTTCTTAATCTACCATAAGGACACCAAGTTGAAGTTTTTTTTAAACTTTGATATTATTTACCCTTAGTGTATATCTGCTCTTGGCTATGCATCATATGATGAATAGGAAAATCAGATGTTGCTTTTAGTTCCATTTTGATAACGCTCTGAAAATTTAATAGCATTAAGTACCGCGTAGGTTTCAGACGAGTCATCAGACTCAAAAACTTGATGTCATAAAAAAGTTCTGGATTTTCATGAAGCACTGCCCTTTTCAAGAACCTATAATATGCAAATATATACTTTATTTAAAAATATCTTCAAAAGGGATCCCTTTTTTTCTTCTGTAAAGAAGTTATCAAATACAATATCTTCATTTTCCGAATATTTCAGGTGGGCTTCTAAAGTTTTTATGATTTTTTCTTTTGTTATTTTGCTGCCACTTTTCAAACATTGACGTCCTAAATGACATGAAACTCCGTTGATGCGTTTTAAAGTTGTTCAATATTAAATGTTACTGATTTTTCACAAAAATGCCTCACAAATTCAAATTCGGACGGTTATGATGTGGAAAGTATAGGTTCTAATGTATTTCTTTATGGAATAATTCTTAAGCAAAAGTAGAGCAAACTTAAGAACACAATTTTTGAATGCTTAAACACTTCGCTTAAAAGTGTATTGAATTGGCTTATTTGAGAGGCTAAGCAGCAGCCAATGTTTAAAAAAAATTATTTTTTCAGAGAATCCAAAAACATTTATTTTCAAAAATTTTCTGTTTGATAATGCGAAATAAGCAGAAAATTTATTATAAAAAATTTTTTTCTTGTTATAACAAATAAAACATCCCTCAGCATTTTCCAACAGCAATAAATATATACACATACTTATCTAATGTATTTAATAAATTTTCTAGGTCACTTATTCTTATATTTTCTAACACACTTACATATGCACTACTAAAGCCACAAAAGGTAATTTACACTTCTGCTTAATTGAATAAAACCACAAAGATAATTTATTTTACTTATCGTCTTTTGAGATTGTATGGAGATCACATAAATTTTATTTTACCGAATAGAGTGTTTATTGAATTTAAAACCATTAGAGGTTCTATATTAACAAGGCTCTTACAATATTGTATTAATAATAATAACAGGTGGAACATCCCATAAATTGGGGAAACAACTATAAACTTAAAAAAAAAAATTTAATGATGTATTTCATGACTTTTCATTTGCTGATTACGACAACGTCACATTTTATTTTGTAGCACCTTTAGTTTTATAGCTCGAGAATTTTTTTGGAGTAGACTACATTTGACTTTTAATGAAGAGGAAAATTATGCCATTTGTTAGAAATTTTATAAACAGGAAAAATTCTAAAGGGATTAAAGTTTTGTCCTTTTCATATATACAAAGCATTCAGTACACGCAATACCGCAACAATATAAATTAGGGAAGCTCCATTTCATTGGAATACTCTCGCCCGTAGCCGCGTACAAGAAATATGAAAACAATCCCTGAAGAAGTCTGAAAGCCAAGTTTGATTTTGTTCAGCACATTAGCGGGACTTATATAATTAATAATTTTACATTTATATAGAATGCTTAAAATTAGTTCTATAAATACTATAGGCTCAATTAATAATATAATAAAAGCCCTATGTTGTGGCTGTTTGTCGTTTGATAAACTTATTCAGACTGTACAAGCTTTTCATCTGAGATTGGAGACAAATTTCTCTCACTTCTAAAAAACTCAACCTACACATATCTGGAACTTATCAGCTTTATAAGGATTAACCAAATCGCCATATTTTTATATGTATGGCTTATATCGTAGTTTTCTTTTTCTTTTAGCTAAAGTATAATTCAAAGTATATAGTTTAAGACTCCTTTTATATACCAAAATATGCATATCAACGATTGACGTAGATGCTGTTGGTGGTTTGTAAGTTCCAAACAATTTTTATATACCACGTCTTCGATGTAAGTCCAGCCAATTTCTTTTAAATTAAACACTTTTTTCATTGGTTTAGACACGTAGAAAATTTAAGGCTCAATTAAAATTAAAATAAGTCTTAAGCCTTATTTTATAATGAAAAATTATATAGTCTTCTCTTTGATGAAAAATTCTAAAATTTTGATTTTTAATTAATTTTAATTAAGCCTTAAGTTATCTACGTGTCTAAACAACAGAAAAAAGTGTTTAATTTAAAAGAAATTGGCTGGACTTACATCAAAGGTGCGGTCCTGTCATGGATTAAGTCATCCTATAACAAATTTTTGTAGCTACAGGACACGATTTTGTATATTGATGGCTGTTTTTTTTGGATGCCCGCATGAGCTATTTACATGAAGTAGTTTTGGGTATGGTAGTGCTAAATGTACCAAGTTTCTTCTCTACATTTGTAGAAGTCCTACTTTCCCGTCCTGCTCGATATGTCGATCGTTATCTAGAGTATACTTTGCTTCAGACTTTGTATTCGTTATATTGACAACCAAACACTTTTAAGGCCGCTTTATAAAGTAAGTAGAATTGAAAATTAGAGCAATGGGATTCGTTATACTAAACTTTTATTTATGAGAAAACTTCATTAAAATCATTAAGAAATAATGAAATGTGTGATACAAAATCTAATGGAAATATTTTGTATGTGTGTGTATTTAGTTGACCAGGAGTGTCATAGAATTTTCGCACATTTCCTTTCTTTGCAAACCATTTAACTGAAAAACTCTACAGCTGGGAATGAAAAAAATATTCTTTTTGTTCTCAAAACAAATGCTCACACTTACATTCAGTCATTCATGTTTGTTAAAATTATACTACATACCCAATCAATACGAAAAGAATATGTTGCCATGAGCGATAAGTAGCTGAAATTAAAATAAATGATCGGCTGTTGGGAATATTCGATTTGCATATGACCGAACATAATGGCTCATTGAAACAAAAGAACTTTAACAAAATGCATGTGAGCATATACAAATACATACATAAACATTTAAATATACGAATATAAAATAAATATATAAATGTATTTATATATATGTTAATACAAAAAACATTCAATTCCCAAATAAAGTGACCTAATTGCAGTTTATCAAACTGTTAATATAAAAACATTCAATTTCCAGATAAAGCGACCTAATTGCAGTTTATTAAACTTCTGGCTAAAAACTTGTTCATCGCAATTTGCTGACACATTTACGGACGGTGAAAAACAAATATTATTGCATACGGTAACAAAGCGTGTCATTATTAATTAATAAGCATATTTTAACATAGAATCTAAGCTGTAATTAATTTTGTAAAATAGTTTTAAGTTCAGTTGTAATTTTGAAGACAAGAAAATAAGTTGTATTTTAAAAGTGGTGAAATAAAGTTAAATTTTTTTTAAAACCAAAATTTATAAATAAATAATTGGCGCCCAACGTAAAAGGGATCCATAGAATCAAGAAGCACCCCATAGGCTGCAGATTTAAGGACTCCCAATACAAAGCACCCCATAGGCTGCAAATTTAAGGACTTCCAATAAAAAAGCACCCCATAGGCTGCAAATTTAAGGACTTCCAATAAAAAGCACCCCATAGGCTGCAACCCAAGGAGGATCACCCACAAAATAAGGACATTTTGAGTGGAGAACATAGTGTGAGACGCGGGTACCCCAGTACTAAGAAGAAAAAGGAACAATACCCCACTACCAGCTCCATAAGGATGATCACCATTTTTATGTAAGAATAGAATTAAGTTATTCTTTAGCTAAAGTTTAAAAAGTGAAAACAATACAAATCTCAAAGAAAGGAAGAATTTATAAAATACAAAATAGAAAGTAAATATTTCAATTATATATGTTATGAAAAAGTGAAATAAATCAATAGTAAATTTAGCAAGTAAATTTTGAAGAATTAAATTTACGAAAATACTAGAAAAAGCGAATTAATTTGAAAAGTGAAAACAATTAAAACTAAACTTAGAAGTTGAAATTTAAAGAATCAAAATTTAGAAATTTTTGCTTCAACGTGAATCAATTTAAAAATTTTTTTTTCTTTCTTCCTCTCTTCTAAATCCTATGAGAAAGCGAAAATTATTAAATTTAATAAGTTAATTTCCAATTTAGAAAATTTTTGCTTCAAAAGTGAATCAATTCAAAAATATTAATATCTCTTCAAGATCGAACAAATACTACATCTTAGAACTACTATTGCGATTCCTCCAATAGAAATAAGATAAACTTTAACACAAATATAATTTTCTATTAATATAACAAATAATGTCTAATCCTAATAATTTGGTCAGGCCTCCAGTCCTGAATGTAAATGTTCCAAATCCAGTTCCTAATAATGAAAATAATAGAAACATGGAAGAAATGATAGCTAGAATTTGTGCACAGCAATGCCAAATAGCAATTAATCAGATACTAGACCCCAACGCGAACATAGGAGGTATAGATCAGGTAATAGAAGAAAGATACAGAAACGACTTAGCCGATTTAGATAAAGTCCCCGACGTTGTTAGGAATATAAGAGAATTCTCTGGAAACCCCTCAGAATTTAGCTCTTGGAAAAAGAGCATAGATAGAATCCTCGGACTGTACGACTCTAAGAAGGGAACCCCAAAATACTTTGCAATACTAAATACGATTCGAAATAAAATTGTCGGTTGTGCAGACGCGGCATTAGAAGCCTACAACACTCCCTTGAACTGGGAGTGCATAACAAAATGCCTTGCATTGCATTATGCAGACAAAAGGGATTTGACCACCCTAGAATACCAAATGAGTACTCTAGTACAAGGCAATAGTA
The DNA here is from genome assembly GCA_963681545.1 of Germaria angustata. Lineage (NCBI taxonomy): Eukaryota > Metazoa > Arthropoda > Insecta > Diptera > Tachinidae > Germaria > Germaria angustata. The sequence goes on from OY812999.1 coordinate 40,390,877, forward strand.
AAGTCCAAGACTTTTATCAGGAGGTATATTCTTATCTGTCACTTATTATGAACAAACTGTCCTGCATGGACGTAAGTAGGGAAGCGCTCGACCTGCTCGCGCAAACATATAGAGATAAAGCACTAGACGTTTTCATTAGAGGTTTGAAGGGCAATATGTCACTACATCTCGGTATGAAGGAACCTAAAGATCTCCCACAAGCGCTTCACTTATGCTTGAAAATGGAGAACCAATTCGTGCGAACTCAATTTGTAAACTCAAATAAGAATAACAATCATAGGCCTATATCACAACCAATGAATAGAGTACAGTATCAGGATAAACAGCAAAGAAATTTTTACCCTCAACTGGCTCATATGCCACAACCATCTCAGAATTTTCAACAATTCAGACCAGCTCTTCCTATGAAATACTACAACAATCAGAATCAAACACCATATGTACAAAGGTATCCAAACCCAAATTTTGGTCCACCACGGCCAAACGCCCCAAAGCCCCAATCACGTCCTGAGCCTATGGACGTGGATACTTCCATGAGGTCAAGGGCTGTGAACTATATGAATAGGCCAGCCCAGAATAATCAATTTTTCGGCAAAAGACCAGCCGCTCAGACCGAACACCTTCAAGGCCCACAAAAGATGCAAAGAAACTTCCATTTACAAACCGAAAGAGATGTAAATTTTAACAACAACCAGTACGAAGAATTAGAAAATTACGAAAAAGAAGAGGAACTCCCAACATTAGACGACTACCTTCAGAACCAAACAGAGACATTAGACACAGAAACTCAAGAATTCGTAGACATACATTTTTTAGACCAGTAGATTCGTCCCTACCTTATTTTGAGTGCAGGACGAATACAGGACAAATTTTAAACTTTCTTATCGACACCGGCTCAAACAAGAACTACATTGTGCCTAGCTTAGTACGAAATCCTTTGCCAAACCAAAACTGCTTTTTTGCAAACTCAGTAGGTGGAAATAATAAAATCACCCACCACACATTCATTAATCTATTCAGTAAAGACACTGGCAAAATAAAATTTTATCTATTACCAACGTTAAATACCTTCCATGGCATCTTAGGAAATGATACTTTAAAAGAATTATCAGCCATTATTTACTTAGCAGATAATTACATGCTAATCAATAAAAATATAAAAGTTAGAATAAAACAAAAGATTTCGCAATCAGTAAACAACATCAATATCAGGACAGATCATTTAACACAAAAACAGAAAGACAAACTACAAGAAGTTATTGGATGTCATAAATCCTTATTTAGTGAGCCTAACGAGAATCTCACATATACCACAGCCGTAGTTGCTGACATTCAAACAAAAACCAATGAACCTATATATTCTAGATACTATCCCTATCCTGTACAACTAAAAGACGAGGTCGAAAAACAAATACAAGACCTCTTGAAACAAGGTATCATTCGACCCTCTAGGTCACCGTACAACTCGCCTATTTGGATAGTGCCCAAGAAAACCGATGCCTCGGGTCAGAAAAAGTATAGGATGGTAATCGACTATAGGAAGTTAAATGAACAGACATTACCGGACAAATATCCCATCCCAGAAATCAATGACGTTCTCCCGCAATTGGGACAAAACAAATTTTTTTCAGTACTAGACCTTAAAAGCGGGTTTCACCAAATACCGCTAAGGGAAGTCGATAGACAAAAGACAGCATTTTCAGTCAACAATGGTAAATACGAGTTTACCAGATTACCGTTTGGCTTAAGAAATGCGCCCTCCATATTTCAGCGGACACTGGATGATATACTTAGGAAATGGATAGGAAAAATTTGTTTTGTTTACATGGACGATATTATAATATTCTCCAAAAATGAAGAAGACCATTATAGAAATATAGATACCATTTTCGGAACTCTCAGACTTTCAAACATGAAAGTTCAGTTAGATAAATGTGAGTTCTTAAAAAGAGAAGTGGAATTTTTGGGATTCATCATTTCAGATGAAGGAATAAAAACCAACCCCAAAAAAGTAGAAGCAATCCTAAATTTCCCAACACCCAAGACACTAAAAGATCTAAGATCATTTTTGGGATTGTCAAACTATTATAGACGCTTTATCAGGGATTATGCTAAAATTGCAAAGCCCCTGACAATGCTTTTGAGAGGGGAGGCAGGACGTTCGTCTAAATATGTGTCAAAAAAGATAACAATTGATTTAGATCAAGAAGCAATGGACGCATTTATAAAACTAAAAACCATATTGACCTCTGACGATGTTATGTTAGCGTACCCAGACTTTAATAAAGAATTTACCCTCACGACAGATGCTTCTAACTATGCACTGGGAGCAGTGCTATCCCAAGAAAATAGACCTATTATATTTCTATCAAGAACCCTTAGCAAAGCGGAAGAGCACTACGCTACAAACGAAAGAGAATTGCTTGCTATCGTATGGGCGTTAAAGTCGCTAAGGAATTACCTTTATGGCTCCGCAAAGTTAAAGATATTTACAGACCATCTCCCTCTGACCTACGCTTTAAATAACAAAAATGCGAATTTTAAACTTAAAAGATGGAAAGCATTTCTCGAGGATTTCAATTATGAACTGCAATACAAACCAGGCAGTACTAATGTAGTTGCCGATGCCTTATCCAGACCTTCGCATGAGAACACTCTTATAAACACTCTAACTCCAACTCAACACAGTGATGAGAGTTCATCCCAAAATTTAATACAATATACTGATGCTCCCATTAACGCCTTCAAAAATCAAATATTCATTTCAAATGAAAGAAGCCAACCGTTTTATAAATTTGAAATTGTTTTCCCTACCTTTCACAGACATAGAATTAACGAACTGGACATTACACCAGAGTCTCTGACTCAGATATTAAAAAAGTATCTGAATCCCTCAGTAACTAATTGCATACACACATCGGACGAAATATTAGGAATGTTACAAGAAGTTTATAGAAATAATTTCACTCAATACAGGGTAAAATATTGTAGGAAAATAGTCACGGATTTGAAAAACGACGAAGAGCAAGAAACCGAAATACTTAAGGAACACAATCGAGCTCACAGGAACAGTATTGAGAATAAGGCACAACTTCTAACAAAATTTTACTTTCCGCAAATGCATTCGAAAATAAAAAAACTCATTAGCCCTTGTAAAGTGTGTAAAGAAAATAAATATGAAAGGCATCCTAACAAAATCGCAATCCAAGAGACGCCAATACCACAATTCCCTGGACAAATTGTCCACATAGATATTTTCATGACAGGAAAAAAAGCAGTATTAACCGCTATAGACAAATTTTCAAAATTCGCGCAAGCCAGAATTCTAAAATCTCGATCCGTTGAGGATGTTAAAGAACCCCTAAGAGAGATGGTACTTTCATTCGGTATGCCAGAAATAATTGTCATGGACAACGAGAAGTCATTCAATTCCACGGCTATAGTTTTCATGTTAGAAAATCAATATAACATAAAGGTATTTAGGATTCCACCTTACAGCAGTAGCGTCAACGGGCAAATAGAGAGATTCCACTCCACACTTTCAGAAGTTATGCGTTGTCTGAAAGCCGGAAATGGACAGTGGACCTTCTCGGAATTATTATACAGAGCAATATACGAATACAATAATTCAGTACACTCAACCATAAAAAGGAAACCCATAGAAGCATTCTTTTTGGGGAGAGTTACTACTAATCCTCTAGATATAGAAAAAACTAAACAAGATACCGTCAAGAGACTAAGGGAAAAACAATTAGAAGACATAACTTATCATAACAGGACAAAGACCGTACCTAGAACTTACGAACCTGGACAAACTATTTACGTAAAGGAAAACAAAAGACTAGGGACAAAACTCAGCAAAACATACAGAAAGGAAATAGTTGGAGAAAATAAGAACACTACCGTTATAACTGAATCAGGAAAAACAATTCACAAAAATAACATAAGGAATTAAAGTAACGTTAATTGCAGGCTACTCATCACCTTCGCTTGGGCTGACATTAAAATAATGGACTACACGAACTCACAATTAGTGACTATGAACTCCGGACAAGCGAAGATACAGACCGGGACCTTCAAACTGATTCATACTATTAATATGGACGAATATCAAGAACTGATCAACAACTTAGAAGAAACATTCCTCCAAAACGTTAGTCAATCTCACTCCCTTCACCCCTTCCTTAGACATGAGTTGAAAGAACTTCAGGAGTACCTAGATAGGTTGAAACCAAAATCCAAAAGATCCTTGAATTTTTTAGGGTCCGCATGGAAGTGGATAGCTGGGAGCCCTGACCACGACGATTTTGAAATCTTAGAGAAAAAAACAAACAAAATGTTGAGAAACAACAATAAGCAAATAGTTATAAACAGATTATCAATTGAAAAATTTAAAGAAATAACTAAAATAACTAATGAAATATTAAGACACATAAATAATAGTAGCACCAACTCCATAAAGGAGCATGCCATAACGGTCCTAAAATATAAATTAGATATAATAAAAGAAGAGATAATTAATATTCAGTATGCCATGCATTGGGCTAAAATCGGAATAATTAATTCATTTATATTATCCCATACGGAAATAAATATTGTCAAAGATGTAATAAATACAGATTTAATACAGTTTGTAAATTTAGAACAGGCATTTGAATTCGCTGAAGTTAAGATTGCGTCAAATCACGATTCTATCGTTTATATCATTAGTATACCAACAACAAATGTAAATTCTTGTAATGAAATATTAGTAAAACCTATTAAGTATAAAAAACATATAAACAAGATTATTTACAATAAAATCTTAATATGCGATAATGTAATATTTGGAATAAAAAATGCATGCAAGGACTACAACAACCTTACCATATGCAATAGGAAAAATTTAGAAAATTTAGACAATGACACTTGCCTAGCAAGACTGATCAAAAGTGAACCAGCAAATTGCAGTTTAATAGACAATCGGAATATACCCACCGTAGATGAAATTTCACCCGGAACAATTCTTTTAAACAACTTTAATGGAACGATTTTTATTAACAAAGAACCCCGGAACCTTATCGGTACATTTTTAGTGCAATTCCATAACGAGTCTGTTTCAATATCAGATCAAATCTACAACTCATTTGAGACAGCACAGGTGAAGCCATTACCTGCTATTTTGCAACCTAGAAATCCAAAGCCAAATATCGAAGAGGAATTGTCATTGGAGATGGTAAAAGAAATGCAACTTAATAACACAGAAGCCATAGACCTACTCAATCGTAAAAATGTGCAGAACTCAGGTATCAATCTTGGACTAGCCTTAACTGCAACATTCGTGTCAATCTTTGTAATTGTTAAAACCAGAGTGTGTAAGAAGGAAAATAAATCATTTGTCGTCCCAACATTAATAAGTAACCAGCCCCAAGTACAAATACCTATGCCAGAATCATCGGAATCCAAGGGGAACGAACCCAAAGGTGTAACAGAAAATACACACGTTTCTTACTTCCAGCCGAACGAGGACGATCGGATTTAAGTGGGGAGGTGTTAATACAAAAAACATTCAATTCCCAAATAAAGTGACCTAATTGCAGTTTATCAAACTGTTAATATAAAAACATTCAATTTCCAGATAAAGCGACCTAATTGCAGTTTATTAAACTTCTGGCTAAAAACTTGTTCATCGCAATTTGCTGACACATTTACGGACGGTGAAAAACAAATATTATTGCATACGGTAACAAAGCGTGTCATTATTAATTAATAAGCATATTTTAACATAGAATCTAAGCTGTAATTAATTTTGTAAAATAGTTTTAAGTTCAGTTGTAATTTTGAAGACAAGAAAATAAGTTGTATTTTAAAAGTGGTGAAATAAAGTTAAATTTTTTTTAAAACCAAAATTTATAAATAAATAATTTATACGACTAGAATTAACAAAGGAAATAAAGATCTTTGTTGTTTTCCTAATATTTCGTAAGGGCTATAATGATGCAGTTTTGGAAGTGGCTGCATAGAACTTTTTGAAATGGCTGTAATGAGGGTTTATCTCTGCTCGTCTTAAGCAAATTAAATATCTCGACAAGCAAAAGAACAATTTAGGCAAGTTATCCAGGGATAAGATAATACAAAAAATATTTATGAATAAATATCCTGAAGGTTTGGTTTTTAAGAATTACAATGTTTTAGGAATTTTTGAAATTACATTGTTTTCTAAAGTTGAATTATTAGCTAAAGAATAAAATGTAGCACTAAAAACATTCCTACTTGCAGCAATTTGTGGCACAAGGAGTTTGTTATTTTTTTATAATCAAATTTATTTGCATTTTAGTAACACGTCTGAACCCTATCAAAATATTTATCTTCCTCTCGTTTATTACTCTTTTCCCTTTTCATTAAATGGCCACTGACACATCAAAAGAAATAAAGAAAAGTATTTGAAAAAAGCAAAATCTCTTGTGACAACATAAATAAAAACAAGATTTAATAAAGTGTCAAGGATCAACGTTAAGGGATCAAGAGAAGATTTACAACAGGGATTACAAGCCTCACAGTAATATTTTATTTTTTTATTGCATCAGCTGAATATATTTCGTGATGTATAAAAAGTGATCGCTTCAGTAAATGAAAACAAAAAAAAAAAATTTTACAAACAAATAAATTGGCACGAGCATTATAATTACACTGCCAAAAATTTTTAATTTTATCTTATTTTTAAAAAAATTTTTATCATAATAATTTCAATTGCTTTAACTAACGGGGACTTCAAATTGATATTTATTTGTTATTACTCCTTAAATATTATTAAAATATGTGGACGAAGTTTACAAAATATAAAAGTATAACACACATTCTTTCTTTCTAGGAATATTTTTTATTTACAAAAACTGGAATACGAGTACTATTAATGCCATTTACAGGAAATATGATTTCTTCATATTTTTCTCAATGTACGAGTCAAACAGGCCATGCTCAAACTGAGTAGTTATGTGAATTGCCATTTCGATAGTTTTTTATATATATACATTTTTTTGTTTTGTAGCTCTTTTGTTCTTTGTCTAAAATAAAAAATGGGGAGGGTTCGCTAAAAGTACAGGAAACAAATCTCCATAATAGATGATTAGCCTAATGTAAATACAGCGGAAGTGGGTTGTTACAATTTTTGTTCAACTTCGTAAACTCAGGCAATTTTTGACTATAATTTTTGTTACAGTTTGTATTTTCTTTTATACATTATTATACAAAATTTGTCTCGTATGCAATTGTTGATTGTGTAACTTTCTATAACGAAGGGCTGAACTAATCAGTAACAGTTCGTTATTGTTCTCGTTTGCGCAACATGCCGTATATTATATTTAATTGCGGTTTTAATTAAAAATGAAAAAAATATAGAAGATGTGTACAAAAGTCATTTGTATATTTTTTATTCAACTTTGAAACTTTTTATTAAGATCCTTGAATTATTAGATTTAAAATCGTTTATTTCCGAATCAATAAGTTGTATGTCTGCAATTTTTTATAGAAAATTTATGTATGGGTATTCGCGTATAGTTTAACATTGCTGTGTTGCACAAAGGCAGCATTTTTTCCTAAAAAGAAATAATGAAAAAAAATCAGTTTAACTTTGTTACTTTCTGAGGGTCTTAGGCTCTAAAAGTATTATATGGTCTTTTTTTACAAACATGCACTTACATCATTTTTTCCTACTTAAAGAGTTGAAAGATGTTACATGTTTTTATAAAAGAAAATACAATAAAATAGAACACAAAAGGTTTGCACATCCATCTCCTTCATAAGCATCCAAATTTCAACAGCCATTATCGAATTTAGCCTCTTAAAAATTAAGTGGAATTGTAATGCAAATTCACTAATAAACAAAAAGGAATATTAAAATTCATATAATCTTCACCAACTATAATTAAATTTATAATATTATTAGCATGGACATGTAGCAATTAAAATCAGAGTGTCCCATTGGATGCATAAAACAAAAAAGTTCCCATGTGAATTTTGCACAAAAATTATATGAAAGAAATAAATTGTAACGATTAAGAAGAATCAACCCTGATCTTTAATGGATTAAATAAAGCAACACAAACATTTTATTTTAACGTGGGAAAACAATCTTTAGTAAAAGAACACTATTTTATATATAAAATAGAATAAATGCTGAATTGTTTTAAAATTTAAAAATTTTTAAGTATCCCTTGTTTTGATTTCAACAACTTTTTAATACTCAAAACAATTTAGAAGCCCTAAAGTTTCTTAAGTGGCCATAATTCTAGTTTTAAGATCAATGATATTTAATATTTTCTTTTATTTCCTATATAATAAATTTTCCAATGGTTTTAATAAATTATTCCCTTTAGACGGATATTTTCTTTGGCATAAATTTAAAATGTGCCTTCGTTTAAAAAACCCTATAATGGCAATTCGATTCATTGTTTAATCTAAAAAATTCTCAAGAAAAGTTATAATGGTCGGATATCAATTTCAGTTCATTAAAACAATATAAAAAACACAACCCACAATAAATAGATAATAAAAAGTATGATAAGCCAACACAAAATCAGTTTTTGTTTATATTGAGAAAACATTTTGTTCAAAACAAACACAAAAACAATAAACTCGATTATATAGACGTAAATGTATAAGATGAGTAAGAAATGTAGACTATAAGGCATTTGAATAAATATTTGGAACCACCAGTACATACTTGCATGTATTTCTAATAGAAGCAGTAATCAATTTAAAAATTTCTTAAATAAAGAGCCATACACTTGATTTAAAAATAAGTATTTTCAATAAAAACAAGTATAAATATTTTTGTATGTCGCTTTGTAATCTAAACTAATTAAAATTTTAGTGGGAAAATTATTGCATTATATTATTTATGCGTAATTATAGTTAAAAGGGCTAGAACTAAATTATGATATTTTTAACAGATTTTAGTGCATTTATAACATTCAAAATTCCTCATCAATAAGACACTGAAGAAGACTAGAATCTATTGTCTTATATTACGATTTATGCAGGCTGAACCTGGTAAAAGGAAAATACTCATTTATATTAATATAGGAATTATACGTCTATTGAATAAGCTTCAATGGGGATATTATAGTACTTTAATTCGACTCTAGCGCTCGATATATCTCGCTATGAATGAATTACCTTAACTGAATACACAATGTCTGCCCTATTTTTTTGAGTTTCTAAACAAAAGTCTTTGCATGAAAGAATAGCCCAGAAGCCAAATGTGGGTTTTATGTTTTAAGAAGTTCACAGGAAACAAAAACGAAAAGCTTATACATATTCTGTTAATATCCATTCATATATAAATTCTGATCATATTTGTATATTTGTATAACTAAATGAATCAAAATTCCTCCAAATCAGCGTGATCATAATGAAAAATGAGGGATCTAAGACATTAAAGTTATAATGGAATCACGGAAGAAATACTGCAGAAACTTACAGAGGCCGCATAAAGACATTTCTGTGTGATCAAGTGTTATTTGCTCTATCAACAGTAGTACATCATATAACAATATCATAGACATTATGAATCTAAAAAAATAATTATTATGGATTTTTCGAAACAGTTTGAATTTTTAATCTCCCACTTTTTTTAAATATACATATACAAAATGTCCCTCTCATCTACCCACTAAATTATGTATTAGCCAATCCGATTGCACCAATTGCTTTATTTTTATAAATCTTCAAACTGAAATAAATCCTGTATTTCTGTGTAAAATTAACGTTACTAATTAAGAAACATTTCATAACTGTGGAATGCGTCCTCAGATTTAAATAATATTACTTTTCTTAGAAAACGTCGGACCACCAAATTTTGACGTGGATGATGCAGAACTATTCCAAATTCCGTCGGAAGCAAAATGGAGCTGTGAACTTCCTTTATTTATATAGCTAAAAAAAATGATCTACTTTATTGTTGCAAGCAGCTTTCAAAGAAATACAAAATCTTTATCTATAAAAATCAAGAGATGGATCTTTAGCTTTTTTATATGATTACAGAAGGCTGACATTTATATCTTTCTTTGTGGAAAATTTCAAATTGGGTTTTCAGTAGTTCAAACGTCATGACTGTTTTATTGTTAATTATTATTTTTTTTTTATATTTACAAGTATTTTGAAATTTCTGATGAATTACACGTTTTCAAAGATCGATATCGATATTTGAAAAGTTTTAAAAACATGTTTTTTTAGAATCTAAACGTTATAAATATTGCTTTCGAAATTTTAAATAAAAGTATTGAATAGAGTTTGAACCGCTGAAAAAGCGAAATTGCAAATTCCAGCATAAAAAATATTATAGTTGTATATTTTTTAAAATAAAAAATCAAGAGATAATTTTTTTAATGATTTTAACTTTTCATAAAAATTATTCAAATTTGGCGAACTGTAACTAAGGAATCATAAGAAGTATAAAATAGGTTTATGCTTAAAATAGTACTGAAACAAGACACTAAGGCCTAGGCCACGTGATCGGCAGACCGGTTAGTTTGAGCGGCAAGTGGGTTATTACTTAACGTCATTTCTGAGCGGTTAGTGCGGTTAGTTGTTAAAATGCTTTTGTCAAGAGAAGTTTGTTTAATGTTTTTATTCGAAAATCGTGTTCATATTTATAAGAATTTAATGCGTTTAGGAAATGTATTAAAAAAAATATATAAATTAATAAAATCTTACCTGTGCAACCACAAATTTCACCAACTTCATTTCATAATTTATCGATTAGATTTTTATTTCTAAAATTTGGTAATATGTCTTGCCACAATAGCGGTCGGCTTTGAACAGATGAAATTATGAACTCTGCCATGTTTATACTTTTGCCGTGTTTATACTTTGCCGCTCAGAAATCAACTAAAAATTAGAACAATTCTAATCCTAAACGGAACCGCTTAGCCGCTTAGAAATGCCGTTCATTGCGTGGCCACTTCAGTAGTATTCCATATGTTTTAATTTTTTGCCGCTCAGCCGCTCATCATGTGGCCTCGGCCTTATTACTACGTTTATACGCACGTCTTATTTGCAAATAAAAAAGAAAAATGTTGCCGTATAACTTTTTTATTGTAACTTATTAACTCACTTAAACAAGCCTTGAATAACGGCACTATTTGCAAATAAAAAGTAAGACGTTGCCACTTCATGAACGTTTTTTGTGTTTTACTTACCAAACAATCATATTTTCGTCACATGGCATCACTAATAATAACACAAGTTCTGTATGCGATTTCCCGTATAAACAGTGAATTAGTTATTTGCAAATAGTTCTATTTGCAAATAAGACGTGCGTATAAACGTAGTATATGACGACAATTTTTATAAGCGCTTTCTAAATTAAAATTTTAATAAAGCAGAGTGTGTGGACGAAATAAATTTTATACATTCAAATAGTACATTATTTACATTATGTAAAAAATATAACATTATGCTAATATCTGCTGCGATGTAGTTTTAATTATTTACATTAAACTTTAGTTTATTTACACTACAGATTTTAGTTTATTTACACATGTAAAAACCATAAACACTATTTGTTACTTAAATTTTTAGCACTCATACGAAAGAATATCCCAATTAAAGATTTTCTTAAATCAAATAAGTTCTCTAAATAGATTATTATACAAATATTATTAAAGGTTAAGGTGTTGCTCAGTGGTTAAGCAATTTTATTTGAAATGATCGATATTTCGATACTCATTGAGTGTATTATCTTAAGGAAAATTCTGCTTCTTTAAACTCAAGCTCCTTTCACTTCACAAACTGTTTAAGGTGTTCATGCAATATATTTATTATTATTTTCTGAGCAAATTAAATGCAAACATGCTTCACTCGCAATTAAATCCTCCACAGGATGATTTTTTTATCTATTGTTTTTAACATTTAACTCACAGACTTTAAGTATTTGAGCCCCTTTCAACTTTCACATCTCTCACAATGATATACGGGATATTTGTGACATTGATTTATTTAACAATTAAACATTTTATGATGCAGCAACGACAAATCCAAAATGTTTAAAATCGAAATCAAACACACATACATACATCTATGTAAATATGTATATGCACTTACGTCAACACAAACAAAATATTAATAATTATTGCACATGTAAACATGAAACATTATGGGGAGGACATGCAACCAATGCAGCCTTAATATTTCTTTTTTCTTTTTTTTTAATAATTGTTTGATGAGCTGTGGTGAAGAGCATGCAGTCATTGTTGAATGGCGCAAAAGGTATATGAATAGTATGGCACCCAAAAACAATTGCAAAGAAAACAGAAATGTGAATGAAAAAGGGATAACACAACGACATAAAAGGGCATGCAACATACTTACAAAAGGTAACAAAATGAGCTAATGTTGCACATTATTGTTTTTCATTGCACGAAACAAACAAAAATTGAGATATGAGAAATATAAATAAAAAATTTAACAGCTGTTAGATGCAAAGAATAACAGCAGATACGAATATAAATAAAAATTGAACAAAAGAATTTAAAAATCTATACAGTGAGTCGCATCAGTCATCCCCCAAAATAAGCAAAATTATATGAAAGTAATGAAAAAGAAATAATCAAGTATCAAACAGGCAACAAATGGCATAAAGGACGACCCCTTTTATTTATTTTCAAATGGGCTGATGAGGATGTGAAGGATGATGATGATGGTCTTGGTGAACTGTTTACACTGGCTGCAATAACTTGAATGATTTCTAGCCACTGATGACTGTTCGTGTTCAACAACTATAATAATAAATTTTTAACAATCTTTTTGTTAAAAAAAATTAAAAAAAATAATGTGAGGATATACCAAAAAAATATTTAAATGCTTCTTATTTGGTTGTTTCATTTGTTAAGCTTTTTGTTTAGGAAAGGGACACACGAGCCAGTCTCCTGCAATTAGAAAGGAATGTCTTTGAAATTTTCAATGTAATCAAAAGAAGAAAAATTTTTTTTATTAAAATATGCAAAAAGCTCGCAGGAGCAAAATGAAATCTGTACAATTGAGTACAAAGGGTTCTCGCATCCTGCTTAAAGAATCTTTTTTTAAAATTTTTAGATTTTATCGATATTTAAATTCGTTACCTTATCAGTTTATTGGTCTTTATATCGTCAGTAAAAAAGCTAAGTTTTAAGCTTAACTTACGTCTTTGCAATAGATATTTGTTGCGAGGTAAATAATGTCGTGGCGTAATTTGCGTTTATATTTTAGTCTCAAAAGTCTACGAGCATTATAGATGGTTTGAAGGACCTTATTGATATACAGGCGAAATGGTCTAATATCAAATTAGGACAGACTCAGATGTCCATAAAATTTTATTAGATTCGAGAAACACTACAGCTTCATCTAACTTTTGACCTGTTAAAACAGCCGAGCTGTCTGAAATGTCTTTCTATATATTCCTCTTCTATAAGATATATAAGACTCAAGCGATATTGTTAATATCCACTTGTTTGCTGCATTGTTCTTTATATTTTTTTATGACTTTCTATATCTGTTTGCTTCCAACTCGACTAACATAGAGAAGGTATGACTTGGCCGATAATTTTCACGGCTCTGAATTCGTTCAGGGTTGCAAGAACGCAACAAATTTATTGTGATTTTCTTTGTCTCATGCCACGTTTGATTGGCATTTGCTCACTTCCTTTCAAATTGACCACTCAGTTAACTGTTTGAAGTAAACATCTGATTCTAAAATTTTGTAGCAAAGCATTACGGCTTGTGCTACCATATATAGCTGTGATACTGACCTCGAACGGCTTTGGGCCATAACCAGAAAGGCCTCAGTCTCTTCAGTGTGGTTCGAAATATCGTCTACAAGCTAGTGGTTGTTGAACAGGGTCATATTGCCCAAATGGCAAAGTGTGTTCACCTTTTAAGAGAATTGCTGTGTTTTTCGGATCCACACAGTTTTATGAATTTATCTTTCGCTTTTGCTTTCAAGAAGTTGATTCTCACACCACATTTTTTTATATCTGCCTCTATATAGTTCTATTTTCTATACCTCGAATCCGTAAAATTATTGTCTGCATAGCCCAGGTTCTATTATTTGTATACCTAGTGATGCGACTGTTCACCCTTGTGACTTTCGTTGCTATATTATCGATGACAACGGTAAGAAGAATAAGACGTAGATGACAGCCTTGGCGAACACTAGTGTATATGTTGATAAACTTAATTATTTTGTCCTCGAACTTGATGTGGCAGTTGGCGTTGTTCTAGATAGCCTCTATGAGGCAGAGTATTTTCTTCGGAACTTTTCTGCAAAAGTGCTCTCTATGTCAGGATAATGTAATTCGTCAATAACCTGTTTGAAATCGAGTGTGCCATTGTAGTTTTCTCCGAATTATGCGGAGTTGTTTATATGATTGATGGATGATTTTGTTCTTGTGTTATCAAGTTTTACCATTCGATTCCCGAGGTTGCTTTTTGAAGATCATCATTCAGCATGTAGGAACAGTGGGGAGATCTTGTTTTTTCTGAGACTTTATTACTCTGCGGGTATTTGGTCGGTTTTTGTTCTTTGTTAACGAACAAGAACGTCTGCTGTTGTTGTACAAAAATCGATTTTATCGGGCTTAGTGTTTACTAAGTTCCCATCTTAATTTTTAAAGCTATGAAAAAATGATTGTTGATCGACCCTGATCCTTAGGTTTATAATTATAAGATGACATTTGTGTTTCTTAAGCGAAGTTCTCCTTCAATTACTGTTTCTCCTTCCTGGCGATATGTTTGATATTTTAGTCTACAATTTTATATTTTTCCTATGATCTACCCTTCCCGCTACGATGTCCACCCACTTTTGAAAAGAACTAACTCTTAGTAAGCTAGGAGATTTTCCAGAGTATATGAGATTGTAGATGTCTTTAGTTTTACATTTGGCTGAGTGTATCCAATTGGTTTCCCAAACTCGCATGACAAGTGGCATATATATTACATCTTCCAGTTTGGTTGGTTCAAGTACCGATTTACATTCTGTAATCGAAATCGAGATCTTTGTTTGATGTTTAGGTTAAGCGGTTGATTTTTAGTTAATTTTGATTCCTGTAATAGTTTAGTTTTCAGATTAGTAGCTCATTAGGTTTTTTGCATCCCATCTTGGAACTGTGAATGCCAGGTCTTCTCTAAGAGGGAAATTCTGGTAAACTCCTTCATTGTGCCAGGGAGAGGGCCACACACCCATGATCGTTTGCCAAGAGTATCGCTGGTAAATAGTAGTGTCCGCCACAACCCATTTATTGTCAAAGACATCCCGAAATAATTATTTTTGGTGTAGATTTTTGACTGGCGGGTTCATCGGTATATATATCTTTTGAAAAGAACATTGTCTAGACCATCAGCGTTAACGGCGAGCATTATAAGTTGATAATTATCAGCTTCTGTTTTGTATACATTGGGTGATATGAATAACAACAACATGTGGTCTTAACACGAATTATTTAAGGTCATATAATGTAGAGGGTACCAAGATCATTCTATTTGACCACGTCAGACCTTTTTGTGGGGTATGCTTAAGTATCATTTCTATACAAATAAATTTCAAACCACAGCGGCCCCAAGACTAACAGGTAAAATTCTGCCTTATTTATGCGACAGAGTCATGGAAAATATGATATTTCAAATGCGAGCCGTTCAGCAAGTCCCCGGGAGATATTTTCTTGGTTTTTCTTTAAATTTTAAGAATATAAGCTCTTTACTAAGGACCCTATAGTAACAAATATATTATTACGAAATTAAAAAATATGGTTTTACAATTTTTAAAATATTAAGGAACAACAATTTCGAAAAAAAGGAAACATTTGCGTCCCTCCTTTAAAAAAATATAATCATGACAAAAAATTGAGAATCGAAATTTTCAAAATTTCATAAAAGTTTTTAAAATATCGTCAACATTTTAGCTTCAGATATAATTCGCGGTTTTTATGACAATTTAGAAGATACTGAAAAATTTGTTTTTTGTTACAATTTATTAATTAATTTATTTTTATTATAATTTTTTTTTAAGATGTGACTATGTTGCATTAAATAAGCGACATATTCTCATCATTCTTCTACTATTTTAACAAAAGCTACTCTAGTGACAATAGTAACCTCTTTAATAGCACCCCATATGTGCAGTGAGAATACTGCAAGTTTAGTGAACAAAATGTAAAGTCACTCCTGCCACCCTCAGTAGCCACCACTATTTAATGGCCTTGTATAAATATTTTCATGTGTCCCTTATATAGTAATTGTGGACGTCGATTGCTCATGCATGCATACGTTTCAGAAGCCTTTCCTTAGTTTCACCCTGATTTGGTGGTGACACTTGACTTAAAATGTTTTTTTTTTTTTTTTGTTTTTTATATCGTTAATTTTTCTGTTTTCAAACAGTTGGGCTCTGTTTGCAATAATGGATTAAGTTTTTTATTTAAGTTTTCACTTTAGTTGTGAAATAATTTTAAAAAATTGTACCATATTGTATTCAAATTAAAACTTTAATACATCACTTAAAATTTTAACATAAGGGCTTACAATTTAAATGCAGATTAAGCGATATGATGGATGGATAACAACAAATATTCTTCAAATAATTGTTAGTTAATCGGAAATTTAGTATTAAAAAATATTTTCTTCATTCTTATAATGCCACATAGTCAGATCAAAATTTTTAAAGTTACTGGGGAAAGGGTAGCCCCTAATGTATTTGTTATATGCAGAAAAAACAGAAGCCAATTAAAGAAATCATAAAAACAATATGGAAGCTAATATTTGAACGACTCTAGGCACATTCTGCAAAGCTTGTTACATGGCCGCAAAGAAGCAATATTTTGAAAATTTTATTTTATGTGTTCCGGCAGTTTTTATGGAAAATTTGCAAATCGATATAATTTTAGATTTACGCCTTTAGATGAGAATTGATTTTTTTTTTGTCCCAGCCCTTGTCATCTTCATGTGATCTTGCAGTTCATTGAAACATATTTTCTCTACAGATGAAGCTTTTGAATCTGTGCTTCAAGAAACGTTTAAAGTCAGTATATCTACTAAAAGGTTTTGAGTTTTATTCACATCAGATCTGGCCAATCACAGAGTCCGAAGTGATAGATTTAGGACTGGAAATCGAGCCAAACTAAAATTATAATTAAAATTAAATACAATAAGTAAACCTGGTTTAAAAGAATGATTATTTTTAGTGAAACTATTTATTAAACCATCGTTCTGTTTTCCGAAGAGCATTAAATCCTTTATTGAGCTCCGTGTGATGGCATAGGTCATAAAGCGGGGTTGAAGAGAATTATATCGCCATTTACACTTGGGAACCAGAAAAAGGAGAATATTTTTTGTTTAGCCACTACTATCAAAATTTGGATTTTGATCCTGGAAATATAAAAGTGAATATTTTGTAATTGCTAATAAACAATTATCGAATATAATGATACCCCATTACAGTCGAATCCGCTTTAGCGCAACACGCTTTACTGAAAAAATCGGATTACTGAAAGCGATACAAATCCCCGCACTAATTTTAAACGCAGCTAGTCTTATTCACTTCGCTTTAGCGAAACATCGCTTTACCGAAAATATCGTATTACTGAGAACAAAAGCAAGCCCACAACTACGTTTTGTATGAAACTTACTTCGCTTTAGTGAAAAAATAAACAATGACAAATTTATTTACATATTAGAAATCGATTGCATACAACTTTGAAGATTACTCAAAGTCAAACTCAAAGTTATTTTAAAAGTAATGCATGATTTTGATTATTAACTGTTATATTAAGTACATATATATTTAATGCATTACATTCTGAGACTGAATTCTTATTAATTTATGTTTTTTTAACTGCATGCATACAAATGTACAAATGGACAGCATTGTGAAACTGAATTATTATTTAAATTTATATTTTAAACTTTAATTTTTTGTTTTAAAAATAATTAAAAAATATGAATGTTTCTATGAATAATTTTTTTAATTAAATTTTTACGTTAAATTGACGTAAAAAAATATACAGATTTGATATAAAAATATTGTTTTACGGATTTTAAGCAGTACGCTTAACTGTAACAAATTTCAGTAATCCAAACTACGTTATAGAGAAAAAATCGGATAACTGAAAAGAAAATTGGGTTTTGGTTATTTCCAGTAAAGCGGAGTCAACTGTAGATTAGTTTGAGCAGCTGTTTTGTATTACTGTATTTATGGCACGTCTCACTGGACCTTTACATATAGTTATTGTTTTTTTTTTCTTTTTTTTTTTTGGAAGGGCAGTGGGAGGTCTTTTCAAGATGTGTGGATAAATGCACTTAATAACCCTACTTCAGTTAATATTTTGCCCCCTCTATATTTTACAATATATTTATCAATTTTTTGGTTAAAAAAACTGCATGCAAAAGCCAACAATATTTTCTTTTTATAGCTTCTGCGTCTTGCATTCTTAAGTGCAGGGTTGAGTGGCAGCAATATATTCCAGATTTTTTTTTTTAAGCCACGCACGTTACAATCCACTTTATTGCTTCAAATTAAATATCTCGATAATGCCTACAGGTTTTCCTCACATATTCGTACCTTGTGTATGGAAGGCGGTGCCCTTTTTTTGTGTTCTTACATCAAAAAGGTTGTACGTTCTTTCATTTCGTGTGTATGTTTCTTAGATGTGTTGATTGGAAGAAATAATGTTAGTTAGAGGAAGGGAAAATTAAGTTTGTTAATTTGTTAAATATCGTAAGTGCTTAAATTTTTAAGTATTTATGCAATTCACATTCGCATGTATGATGAACACTACTTACCTACATATTTGGTTTGACGGTGATTTTTAACTCTAACAATTATAATTTTTTTCTTCCCTTTTTCATTGTTTGCATGTGCAGTTCTTTGAAAGATTTAAATGATGAAAGATTTTTTTAGAGGGAGATCTTAACAGAGTAGACACATACCCTTTAAGAGCTACATATATATTTAACTATATGATTGGGTAGCCGTAACTAAATGTAGAGATGAACCCAAGTAAACATACCCTTCCTAATGATCACAATGGCTTAAGGCACTTTTATGTTTTAGCCTCAGCTAAGTTGACATGGAATTTAAACCATACATATATAGTAGATCAATATATTTTAAGAACCTAGTGATTTCTGGCTGGAGTTTTTGTTATAGAAAAAACTTTTACATGGCAAGTGCAGAGCAGCGCAAACATTTTATGAGTAAATAATCAGATTTTGCAGAAGTGGACTGTGATATATCATATATATTTTTTGTTAACTTTTTATTATTAGCATAGTGTTAAGGTTTTTTTTTTGTACGGATCTGTAGTTAAAAAGTTACAGACTATTAAAAACTTCAAATTCGCAATTACTTAAGCCACATTTTTTAACTTAAGGGAATACTTTTTTCAAAATTTATACTGAAATTATTTAATAAATTACCAGGCACAATAAGAAAACAACAATTTTAAGGTAATATCTTGCAAGATTCCCAAACGATTTCAAACTCTCTAAACTAGTGATATCAGTATTTTACTTTATGACAAGACAGTTTATCACTCCAATTGGTAATATGTCATATAAATTTCTCACTTGAAAAATAAACATACACAATTTGAAATATTTCTCTGTATAAACGTAAATTTAAAAATTCTTTTGAAAAAAAATACACGCAGTGTAAACAAATCTTAAAGAAGAATCGATGGCATAAACTCATTTTTTATTAAACTTTAAAATTTGATTTAATATTAATAGCCCTCTTTCATCTTTTGTATGTATATTTTCAATTAAGGTACTCAAATACACACATTAATCAGTAAAGTATTGAAATTTACTTAAAAGATTTATTGAAAAATATCCATGAAAAATTTCGTCCATAAAAAGTTTATGGTAAAATAAATAATTGTGCTGCATTAAGTGTAAATAATTTACACATTTTTTCCATCCTGGAGGAGTTTTTTTTTTATATACAATATTGAATAAAACGCCACGCGACGCTTTTATTTCAGATTCCTACAAAAAAGATTAATGTAAAAAACATATACAAAAAGGATAAAGAAACTGAAATCATTCAGTAAACCAAAAAAAAAAACATTTTTAATGGATCAAATACAAAGAAGCTCTTAAATAAAGTTTGTGTAGAGTTTTTAAATAAAAATTTATAAAAAAAGGTAAAACTTCTTGTAGATTTATTTTTCTGCAATGAAATGCAGTGATTAATTGTAAAAAGTAAATGTAATAAATGACATTTTAATAGAGTACAATAAGCAAATATTTTGAAAAGAGTTTATTGGGAAATGCTACATCAAAGTCCATTTTGAGGGAAGAAAAGGCGGTTTGCTGGAAATATTTAAAAGAAGCTGATATCAAAATAATAATAATTAATTAATTAAAAAGTAAAACTTTTTTTTTAGTTTTTGAGTTCCTTTAATCATTAATATAAAACGTTTTACGGTAAAGGCAGCACTTTGAAGCATGAAGCTGGTACAAAGTCCTTAACTTAAATGAGATTAAATAATCTCGAAAGCCTGGCTTATATTGACTTTTATAACGATTTTATATCAATGATAACGAAAATCTTATAAGAAAAAAATCAACAGCATCATATAATAACAAAATATTTGGAGAATTCCGAAATTCTTTTAACACAAATAAGTTGGGGTCTGGCCACCAAACATGGGTTGTTCATAAAGGGAGTCAGTTGTTAAATGTTAAAAACTTGTTAACTCTTTTCCGATAATTGTTTTGTAGTTAAAAATAGCAAATGCGATCATGTTGATCGTCAATGATTTAAATAAAATGAAGAATAAAGATCAGATTAAGTGGAAACCACCGAACATCCCAGAGAGTACAGGATGTTAATATTCAATCGCCTTAAGAAAACAATCCTCAATCACTATAATTTCAATTATCAGTCATTTAATTTTGAAAACTTATTTAATTGTGAATAGCTCTTCCAGAATTAGTTTCATTGGGTAATACCCAATGCTTTGTGTTAATTTATTTAAATGTTGCAAATGTCATTGCGTATTATATTATAACTTGGGCATACCAAACATGGTAACAAAGACCTTAATTAGTATATAGTGAATCAGACCAGAGTCTACATGAGGAATTGAATTAATATCCTCCGCATTGATAGGATAGTCGACTAATTACTAATCCACCAAAGTAGAAGTTTTCCAATTTTAAGGATTAAAAAGTTATTTGAACATTTTTTAATTATTTCCGGGATTATAAATTGTTTTTATTAGAAATCCGAATTATTCTTACTTGGAAATATATTTCAAGAACCATTTTAAATCTGAGAATCAGTAATGGGATCTGCAACTGTTTGAATTTTCTCTAGAAAGAGTTTTTTAGAAGGTAAATTTGATTTTCATAATTCTATTTGCCAAAGATTTCACACAACTTCTTAATGTAAGTTTTTTTTTTATGAATGGCTTTTTCAGTTCAAAATGTAAATAAGAACATGTGAACTATAACGTTCAAGTACTTCAACCAAAATTTGTAGATAAATATCAAATAAATATGCCTCCTATTTTTTGGAATACATGTATTTATAAAACCCTTGAAGAGATTTTATGAAACTTTTTAAAATTCTTGATTAAAATTTTGTTTTTTCATGAGCATCTAAAAAACTGAAGGGCAATTAAAAAATTACTCGTATGTGTAATTGAATTGAGTTTAATTTTATAAATTTTATTTCACATCAGTCAATTAAATCAAATAGACATTTGTTGAGTAATAAATAGCTATTTACTTATTTCATACATTACATTATATCTCGAGGACTATAGTCAATTGATCCTATATAAGTTTTAAAATTAACTGAGAAGCATCAGACCTGAAAAAAATCTTTATTTGTTTTATATAAATATATTTTTTCCCATCGATTTTATAAGAAGCATAGGGCGTCTGTTGATGAGGTTGCTATCCAAGCTAAGAGACTGGCTGAGTGTAAAGCACATTTCATAAAACGAGCCGCTTAGTACAAGAACAGATGCATGCTTGCAGGCACTGCAGTCGCCTCTCACAATTCGCCTATGTTTGATGGGTGCCAAGAACATCGCTTAGGGACCACCACGTGGAGGTTTGTGACAAGGATCACTTTGGATCCATCAAGTAGAACCAATCAGAAGTTTTGCTTTATTATTATACCCCAGGCCATATATATATTTTTTTTCTTAATTTCAATTTATTCGGCCACAATTGAAATGTGACTTATCATCATAAAAATGAGTTATAACCACATGTTACATTAATTACACGAATCTACAAGTTACGCTAGTGTTTATTTCAATTGTATTTGAATTTATGAGGAAGAAAATATTTTTGTACATTTTTCACATAAAATATTCTTTTAAAAAAAGTAACAATAAATTTAGTATAATATAATGCAGGTAGCAAAAGTGTTCTACGATAACATATCGTGTTTCTTCACAAATAAAAGTATGTAAGAAAAGGTGTTGAAAGTTAAGGCACTTTTGCTACAAATGTGGGATTTATCAAATAGAAAAAAGGAGGAAAACGTGCCTAGATTATGTAATATTTAGTTTATTACACATGCACAAAATATATAAGTCAAATAACTTTCAACATTCCACAATGTAATACGAACGCCATAATAAAATAACGATAAAATAATATTTATGTCAGGATACACGACACTGTCATTAACAAGTCAAAACAGTCCTTGTGACACTTCTATAACTTCAATACAAAACGACAACTCCTGAGAAACAACACATAACTTTCTTTCATATATACACATTTTGTTGGCTAATAACAAAAAACAGAATGTAATAACACTTACTAAAGTTAAAGAATTTGATATTATTGAATATGAAAGGAATATTAATTAGTTAGTTAATTGTGGCTAAGAATTGAAAGGAAGTTTAAAGATATTTTCTAAGATAAACTTGTATAAAATATTACTTACATGTATGCACAAACGTGACAGGTGTTAAAATGTATGCAAAGTATTTAACTAATATCTATAATTAATTTACATTATTATACAATTTTATAACGTAAGACAACCCAGTGGAACTATTTACATTCCTCTGAAAAATTTTAGTTGAAACAGTGCGCATAAGACCTTTAATAAACTACGAATGTATGTATGTATATAAAAATCTGTGAGATAAAGTTTTAGTTTCCTTTTTCGGCAGCCGTTATTTATAAATTTAGTTTTAAGCTTTAATGTTATTTAAAATAATAGCTTCTTGCATTTAATAAATATAAAATATCTATAGATTGCATTTTACTCTTACAGGAAAAACTATTTTTAAACCATAATCAAATGATTCGTTAATTATTCAAGTAAAAATTTTCCCTATAAATTACTTAATGTTGTCTAAATGAATCAGCATTAAGTAATTAAAAGCTCTTCATTAATATTATATATTGTATCATATTTCCTTTACCACCTTCGTCATCTTGAACGGCATAATCACTATACTTTTGCACACTCATTTCCAATCAAGTCATGATGATACACTTCATTTCACAAATAGGCAATTGCATTTTGTGAACACACTTGTTTAATTCTTAATTGTCCATTACAATGATTTTTTCTTATGTCAAAATGACAGTTGAATTTTTCAAGCTAAATCTTTTGCTCAAAATTTAAACCAATACAAATATGAATTGATTGAATTTAACAACTGCAACTTATGAATAGAATTATTGTGCTGTATTCGCAATGTACTTCAATTAATCGATTATCTATTGAGATTCACATAGTTCATATGTGATTCATATAGTTCACATATCTTGCTCTTTAAATTCAAAAAGTATTCCTCTATATCCTCTGTTCAAGACCTTGTCCTTTTTCTGATAATCCATAAAAGCTGTTTTGTTACATGATACCCAATGAGTGAAGGAAGAGAGCCAACGGTCACATATACATATGAAAGTCTAAAAACCAAAATAGGTTTGTCTTTGTCGATCTGAATTCAGGCGCTACCAATACCTTAGGCTGCACGGGCCTAAAATTTGGGATAAATGAGGTCCCCCAAATCAATCCCTGAATCACAACTTAACAGAGACCTATCTGCTGCAATAGGAACAAGTAGCACTGGCGAAAAGTCTCATTGGGGATTATCCCATCGCGGGAAGAAGATTTTTAGTTAAAAGTGGCTGTTGGGGTTAGCACTAGTGGTTGTCTTCAGAGCTCTTCTGATTGCAAGAGCTATAATTCCTGGTGATGTTTCTAAAATAACAGAGTCGGTTGCTTAAAAGCAATGGAGTTTATATAGGTGCATCTCCTTAGCAATGGGAGTAGCCATGAACACAAATTGCCAACTGTGTGCGAAGTGATGACCAAATACGATTTCAGTGGTGGACTTATTGAGCTTACCCACTGTTAAAAGCACCGTCAGATTGGCTAGGAAGGCACGTACATCTTAAACACATCTTTCAGTTAACTGTTATGATATTTTTTCTTCTTCCAACTGTTTTCTGTTCTTCTATCAACAAATAAATTCGATTTATGGCCAAGAATTTTTTTCTTTATTTATTCCACTTAGTAACATAGGGCTTCTACAATAAAATATTAACTAATTCTAACATTACAAATGATTTTAGTTTCACCAAGAAATTTGTTTACCATTTTCAGTTTATTTAAAATTGTTCTACGCTATATAACTTTTGAGCGACGGGTTGCCAACTACCTTATAGATTCCACTCAATAGGTTTACGGAGAGGATATCCTACCCATATCCATTTTTATCTTGTTATTTGACGAACTATTGGTTTTGTCTTTGTTTACCTGCACAATTCTGTGCTTGTAATTTTATTTGGCCAAAATATGTATTTGACATATTATTCGTAGACACTTGTTTATAAATACTTGGAGTCCCTGTGCTATAGTGTTTGTCATCAGCCAGGTTTCGCTTCCATAAAGAAGTTTAGATTTTACGCAAGTGTTAAAATATGCTGTTCTTTCGGTCAAATGCTGACCTTGCCTTTTTTAGTCTACTAGACACATCTTCTTTCACACCACAATTAATTGTCATCATACATCCCAGATAAAAAAAGTGTTTTACAAATTTTATCATCTGGTTTTATATTCAGAATTTTTTATCGGCGATGCTATTAACTTGCGTGGCCTGTGTCTTTGCATTGTTTTTTTTTTATAAGCCAATGGCTCTTGTTAACTTGACTAAATCGTCAACTTGGCTTTGCATGTCATTAAATTTGTGCGAAATGAGGCAGATATTGTCTTTTAGCTTTTTGCGAAAGCCCCACAAAAAACCCCTTTTCCTTCGAACATAGTTTTAACATTATCTCATCCAGTACCACCGCAAAAAGTAATGGGGAAGGAGAACACATGCTTCAGCCCTTATCATCTCATTGTGACGAATTAATAATGTACATTAAAGTTACTGCTCAAATATAACTTAATAAGGCAATGCAGTCTAGAATGAACAATTTAATTCCTTCCCTTAAATATTTGGTACTCGATTTGAAATTCCCGGCTTATTAATATATAAAAAATAAATTTTAATATATTGAAGCATTGTAGCTGTATGTGTAACTTATAATGTGACCATTTAAAATTTCTTTATCACTTTTAAAGGTCTAACTAATAAAAATTTCCAAATTTTTATTGCAACAACTACCGGCTTTTCTTTGAAAAATTTTCAACGTTACGGATCATAAAATTTTGGAGTGTGTAAGCATGCTTTTATGCTAAGAAAAATAGATGTTTAATGTTTATGAACATAAGTAAGAGTTCACGTGTCAAAAATGGCCTAAATGTATAAAAAATACAAATTTATATAACAATTAGCTGGGAAACACATCCACACGTTCATACAAATCTCAAGTCGACATGTATTTGAATTTATTTCCGCAATAAAATATTTTTACATAAAAAACTCTATACGGAAATCGAGGTAAAGAAAAGAGCTACGAGGAAGAAAAATTAAACTGGGGCTTATGCCTTTAAAACTTGTATTGGATTAAACAAATTTTCTATTAGAAACCAAATACAGAACAATTTGGACGTAGTATAGGAACAATTTATTGATATGAATAAAAAGGATCCAGCAAAAAATATGTGAAATATTTGAATTGATGAGATGAACACTCTGCTGAAAGACTCACTCTAAAGCCAAAGTCTAGTCTGTATGCAAAGCTCAGCTGAAACAAGTACGTTCTGTACTTATGCCACAGGATGCGTTCTATTGTTTATGACAATTTTTCGTCCTTTGGTTTCTTCGCATATCATTTCATTTTATATTTATTTAATCCAAAAATTCAAATTACATTGATTTCTTCAAGCTACTTAAGTATTAGAGTTTCTCGAATGTAGAGTTTCACAGTGTTTAATCTCCTTTGGTATAGAGGAGACCACCATCATCCAGTAGTGAAAGGTCTATAGGTGTGAATTATCTAGTGTAATAACTGTACCTCTGATTAGCAGATATCTGGAAACAATTCATGCTCATACCACTATTCAGGGAGGACGTACGTTTAAGAAACTTGTTGTCAGGATATGCCAGGAAAACGTCTATTTTATCAAAATCAGTAGCACGAGAGGTGGACCTGTACGACGGCCTCTGCAAGATCTCATCAGGCCACAAAATGTGCCCTAGTCCTACATAGTATATTAGTCTTCCTTTCTCCCATCTCCTAAGCCTTTACATTATGTAGGAAGAAATCCCGAATCAAACTAGAAAGGTAAAATATATGACTGTCGTTGTTTTTGTGTTTGTGATGGCGAAAATGTTTTTTATAAAAATTAATACTTAATATTGAAAATTTATTCTTTTGGGATATTCTGCCCAATTTTTTATTAAAAATAAATATTTAAATGCATTTTGGTTACAGAAGAAGTGAATACACAGGACAATTAAAGACTTACTAGGAAAAAAGAATTTCAGCATTTCTACATTGAACTCAGAAAATATCCTTTGAAAGTTTTTGATTAATCCAGAATGTTATTATCTACTTGTATTACGTTTAAATGAAAATTCAGTAAAAATTAGCTGAAAAAAAATTAGAAGAATCATTCAGCCACGCAGAAAAATTAAGATCCAGCAAAAAAAGAGACCCCATATCCAAGAAATAACATTTTAATAGAGTACTTTTTAAATTCTTGTCAAGTCAAGTTGACAAAATTTTGACAGGAGATTTGTATTATTTGAGCAAATATGCCAAGCTTGATTTTAAAGTATAGAGTTATTCCTTTAAACCTTCACGACACCAACAAGTGTTAAGATAATTTTAACATAAGGAAACTGAAATCGAGGCTACTGTCACACCTTTACACCTTCCAGCTGTAAAGTTTATTTCCACTACAATATAAACAGTCTTAAACTACGTTAACAAAAGTCTTTAAAAGGTTATACCTGCAAATCGTTGGACATGATCCTAATCTGAATCCCTTCCGGAACTTGGTTTCAGCATTTTAATGATTTTTTTGGAAGCTCTTGTTCAATGGGTTACATGAGCGAAAAAATTAAAAAAGGAGAGGCAATAATGTGCTACAAAGAATTATGAAACCTTATTTACAAACATATATTATGCCTGACTCGCACTCTATTTCTAAGACATTCCAGTGTGCACTCTGAAAAAAGTCTATGGCAACGAACTGCAAGATTTAGTAGAAACATAGACATACTAAATAGAAAATAGAGACAGATCAAGAAGTACCTAAAGAAAACAGCTCAGCGATAAAGGATATTTAAATAGAAGGATAAAAATAGTGGATCTACATATACATACCAGACATCAGGTAAGATTGTTAGAAAGGTGTCAATGTAGAAATCAGCTTTGGTCTTTAGTAAAACAGCTAAATTTTCATAGCTTTTCGATTAATATGTATGGTCTCTGAGAGCAGTATGGAGCCTAACAAAATGATAAGCCTTGTAAGAAATTAATGGCCCTAAGATTGTGGACTATTTCATCAGAGAGGCGACAGTGCAAGAATCGATGGTATAAGAATAATCAATAAATGCAGAAACCACTTATTTACTGTAATGTTCTAAGCTTGAACTACCCGGTCTACATGGCCATCAGGTTCGACAATCGTAATATTGAAAACATAAAATAAGTCTTCATTCTATATTCACCAATATGGGGCCAGTATCATTCATAGAAGCTTTTAGCCGCCAGCAAGTAAGCAGATGCAGACGATAGTCGATAACGATTTTAATTTTAACGATTATATATATATATATATATATATATATATATATATATATATATTAAGTTTGTCAATTTCCATAAAAATTTATTGAAAATAAAACAACGTTTATTGCTCCCTAAGTGCTAGAAGCCATTAAGTAAGTTTTAAGCCTTAAATGACTTGTTGACCATCGGCTTCATTGTTAACTGTTTGATAGACCTTTTTTTCTTCTCACTTTTACATTTCTATTTGTAATTTTAAACAAATAAAACTTAAATCGTAAAAAAACCGAAATTTCTTAGAAATCTGATACGTGATATTGTGTTTTGTTTTTATGAAATTCAAGTGTATTGATACGCAAACTTGGGCTAAAGTAATTAATCATTTGCTGTGTCTATTGCGTGTAGCTTGAATAAAAAATTTTTTTTCAAAGAGTCTTTCAAGTCATTGAAATTCAAAGTTTTTTTGTGTTTTTCTATTTTGTTTGCTGGATCTTGTCACTTGCAATTGAATTTATGTCGTTTAACTTTGAATTATTATTTGTCATCTGCATTGTGTTAAGCTATACCCAATTAGATATTTTGACTCTATAATTTTCTAATAGAAGTTGGAATTGAACAACGTTTCTCTTCATGTTTTGTTTGTGGCATGAATTCTTTGCTTCGTTTTTCTTTTTGTTTTCTATGAAGAAATAAAAGTAGAGAAATATTCAAATCGATAGAGTTGTGTAATCTAAAAAATGTTTATTGAATTCAATATGATATCGTGACTATTTAAGTTTAATGTGCTAGATCTGTAAATCAATTTGTTACAATATATCCAACCATTTCATTTTTTCTAAGAAAAATGTTTAACTGCATCTGACAGCCAAAAGATAATTGAGAAGTATATGATTTCAAAAAAACAAAAAATATGATAAAATCAGGGCTATTTAATGAATTATTAGTTGTTCTCTAGTATTAATGCTTTTGCTCTTATAAATGTGTTTTTTGTTTGCTACCGAAATTCTTTTATCTCTTACACATTAAAAGTTTATCTTTCTTTTAACTCTCAGGAAATGGCCAAAATTTTTTTATAAGTGAGTCAAACAGAATTTTCATAAATCAGTCAAACAATAACTCAGAAACTCTTGTTAATTTCTAATGGTTAATTTTTTTGCTAACAGTATCGTTCGTAAGGCAGTTTAATTGGTGCAATTCTTGGAAGAGCATCATGTGAGAAGCACGACCACGTGAGACCGTAATCTTCTAATTTGAAATGGGGGTGTGTTGGAGCTTTATTTATATATAATTATTTAGATCAATTGACATTTTGTGAAGGATTTTAGGTTAAGTGAATGTAATTTTTACTAACATTATTTTAAACAGTATTTTTAGACCAATACTAAATTAAATGATATAATATATTTTTGCTTATGAAGCAGCAAGGTGAAAAATATATTAGAAAAAAGTTTTTCATAGTTAATTAACCATGGCAAGCTAGAAATTTTAAAAATTATAAAAAAATGCAGTTTGCTAGTCCTAATCAACAATATATTTTATAAATTATAATAATTTCTCTCATCTTAGCACAACATTCCTTTAGGGCAAGACAGACGTTACTCAAAAAATTACGGACTTGGAGGAATGCTTCTAAATTTTGTAAGGTTTTCGATCCCAAATCGAAGGTTTTCTGTATAACTCCGGCTTAGCTTCATTAAAATTCCGATCTTATATACATATAAACAGGATATTAAAGAAAATGTTTGTATAAACAAGTAAAACAATATATTTGAGATACGTCATTATTGCATTAATTTAGCAAAATGCTCTTTTAAGCATTTACAATAGCAATCAGGGATAAAAAAGTTTACACCATCATATTTCCTCTAAAAAAGGATTCCCGAGAAGCCAATAAGATTCACAACTTTATATCCCCAAGTATTGAAAACTTGAATCTTTTCCAATCATTTTAACTTAAACTTATCAATGCACGATTTTCTGTTTTTCGCATCCTGTTTATTAATCTGAAGCAACATTCAATGTGTTTAAAAAAAAAACTTCCTTTCAGAAGCATTTGAAAAATTATACCTCTTATAGTATATTAATAAAATGAAATCCTTCAGAAAAGTATTCTTTTTTCATTAAAATCTAAACAACATATAGAGTCGTGAATATTATCTCATCATGATTTGTTTAACAGGAAAGCCGCATCGGCATATAAAGCAGTAATTGCACAAAGTTAATATAGATATAAGAGGGTGGCTCAACATACCTTGACTTTTTCAATATAGCAACGATTTTTTTGATAAAAAATTTTTTTATTTTTCAACATAACTTCCTTTGAGCTCTATACACGTTGTGCAACTTTTCTAAAATATTTTCATCTCTCTCCAAATAAGATTCGTTGAGGTCATAAAAATACATATTTGTTTGTGAGATGATTTTGTCGTTGGACTGAAATCTCTGGACACCGAATAATTTCTTCAGGTTTGGAAACAAAAAAAAATCACTCGGCGCTAAGTTTGAAGAATAGGGAAGCTGAGGGAGCAATTGGTAGCATAATTCGTGCAACTTCGCCATGAAACCAGTACATGTATGCATCCATCCTTTTAAGTGAAAAAGAACTTTTTAATGAGCAACTGCAGTCGGACTTTTTTAAATCCTCATTTAATCAACCAAATAAAATGGCGTAATAATGACCATTGATTGTGTTTCCCTTTTGAAGGTAGTCAATGTTGATTGTGGCACGTGCATCCCAAAAAACAGTCGCCATGACTTTATTACCTGACACGCTAAACATGGACTTCTTTGGCGCCGATTCACACCGAAAAATCCTTTAACAATGCCAAAAACACCTGCAAGGTTGTCATACGACTGAGTTTGTAGTCAATTGTGACCAAACACGGCACTCATCTTGCCGAAAGATTATTAAAATACTGAGCCTATGAGCAATACGGCTTCCACAATCTACTGCACTTTCAATCCTTGATCGGCCAACACCTTGTTATGAATTTGTTCAATTGTTTTGGGTGCAACTGGGCATCTAGAATACCCAAAATGATAATCTGCATTGAATTTGAAGGTGGAAAATTCCCATAGTACTTATAAAGCTTGAGTGATAGTTCTGTTCCGCGAAACAATAATGCTTGATGAGCACAAGAAATTCCCAAATTCCCTTAGATCACGCTGTAGTTTGCTGTCAATGGCCGTCAGACACAAACCAGACAATGCACTTTTTCAAATTTTGATAGAAAGCCCCTGACAGTGCTATTCTTTGAGAGAATAGGCTTCAATTTAAAAAATTTACGGAATGGTTGCGTCACTTCCTGTATACAGATGAGAGCTGTATGAGTGAACTTTTGTGTGAGACTCAGTCGGAAAGTGCAGATGTTTTAATGTAGCGAAAAATTAAATGTTAGTGTAATAGTTTTCATCAAAATTGAAGAAAACAAAGAATTTTTAATTAATTTTAAAGATATATATAATCAAGATTTTTTTCAAACTACCTCCCTAGGAAATCGAAAGGATGGTTTGACTTTTTTCGAAGCAATGATAATGTCAATCTTTTGGTTGAACTACCATATTATATCAATTGGAATAATTTATATTTAGAAGTATGGTAATATTTTACTAAATCAATATATGGATTGTATATTTTAGAAAAATCTATAAGTCAAACTTTAAATATAATATTTTTTCTGGAGCGAAAAAAAAAATTTTTTGTAATTTAATTTTCCTAAAAGGTATTAACTTTTTTAACTAAGATCTAGTTAATATCATATTATAATATTTTTCTCTAAAGTACTGCATTATGGATATATTTAACAGACTTTAAGTCAGTCATCAGTATTTTTGTTGTCATAGAACTTGCCATTCGACGATATATTTGTTGAATCTTTTTTCCTCTTGAGGCATAAGTAGATATTTTTCCCAATTTCTCACATTATTCAATTTTTAATTACTGCATCTTACGCCCCTAGTCACTACGTCGCCTAGAATTGTACAGAAGCTTACTTAAATGTCACTTAAACAACATTTTCCTTGCAATTGATATGACTGCATACAAAATCTGACCCAATTTTTTACTAAAGTTCATATTACCACTTTCCACATTCATAAAGATTAACAAACACTTAACATTATCTATGTCCGCATTTACTTTGTGTATATATAACGAAATGCCGCAAAATTTTACGCTAGAAAAATATTAATTTGTAAAAAATTAATAATTTTTTTATTGTCGCCAAGACGAAAAAAACCATACGATATTTGAGGTGGTGATTGTGGCGATGGTAGTTACATTTATGACCATAATTATTCTTAACAATATTACGGCATGGCCATTTCAGTTTGACACAAAAACAACAAGCAACAAATTTTAAACATGGCCTAATGACCCGCCTGGCAGTTGCACTATATATATTCTGTTTTGTTTCTTTCTAAAAGTTTCTTCCGGCCACACGAGGTATGCAACTAAAATAGAGTACAAAAAAAGTCCAAAAATAATCATAATAACTTTTGTGGCTTGACATTTATGGTACAGTGCTAGAAATGCCAACAACAATATAGCGCAGCCAACACACAATAATCGCTGAAGCAGAGTCAAGCTGAAAGCCGTTCTGAACGCGTGTCGCCACGTTTGATGTTAATTGAATGATTTTTTTAGAGCAAAAATTAAAATGAAAAGGAAAGACAAAGTTTAAAGTTTTTGTCACTCATACCATTTGCCTGAGTGGATTCGCTAAAATGCACAAAAAGTAGCAGTAGCAACAATAACAACATCATTTGGGCCATGTTATACAAGCAAAAGCCGTAAGTTGCTTTGGGTAGAAAGAAAACTGAAAATGAAAATGTCTGCTGAACGCAATACGAGTATAAAATGTTAATTTTTAAAGCCGAAAACTTAAAAGAAGAATAAGCAATTGAAAGTATGGGCAACAATAACATGGGGAGAACGAATAAAAAAATTACGGAAGTGGAACAAATGGACGTTGACATTGCAGGACTTTTTATTGTCGTGTTGTAGTGGTCGTTGGCAACATTCTACACAATCATGCGAACACTTTTCGAATAGTACTTAGTGTCGTCGCACTTGAAATCTTTTACTTTTATAAATTATGCGCTACATTTAATAACAGGAATATTTAGCTTGGGATATAAAGTGGAACGGAAGAGCTTCCATGTAATAACTTATAAGATGAAATAAGATCTTTTGTGAAAATTTGATTACCATTGAAATTAACGTTAGAGGAAATAATAGACAGCGAACATTTTTTATATTGATAATAAAATGGTTTCCCCCCAAATGCCTTAGATTTATGTTCTTATAATGATATTTTACAAGGTCAAAGATGAGTTTCTCAAGCGGGTGACATATTTAAGTGTGAAGAAAATTAACTGCTTAGGATGCTGATTTTTAATCGGGAAAAATTTAATGTTGTAAATATTATAATTTATATACAGATATATCAAAGAAATATTTATTTGACCAACTAAATATCATGAAAAAAGTTTCAAAACAGACCTTTTAGAAAAATATTTAGTGAAAAAATTGATTCATATATTTTTTAAAACCAATATAAACACATGATTTTTTCGTTAAAATATTGAGAAAAAGTTTTTTTGTTAAACGAGTTAATGTGAATACTTGTGGATAATTAAAATTTAATTGTCTCAATTAACGTACAGTTGTGAACAAATTACTATTCAGCTTAATAGCTTATTTAAAATATTGATTGTATATACCCTAAAATTTAAAATTCTTTTCATTACAATTAATTTATTAACTATGGCTGTTTACTTTCTCCTTCATATTATCTGCCATATTAAAAATTATTTGTTCATGTACACATTTTTATTTGTCCTGTACTTGAATTATACGATTGCATTTAAGTAATAAATAAATAAAAATCTGATTTTATTTATAGGACTTCAATCAATAGCAATTTACTTGATATTGCCATCAACAATCTCCCGAATGTACTCAATCCAATTCGCTTCCTTTTCCTGCTTGAAATTTTTATTGTCATTGGGACCTGCTCCTTTTCTTCGTCGTAGTAGCTAATTTAAGATACTGGATGAAATATTTCTAGGGGATATGATGACCGCTTATATTTGGATTTTTGTACATTAACTGAACCGGAAGAGTTGTGATGCATTTTCCATTTAATTTTAATTTTTTTTTTTAATGGAAAAAAGTTCCAACTACCGCTAAAATCTGAAGAACAAAGGTGATTTGCACTGCAGAAGGAATACCATCATCGAGAGATATTCCAGTATTACACCTTGGTTGATCCAGTAAAAAATCATGTCATCCTGTGTAACTTTCTGTCAAGGAATCGTATGCTTTATACTTAGAAAGTATATATTAAGTTCGTTGCAGTATTCCTTGCTCTAACTTTTTGTATTTGTAACTAAAACATTTATATATATTTGTGTATGTATTAGATTTTCAATATAATTAGAAGCAGCTAGTTTTAAGCATTTGCGTATTCCTAATATAAATATAGATGTACATACATACAGACAGACACTGGTTTGCAGCACTCATTAAAATTTAATACATAAATTCGTTAACTAATTCTTTCCATTTGAATTTTTTTCCTTGTAAATATTTTAATTTCATGGTTAATTATTTCATACAACATGACGCATTTGTCGTTATTCGTTTTTAATTTCAAGCATTGCTTATTCCTTTTTGTATATTCTTTTTTCCGAATAAAAAAAAAACATTTCTTTTCGTAAGCCACTTATGCCAGAATATTTCAAGTGGCATATTTTGTCTGCCTCCAAGTATATTTGATGTCGCCACACTCTTGGGGAAATATAAGGTGTTACTAATTTCAATTACAACCACCAAATGCTCTTTTAGGCGGCTGTAAGGAAAATATGTTAAAAAGGTGAATAATTTAAGATTAAAGCCACATGACATTGGTATGGATAAGAGATGATTTCTTGCTGACAATTGTGGATAATGTATTTATTTAGTTTGAAGTGTATCAAATTGTAATACAAACTTGACAAGCGCTTGAGCATAAATTTTTTATTTAATAGTTGTTACTAGCTTTACCTTGTTATGCTACAAGTTTGCAACATTGGTAGAAGCTTAGTAGATAGTTTTTCTAACATTAGTCGTCTAATAACTTCTGGCAATAAAATGAACGCAGTGAGCAATTATTCATGTCCGTTTAAAACAAGACACATTTTTTTTTGTACAAGTTTGTCCAATAAGCTTGATTTAATATTGGCTGTAAAAGGTGCATTGCTTGGTGGCACTTGTCATATCACTGACTCATTCATGCGAAATCGCCCTGGCTTCTGAACAGTACGTCCCAAAATATTAGTCTTAATCATCAGCGATCGTAGGTGCTAAGCTGCGTGGCATATCAAAAAATCGCGGTGGGTGCCCACACCGACAATTCGGTAGTCGATTGGCAGCCATAATTAATACTAGATTGGGCGGCAAGCCCCATGTGTTTCTCGTTCCCAGGATTACTTAAAAAAAATTGTTGTGCAACAATAAACACAAGAGAATATTTTTAGGCGATTTAAAGTTATAGTCGTGTGATTTCATTCGTCTGTAAAGAATTTTTAATTTACTTTTATCAAGTTATCCATATAATGCTTCTAAGACTGCTGGTATGGCGAAACTGTCATTTTGGCCTGTATTAGGGCTAATTTTGTCGTATGTTGCATTTGGATTTGCACCTCCATTCATATAAAGTCCAATTTGCGCAAAAATTAAACCTCGCTGATCATTTATAATGACATAGATATGCTGATTGGGTGCTAGAGCAACAGGGTTTCAATCCAGAATTTTCGAGTAAAATTTTCTTCAGAGATAAAGATCGTTTCTCACTGGGTGGTTACATCAACAAACAAAATTGTCGCATCCTTATTATCCCTAAAAAATGAATATTTGGTGCGTACTATGGTCTGGAGGTGTCATTGGGCCCAATTTGAACAAAAACGACGCTCGAAGAACCTGTACCGTTCATTCAGAGCACTATGGTAATGTGATAATTGTTTTTTTTTCTGCCGATAATTAGAGTATGAACATATCGTCTAATATGTTGTCATAAGACCGTTTGTGGTTATAAGACCATTTTTGGCTTAATTGCATGGGAAGTTTTCAGAAAGCGTAATATCAATTGGCTACCAAGATGATGCGATTTGACGCCTATGAGTTTTTTTTCTTTACTAGATATCGAGTTGGTATTCCATAACTTGATACAACAGCATGATAATGGTTTTATGATGAAGTCTTAAAATATAAGTTTTTAATATAATTTTAAGGTAGAAATTCTTCTTTCCCTTTGTAAACGCTAACTGCCCGGGACTGCTAAGAATAGCTACTCCGCATATCTACAGAACGTACCACTTTTCGCAACCTTTGATGCATCTGGTAGCAGTCAGTTATACTTTCCATAAGCAGATAATATATCATACATAGTCATAAAAATGACAATATATAATTTATTATCCGCAGAGTCCTATGGTTCTTGTAGGAGTTGCCGATGAATTCAGAGATATTCCACAAACATTAACAAGATGCATGCAATTAGGCATCGACAAATCGTCGTTGAAACGAATTTTGGTGAAAGATTTGAAAATGTTCCTCTAAAAGTAAAAACTCCTCATGAACTACTGCTTGCTGACTGTGGGATAAGGTTGACTTACTGCGATAATCCGTTAAACTTGTAGCAAGAAGAGAATGATTTCGTACCCAAAATCATAATAAATGACGAAGCCCATTTCCACTTAAACATTTCTGTTAAAAAGCAAAATTTTTATTTCATGGGCACAGAGAATCTATAAGAAATGCATGACAATGGCAGCCAGTTCAAATCATGGAACTATTTTTGCGAGACCTTGTTTATTCTTTTTGCGGATTTAATTGAGAATGTCAATACAATATAAGTGCTTGTCAATATAAGTGCTTGTCGACCGAAAAACATAAGAATTATAGTGTAGGACACAAAAAGTTGGCTTGAAGAGATCCAGCTTGAATCGGTTGTGGTGTGCTTGGAAATTAAGTTTCTTTAATAATGAGTTTCAGTTCAGCCAAATAATTCAACAGTTTGCAAGTGCTTTTGGTACAAATAGTTTTAATTTCTGTATTGATCTTTCGAAAATGTATAAGCAAGTGTTGTCATACAAAAAAATATGTTTTAAATTCTTTTTGTAATGTGATTTCTTTATTCAATAAATTATTAAAATTTCTTAAGAAAATGTGTACGTTAAATTAAAAAAAAAAACATTTTGAGTTAAATTTTTATTTCTCTTTGCAAACAAGAAGCACCATAATTTACGGCTTTTTATTTTATATAAAAAAATGTTCTATTATTTTCTTTTGAAAAATTATACAGGAAAATGAAAAAATAGCAACATTATTTCCAACTGTCCCTATAAAGTGTGATTTCTGTCACTTTAGCCAAGCATCGTTTAACACATGGTGTCGCATGTGAAATGACAGCAACAATTTGCAATTTGTTAATGTCAGAGTACGTTCTAGTCCATACGTTTGATTATTTCATTTATCATTTATTTCTTTTGTTTAAACAAAAAAATTGCGACAAGAACAACGTTCACAAGCGTGTCTAAAAAATAATGGACTTAATACAATTGACACTAAAACTTGGGCTTTTCCCGTTTGGTAAAATAATTTTCATAATAATTTATGGTTCTCTAAAATTATAAAGATTGATTTTGTTCAAAATTTTGGCGTTTTGTACTCAATTTTTTAACAAATCTTTTGAATATAACGCTTTTTTTAAACCTTTTGCTTTTTTTAATTATTAGTACTGTAAGACTTGTTTAAGTGAGTTAATAAGTTACAATAAAAAAGTTATACGGCAACATTCTTCTTTTTTAATTGCAAATAAGACGTGCGTATAAACGTAGTATATGGTCTTGTAAGTACTAAGTCCACTGGTCTACTGTAGATTTTAAATGTGTTTGTATATTGTTCTGTGTGATATTTCTTAAAGTTTTGCTAAGATTTAATTCATTGGAATTTATTTATTTTATTTTGCTAAATGATCTACGGCTGTTTCATATATTTATATGACAGAGATAAATAAGACATAAAAATATCCATGTTATTTTAATAGCGCTGACAACTTAGACGACATTTAACACATGTTTTCCACACAAAAAGTATGTACATAAAATAAGAATTTTATTTTAAAATGTAAAAATTTTAATCGATTTTAATGTGGGGGGCATAAACTTTTGCTAATTATTTCTGCACACAATGATGTCATGGTGTGAGATTTATAATCGAGTCTGAGATTTTTTTCAAAAAGAGAAAAGATTTTTTAACAAAAGATCCTGACAATATTTAATTTCTTTATAACGCAACTTTAAAAATTTTGAAAATTATGTACAAAAATTAAAATACAGACAATAATTACGTGAATTTCCAATTCGTTCACTCTGTAAAATATTTTAATATAATTTCCTCTATAACGATAGTAAAATTTAATAAAAAATATTGAAACCAATAGTTTATGTAAGTGAAAATGATTTATTTAGCAGTAATGAAAAGCCTATATAAAGATAAAAGCCTATTTAAAATTTTTAACATAGTTTTTTTATTTTTTTTGTGAGATCCTTTTTCAGGATATTGAGAATATATAATTTTTCCATTTAGAGGTCCTTGCAACATTAAAATTTACTCTTTATAAAATTTGATAATTCCATAGCTCGTTCCAGGGTTAGGGTGTTATTAACTTTTCACAAAAGTGCCCGATATATCCAATTTTAAAGGCTATAAAATCAGAACAATAAGTGGTATTGCACTTATACTTGCTTCATATAATGCACAGGCGGTAGCAAATCAAATGTTTTAAAAATGCAAAATCAAAATTTAAAAAAAAATTGAGAAAATAATGATATACAAAAAATTAATGAAACTTATTCTGGCAATAAAATGCCTGTTTGGGATGAAACCTGGAGTTGTAGTACAGGATGAGGGTTCCCTTACACAGAGTAACTACTAGTTATCCTATATTTGTAGAACTATAAATCTGTCATAAAATTGATCAAGGATTGCTTTGAAAATAAAATGTATGGTCAGGCAGATAACTGGATGAAAAGGAAGGAAGAAAGGTTTCGTTATAATAAGAAAATTAAATGTTTTCTTTTATTATGAAAACTAAAATAGTCACAAAAATTAAAATGTTAGTTTTCTTGAAAACAAAAATCAGAACAGAAAAACATGAATATATGCTTATTTTATTGAATAAGTTGTATGTTTATTTAGATTTTTATCAAATATCAGGACGTGCAGGAGTAGCAAACAGTTATCATTAGATCCAAGTCCTGCAAATAGCACTAGATCCCTCCTGTAGTATTGAAAAATCTTGACCTTATTATCAACGGGAGCGATCTTTGGCAACTGCAACAGGTCATTTAGCAAATGCTTGCCCAAAATATCATTTCTCGAGCAATAACACCCGGACATTTGCCCAAAGAATGGGAAACCATCTCTTTCCTGTCTTTTTCACCACAACTACATTAGAATGCGTTTAAAGGAAGTTTTAGTCTATTTAAGTATCTGCCCATCGTCTTCAGTATTCACTTTATCTTTTAAGCAGAGCTTGAAAGCTCCAATTGTTCAGTTTTGTAGATCCCAAGTTATATAAAAATTAAAAGTACTTTATGAGAGATCTTGGAATCTTACATATAAGTAGATGCTTGTTTAAGCCTATTAAAACAACAATATAGTTATAAAAAGATCAAAGCAGATTTACAATCATGTTGCCTCCTCTTAGCCAGTGCATGAGTGTTTTTCATAATTTCTGGAACCACTACGCAACCAAATGATAGTGTGTTCATTGGCATTTTATTTTTCAACTTTATTCCCATAATTTATATTAATAAGCCACAAATAAAATTAAAACTGCATACTGTGTAAGCTAAAGGATATAATTCTTTGTATATATATTATTGGTCATTTTGTATGCTTTTAACCCAATTTGTTGGTAAATTGTATGAAAAGCAAATAATAATAAAAAAAAAAATTGCCAATGGATAAATGGCA
Source organism: Germaria angustata (assembly GCA_963681545.1). Classification (NCBI taxonomy): domain Eukaryota; kingdom Metazoa; phylum Arthropoda; class Insecta; order Diptera; family Tachinidae; genus Germaria; species Germaria angustata. Next base: position 40,431,024 of record OY812999.1, read on the forward strand.
GAAGCAACATCAATTACGTCAAAGTTTTTCAGAACCACAATATCATTCCTAACAAGGATGTCTGCATCAGGTGTATTGATAAACAGCATGACAGAGAATACTAAAGTTAGTGTGTGTAGTTTTGAGAGAGTTTTATATGTTTGATATACAATTTTTTTAAATTAAGGCACATGTGAAAATTAAATTCATCCGTATAGTCAAATATATTGGCCCCTGAGATCACTATAAACTACAATATTAAAAACTACTATATTAAAAAAAAATACTTTTGAAGTATTCCTAATTCTTTTTGAAGATTTGACACTGTAAAATCTTTAGTGCATAAGTAACCAGATCTATTTTAAACAAATTTAACCTGGTCAGCATAGAAAATTTCTCAGGTTGTACAATATACTACAATCCTTTATAATATCAGAGTTATCCAAAAAGTAGCTGGTGACAGTAAAATATCGAAGAAGATTTCAAATGAATTCCATGTAAAACGGTTACAAAGCATCCGCCAGGATTCATTCTTTCAACTGATATACTTGTGTATGGCGATTTGCATGTTCAAGCTATTACTGCATACACTGGGATAATGGTAGTGTTCGCCATAAGCCATATTACAAATTTTCTCGAAATGAATTTATTTTCTTTGAATCATAGAATAAGTGTTAGTTTTAATGGCAGGAATAGAACAAGGACTCATATGCCACTAACAGAAAATCAAGAGTATATAAAAGTCGGAAAAATTTCCCACTCCTTTTAATTTCTTCTCCTTATGGAACTTTTAATAAATGGCATCATCTTAGATAAAAGACTGTAGAATTCTCACCTTTACAAAAGTTCTCATCTATTGAAGATCTCCCTAGAAAACTTTCCTGCTGCACCAATCTGGAAAGTAATACTATGGCACTTCCTCTGAATTTAAAACACATTGCTGGAATGATAGAACTTATGAAACATATACTCATATGCGTCCTCGGTTTCAGAGGCAAACTGTTGGATGTATACAGGCACCCTTAGGTCATAAAAGGATTATATTAATTTTTTGTCCGCTCAAATGTATAGTGTAGGTAATAACTTACGTAAATATATACATAAATTATGAATCACGTATTAATTTAACTGCTTAAGCCAGTTTTAGTTGGATCAGAAACATTACTAAGGATCCATAACGTGTAATGGTGCATGTATTTGAAATTTATCCAACATTTTCTTATACTTCATAAAATGCTTATGCATTTTTTCAGCACTTTGAACCTGTCATTCACTTTCCTCCCCTCCTCCTCTGATTTTAGATAGCCAGATTTTACCACTAAGTATTCAAATCTGTATAGAGGTTTCCAAAAAAAAATTTGCAGGATGCAAATTCTATTTTGGTTTGAACTTTTAAATTACTAAATGATTCAGTTCATTACTCTCATAAAATTTTCCATCTCAGGCGGATAAAATATCATTTTAATGCCTTATGGAAATGTAAGTTTTTTTCAACATGGCAAGTGAAAGAATTTTATATAATTTTTCATTAAACACTGTTTCACAAATATGCATTTTTCAAAATATGTGAAAACGGCAAGCAAAACGAATAAGACCTTAAATTGTTAAAAGTATTGCGGGTTTAAGTTTAATTCACGAGAAAAAATTTTGAAAAGTAACCACTGTAACGTTATTTTTTTCAATTCACTCGTACTGATTTTTAAGTGTAACCTTAAAGTGATATTATTTACTAAATGTGAAATATTGCCAATAAGTTCATGAAACCATAGTTGAAGGATGTATAACCAAGCAAAAGTTTTTCTTCAGATAATATCGAATTTAAGTTCTTCAGAAATTACGAAGAAATTAAGATTATGGTGAGTTGCATTAGGAACAGGAGAAATAATAGAGTTTCTAGTATGATAATCAAGGAACGAGATATTATTATCGATTTATTTAGAGAGAAAAAAAGTCAAACTAACATTTATTTGATATTTGCAACAACATTTAATATTGAATTCATATTTACAACAACATTTATTGTACAACTATATAATTTTCCAAAATTACTATGTTATAGTTAGTCATGTCTAATTATATTATATTACAGAACAGTTCTAAATAAATTAACTAAAACACATATTATCCTTAAAGAATTAAGGCTTTATAAAAAATGGTATTTTACTGTAGCTTTAAATTTAAATAGACTATATTCACACGAAATTTTTTTTCTGATATTTGCTGCATGAAAGTTTAACTATTTGCCAATATAAGATGGGGGCAAGAGTTGGGATAGAGAATGTTGAAAAAAAATCAAATAAAATTTGAGTTTTGCTATAATATTAGCGAATAAAAAATGTTGCATGCTATAAATTTCATAAAAATACATAGTGTAAGACTAGTGCTCTCCTATGCTCCTTGCAGGATTAAAAGAAATTAATGTATACCGTATATGTATATAAGACTAATAAGGGCTTGTCCAACAAAAACGCACGATGTTAATTTTTCGCGCAAAAAAGCCATTGCATTGTTGCTGTGTGGCAAGTGGCACCATTTTTTTGGAACCACACATTGTCCAGGTATATATCGACATTATCTGGCCACATGAAGTCTGCTATCATCTCGCGATAGTGAACACCCTTCACGGTAACTGTTTGGCGGACCTCATTTTCGAAGAAGTACGGCCCGATGACGCCGTACCAAACAATCACTATTTGTGGATGCACCGGCTTTTTAACAACACTCGTGGATTTGCATTTGCCAAAATGCGCAAATTCTGCTTGTTAACGAATCCACTGAGGTGAAAGTGTGAAAGATGAAATGCACAAAATGCATTTCGATTTCTGTAAAAGGCTTCAACAATCTTAACGCTCTGCTCAAGTATGTACCCCTTCATTGTTGAAGTTGTCAAACACTGAAGCAAAGAAATGTCAAATTAAATTTGCAAAAAACTTGACGTTATTATACTGAATTTACTTTGACTATTTTTAATGATATTTTAGCCCATGAGCGTAAAATTAACTGGTCAATGGCAACATTCGTGAAGTTGAATTTGTTGCTTGGATTTCTATGGTGCAAATCACATTGATGTCAATAAACAATTTCTTAAATTAAATTTTGCAGTTCACATTAATATATACGTCTCCTTTCTTGATGGAGATTTGCCAATAATTTTTCTTTTATTGTGATATTCTATGTAAACATGGAGTCGAAATATGTTATTGCGACCATATTAGGGTATTCAAAGGAATAACATTAAGTCACTTCAGTGAACAGTTCAACAACTAACAACAAATTTAGTTTAATTTAAGAAACAATAATATTTATGCTTGTGACAAAATTGAGAACACTTTCGATTACAACATTCCTAAAAAATTAATTATTCAGGGTATTCCTTTACCTTGCGACATAATACCGCTAACTGGTATAAATTTCCCTAGAGAGCTATTCGGTTCGCTCTAAGCGCAAGTTTGATCAAGCGAATAGAATTTCTGGCATCGATATAGACGGATAAAAGTCGCACTTAGGGATATATCCCGTTTTTAAAACTTTATACCTCAAATTATAGGATCATTATAGTCAACCACAGGGTAACATATTGGCCATATAAAGACTTTAGTTTTCCATAGAATTGTATACTAACCACAAAAGTTCGCTCAAATCTCCATTGGATGCCTATATGACATCCAGTTTGGCTTATGAATGATGGTGTCTCAAGTAGCAAATCATTGAAATGTGAAGCTATTCGAAGTACAATTGTAGCCAGTAATATTGTAGGTAACAAACTAGTCCATTGGCCGATGAAGCAATCTATATTCCTATCAACTTGTTGGCGCTTAGCTAAGCTACCGTAAGAAATTAACTCAGCAGGATAACACAGACCAGATGATAAAGCTTGATCACTTGCGTAATGATGAAGACAATCTTGCCTCGATATGAGTACAGAAGATCTACAGTCATAGAAGGCATTCCGCTGCATCATCTACGTACACTGGTAGTGGGTTTGACTGGAAATTTTTTGGTGCTCATGTAAGAATTAGTATTGCTTAAGGATTGAGTATGGCTTCTAAAGACTTTGAAATATCCATAGTAATGTATATATTGCGGTAAGCAAATTATGATTGTTTCACGAGTTTAAAATATGACTAATGCTGCGATAAGTCATTTAAGACTATGTCATTTAAGACTATGAAAATATTCAAAAATATATTTGAAAATCGTTAGATTTCAGTGGAAATATTTTTCTCGTACGAAAGTTTTATTTTTAAAAGAAGCATTTTTCATTAAGTCAAATATAACTATTTTACGTTGAATTAAAGCGGTTTAAGGACTTGCGCAATGATAAGAGTTACAATATCATACTATACCATATATTTCTTATATTATTGTAGTTTTTTTACATTTTGGTTTGATACTTTCTATTTTTTAAACGAGATTATAGCCTGTCAGTTTGCTATGAAAAATAATATAGTATATTCTGATATACTGCAGAAATCGAAGAGACTTCACTATATAATCTGTGCTCTTCCTACTACTGTCATTGCCTAAGGAATGCTTCTACATCTTCTATTACTTTATAAAGTTCATAAACGTTTGGAAATGACTTACTCAATTTGACTGGGTGGCGCCTTTTAGTATTGTGCAATTTAGTCCCTGTAAGGTGCTGGACTCTGAAGTTTGGGCCTGAGAGGTTGACTACACCATACCAAGTTTAAATTAAGCGCGCTACAAGCCCTCTATACCAACATTTGTAAGATGGTTAAATAATACCACAGAAAATAGAAGAGCTATGAGCTTTTATACCAAACTATTTTAAATCGTTTCATTTTAAAATCACTTCCGGATCACTGTTGTACTATCCCAAGCACATATCCTACTTAACAAATATTTAGTTGGCGTATTCATTGCTAAAGAATGTTGTGTCGACCGCACTTATTATCATGACAAACGTGCCGCTATAAGACCCCTTTAATATTGGTTTTTAAGATCAAGATATCATTTAACTGCCCACCATGTTTGCAGATAAAGGCAGAATAGCTTAATATTAACGTAATGTAGGCCGGACATGCGACAGGGCTGGGGAGCTAGTTTTATGTGACATAACCGTATTGATTTCATCGTCATTAAAATGCATTAAATCGTTTTTGTCCAGAAAAAAAAACTCAGACTATACTCCAAGAATAAGCATGAGAGATATAGGACTGCAGAATAGCATTTCAGTTATGACCTCGACCAGACATGAAGGACACACGCTTTCTACTGTCCTCCTATTGGATTCAAATATCTGGCCTACATGCTTAGACTACTTCTACCGCAACTTTTGCGTTATATATAGAGAAGAAACCTTCTACAATACTCGGATTATGTGAGATCCAACAAGTTTGAAACAGTACTTCGATTAAAGTAGATTATATTAAAAATACTTTCAACGATATAATGATCATTATTGGGAGAAGGAATTTATTGTGTGTTTGTAAAAATACACTTCTGTTGTAAATTTTTTGATATCGAATACCCTAAATCATGCATTTGCTAATGTACAACAATCAGTTTAACATATTGACACAATATGGTATTTTTTTCACTTGCCATAGTTGATTTATAAAATCAAAATAATGTAATAAATTTGGAAAATAAAAACAACGATATCAAGCCAAGTATTTTTATATTGTTTGCAATATATCAAATCATAATTCCTACTTAATATGTACTGTGTACGAACATTTGAAGAAGCTGCAGACTGTTTGTTCATAAAACACTTGCTTCTTGTTGTAAGAAAATCATGAGAAATGAAACAACTTCACATAAGAGCTGTTTGGGGTCTGAGTGTTGCTGCTTTGTAAGCAGCAGCCGTAAGGTCACGTATTCAATTTTAGTAGCATGAAAATATAAAAATAAACAACAATTTGTCAGTTATAAATTTTGAAGGGAATTGCTAACGTTAAGTTTGAGGAAATTTTGAGGAATATGTTGGAAAGCATACGTGTGTGTAAATAAGACTAACAAGCGTATATACACTATTAGCCAAAATAATAATAATATTATGTCGACCGTAATAATACTATGTGGGTGTGTATCATTTTTCTAAAAACAATGCAGGAAATTAGTATTGATGTACATTTTAATATATTTTAAATAGAATTCATCTATTGCCTTTACAAATAATATGCAATTCGAAACTCTGAGAATATTCATACATTTAACTGTAAAATATATAATTAAAAGAGATAGATAATAATACTTTAATTTAAATCCTCAAGAGTTTCCATACAATATTTTAAACCTTTGGGAAAATGTGTCCAAAAAGGCAATTAAAATCCCACGTTTTTTATATACGTTTATATTTCATGTTAAAACACTTCTATAGGGAACTTTGAATGATTTGTTGATTTCCACAGGTACAGGCCCGTGTTGATATGCTTAATAATCTTGGTAACTGATATATTGGTAAACCTCTTAGAGATGAGTACCTCCCACATGTGTTTCTCCAAACTAAAGCCTTTTGCCCTGGGACTTATTATTGCCAACTTTAGAGTAGTCTGAAGTCTCTTATATTTTTCAACATATTCTATATATATGCAAATGATTTCAACACATTGTATACTTAAACAGCCATGTTGCACCTAATCACAGTGGTGGTGTATCCCACTAATACAGTTCTATAGAGAATATTGCCTAAATTTTTTTCCGCATGTGCGTGCACATGTCCATATGTTTAATAATATTAAAGAATTAACACGGCGCTGGAACTGTGGAATGCGAGGAGCTGCCATATAAGCTCCTTCAAACTTAAGTGTTCTTCCCTGGGATTTATTATCGCCAACTTAAGATCAGATTGAAGTTTCTTAAATATAGATGGAAATTTATTTTACATATTCGATGAATAAGCGTCTGATTCGAGCTAATTTCCAATTTAAAATAATAGTAACCGTTTAACACACTGATCGGGTTCAAGAATAATTTATATAAAATTATAAAAAAAGTCCATTAAATAAAAATCATATAATTTATTTAAAGAAATTATATTGTCCTAAAATTGGTCAAATCATAAACACTATATTATGCCAAAAAAGTTATTCTTTAAAAAGTCATTCAATTTCGTTACACCGTTTCTTATGATTCAGCAGAAATAATTATTGTAAAATTTTTTTCAGAAATACCTTTTTTCTACAGTAAAATTTTATTTTCAGTCACTTATTTATTAATTCAGTTGATTATTAGTTTGAATCTTTAAAGTATAAGAAAAAACTATTTTGATTTTCCAGTTAAATTGATATCAGAATTCCTCGTAGATCCTAATTTACTCGAAATATTTACTAATTCAATGCATTTGGCTACGGAAAACGAAATTTGGGATTTTTCTGTATAACTAAGAAACATCCAAATCTACAAAAATTGCACATTTATAATTTCAGTAGTGCGATTCTACATTCTTCATCTGTCTACCCAATTTGTATATCTTGAGGTAAAACATGAAGTATTTATTTTAAATTTTAAACACAATCTGTCCATTCAAATGTTAATGTGTATTTTGTACTAAATTTTTGTTTTTTTTATCGCAAAGTAAACATTTATTTGAAAAGCAATTACTCATTATAACCTAGAAAAATGTATTCGTTGTTTTTATACAAAACAAAAAATTTGTTTTGAACTTCTTTTAAAGGCGCCCACTTTATTTGAATTTAGTATCCTACAAATAAATGAATTGTGTATCGCCAACAACTAATAAATGTGTGTGGGACTTAAGCACACATACTGTGTTACAAAAATAAGAAAATAAGGAAATTATAATAAACATTGTAGATAAACAATATTAAGTAAATAATTTATTTATTCATATAGTGGTGAGTATCCCACGTTGAGTTCTTTGCAAAACTTTAAATTAAACAACCGAAATGTGAGAATAAACAACTGAAAAACTGAAAATATTCTTGCTGATTAATCGCCTTATTAATCTATATAAAATTATTATAATTTGTTAAGTATTTTGATGCACTTCAATTAAGTGTGTTGAGCAATACAACTATTTTTTTTTAAATTTTCATAAAATACTTAGAGATTGCAGGAATCAAAGTCTATTTAAAATTATTTTTTTTATTTAAATGTCGCAGAAAGTAAACATGATTAATTATATATTAATCTTATATTTCATAGATTTGATCAAATGTGAGTAGAATATTATAATACAAAATAATAATGATAATAATAAACAAAATGTTATAATATTTCTAATAAAAATAAATTTTGCCATAACATATGGGGCTTGGCCCAATGTCCATATATTGTTGGTAAAATTTCTGAATTGGGGACTTACTTTATCGCAAATAATGGGATTCTTGCTAAATACTGTTATTAATAAGAGTGGAATGCAATTGGTTTATATACTGACAACGTTTTTTCATCTTAATTTACTGAATCACTTTAAAGTTCCAATTTGAAAATTGAATTTTGCTCTCCTAATATAAAATTTTTTCAACTATTTCATACTTAAATAATACATAATTTTCAATTTCACTTGTTGCCATAAACAGTTTCACATCAGTTCCGCAGTAGACATCAGTAAAAGGGGATAAAATTGCTTAAAATTTTAAGGTCAATTCTATCATATTTTTAACAGTATTAAGAAAATAATATGTATCATTTGGAATGATTTTCCATCATCCCATGTCATATTGGATTTATAGGCAGGGTGATGTCGGCTATGGCCATCTTTTGTGTTCTTATTATCACTATTTTACAATTTTGCCATCCCTGATATTTATGTTGCAGTCAGGAGATTTTGCAAGTCGGCCAACATTTTATACACACAAAAAAATGGCTGCTTCTTTGTAATATGTATAGCGTTTTCTCTAGAGTTGTACATATAGACCGTACAAATTAACTTAAAAAAATGTATATGGAAAATTTTTAATATAATTCCAAACTTTCTTTGTTGAAAAAGAAATAAATGAATATGGATAAAAGAAAACTCTAAAGTTAATCAATTTCTTTTTCATTTAAACAGGTTTCCGATAGAGAAAATTTTTTCTTTTAAGCCGACTTAGAGCTTCTAAAATTCATATTTGAACCAAATATAGCAAAAATTTTATACAGCATACTAAAAATTAACCAAATCTACGCTTATCTTGAATTTAGATTCATTTTACAATCTCAAATTATATCAGTTGCATGCAACATGATACAAATGAATCCTCTAGTGTATCACTGGTGGTAAATAAATAATTTTTCTTTTAAACGATGTTTATTTTATAAAACTTTGTACCTTTACAAATTAAATATATGTTTTTTAAATGGACTTTTAATACAGGGTATTGTCTTCTAAGCAAAGCAAAATGCTTTAGAATTTATCACAAATATGGGTTTTTATATTCAACTAAGTGATTTTAAACTTTTAAAACGTGTTCGTTTATCTTAATTAGAATGTAGAATATTGTATAGGAAATTAAAATATGAAAATATTTGTACTGAGTCCCATCACATTGTCTCTTAACTTATAAAATGTTTTTGCTTCACCTGTAACTAAATAAATGTATTGAACTTTTCGTTTTTTTAGAATTAGAAAAATAATCATATTGTACGTTTTATTAAAAGAATACATGCTTTTATCTTGATTAATTTTTTCTGTAGGCATAACAAGCATTCTTTTATTAACGATAAAAATATTACCTTTTTTAAATTAGTTAGAAGAATCCCTGATAACTTAACGTAAGTATAACGAAAAGCGTAATAGATTTTCAGTATCGAAAATGCAAACATGGCGTTAATCGTTCTAACTTTAGTTGATATTTTTCGGCAATTGCTAAGCGGGCACATTATGCCATATGATTAACCAAAGTGAAGAAATAAATAAGTTTCCTGACAGATAATGTAATGAAACCCTACCGCCAATCACTTGTGGTCTTTTTATCCAGCTACCTCTAAAGAGACGTCAGGCTTAAGAGCAATTAAAATTTAAGTGAATTATAAGAAAGTTTCAAATAATTTTTTAAAACTTATCAGGTCAATTCGTCGCAAAACTATATGGTTTTGTTTCTATACAAGTTTCTACCTGTCTTATATAAAAAACACTTTAAGCTTAAGCTGTTTGATTTATTTTGACCGAAGCAATTTTATCGCACTACTAAATTTCTTACTGAAAAAAATTCTCTAAAAAATATATGAACCTGGTGTACTAATTTATGTCTAAATTCTTCTAAACTAATTTCAAGAAAATGGAACACCCGCAGCGTATATTTTCCAACATTACAACAGTCATAACTTTTTTTTACAATAGCAGCAAATTGAATGAAAGACAACAATAGGAGCCCATAAAATAATTATTTTATGGGTCCATAATAAACCACTTCCTTTCTACAATTTTCAATCTGTCCCATACCAGCAAACTATTTCACTGAAATCGACCTCCTATGGTTTTATAACACAAAACATTGGTAACAGCGCAATCATAATTTTAGTATCATTTTTATTTCCTTTTCAGCCAACAAGAGGAAACACTATTCTGCTCTTTTGAAAATTTCCTGAAAAATAAAACAAAAAAATAATTTTAATCTTTCACTGTTTTTCTATTGGAATACTTTTTTATTAATTTTTGCTGCTGAAAAATAGTTTTATTGTGACATTCATTCACATTCACATTTAATTGTTTTATCATGATATTGAGAGGCAGGAAGAGCTACCGCGTATCTAAGCGGACAGAAGTGCAAAACTTTACAAATGTGAATTGACTTTCTTAAGTTTTTTTTTTGGATAAAAAGTAATTTTTCGTATGTGGGATCTTAATACTATCTAAAAATAATTTTATAATAAAAGGGAGCTCAATAATTTTGTATTTTTAAAAATTCCTGCTTCTTAACTGAAAGGGCAAAATCTTCCAATTCGATGTATTTTAAATTAAAAGAACTTTTAGGTTTAAGAATTCGTAATTGAAAAAAATTATCAATTATAAAATAGGAGGAATAAGTTTGTAGATTTAACAAGAACTACTAATTTTTTTATTAGAAAGCTGCTGGAGAAAACTTTAACTGAATTTTAAACCTTGTAAATATTAGAATTTGTAAAATTTACTTTTTAACAAACCGAAAATTTAAACCTATTGCTACATTCAAAGTGCAGAAAAAGATGTTCTATTGCAATTACTCCCCAAGATGTAATTAATATCATAAAAGCAAGCCATTTCTATTTTCACAATTGAATTTGAAAAAAAAGATGATAATAGTTCAAAAGATTATTGATTGTAATTCCATAAATAATTATCTTTTAAAATTTTGCATCTTAAAGTTCTTGAAAATATTATAATCAAACAATTAAGTTAAAAAAAGAATACATCCTTCCATAAAATGAAAAGGTGACTACTACGTGCTTCTCTTTTTAGGAGCTAGGCTTCGCATTGTTCTGCTGCAAGTTTTTTGTTTCCTAATTTCTATTTTATTTTTTATTTTTATTTTTTTTTATTGACCATCATTACTAATCATCAGATTGCCTAAGTTTGTGAGAAAAGCTACGAGTAAATAAGGTATAAAAAAAACTTTTTTTCAACCACTGTAATTTAACCAGCTCATTTGGGCAAATAAGTACTTTTTGTAACAAACGTTGGGAAGTTTAAGTTTTTGAAAAAAAAAAAACATTTTTAGTTTTAACATCTTAGAAATGCATGCAGCGACGAAGATGCTACTTTAAAGGAAAGAAAAAACCCAGAAAGGTATACGAAATGAAAAAAGCATATGGAAATACTTTTTACGCCAGTCCGAAGTCTTGTGATAGAGAAAGACTTTAGAAAGTGAAAACGGTTATTAAAATTAATTTCATAAGGAATGGAATAACACCAGACATTTTTATTTTTATCTTAATTATATAAAATGAATTAATTCCAAATAGAAAAATATTATACGATTAAACATGAAATGGATTCTTTAAGAAGTGATAACGTCAAACCTTTTGAGGAAATCTATCTGACTCCCAGATTTTTAGTTAGTTAACGTTTTAAGGTAATTTTACTTAGAGCTAAGATTTATACGAAGAACAAGGTGAAATGTATTTATTTCTTGAAATTGATTTCTACAATTCTTTCCTACTGGCATCTTCTTTCTCATTTAGTATAAGGACTTGCAGTTTGATACGCATTATTGTGTTTGTTAAGACCTTTTTCTTTTCACACAGGCACACATCCATATGTGTGTCGGTTCAACCACACACTCATAGAATACACCTTAGTTCCCAAATTACAAACAAATAATGCAGACAATTTCAGCAATTAATTCTTTTAGTCTTATGCGGAATTCAACTTATTTACCTGTTATTCAATGATGATCAAATGGCTATTTCCATTCGTTACCATGTTGAAAATTCGTTACAGTATTTAGAGCAACTTGTGCATCAAAAATGTAAAAAAAGTAAGATGATACAATAAAGAGATACAGAAAGGCATATCATTTGGGATGGCTTTTTGGTTGCTACCATTGCTTTGGAATGGCATGTGAAGCTCTTGAAAGACGATATCCACACTTATGCTAAAGTATGTAAATAGAAAATAGACCTTTTAGCATATAAGACAGTGAATAGCATAATTTGTTGTTTAAGTTGTTTAGTTGTCTTGATATCCAAGGACTTAAAAAACAGTATGAAAATAAAATAGATTCATGGTATCTGTATTCCAGGATTATATATATGTGTACCATAAGGAGGGCAAACACGGGGCCATGTTGCTACTTGGATGAATCCTAACTTCGCTCAGGGACCGGCTTAAGATTTTTTATGGATCCACTATCTGACTATAATACGGTAGCGATTACGGAGCGCTTTCTGTTGCTCAGTGTAAGCAATAGGATTTTGGTCAAGACTTTTGCAGACATAGAAATTTAATTAGGGCGATTGTGCTTGAAATAATGAATTCCAGAACCACCTTGAATTGTGAAAATAGTACTACAGGTAGCAGGTATTTTGCGTGTCCGCCCACCATGGCGTAATTGGAGATGAACGTGTAAACAAAAGCATTGGCGGATTGTAGTCCTGGTGAATGTTAAGCTCTTTGCAGCTGCAAAATCTTAAAAAATGTTTGCAAAATTTGTAAATTGGACCCTGTGAAACATAGAACCGTGACAGACAAAGATAGCACGATGTATTTTTTGGGGTTTAGTAATTCTGGTATAAGAACGTTTATGGGTGTCTTAACAGGATAATACCACTAACCAATATATTTTTACAATATCAGCTCTGCGAAGGATAACAAATACGGAATATAATGGGGACAATGTCTCAGAGTACACTCTTTGTCTTTGCTAAGATTATCATTTGTACGGATGCCACCATACCAGGCACTCCTCACCTTAGATTATTGACTGGAGAGCATTGAGGAACAACTTTCTTGATATGAAGTTTATACTGGTAGAAGCTTTATTTTTTTCCATGTGGGAGCGCCCAACAAGGCTCTTACTTGCCTATATTTGTGTCTATGACGGGACTGCATCACCTACTCTATTAAACTTAACCAAAGCCAACCTAACATATAAGACACCTCTTGTCGACGAAGGAGACTAAGAATAATAGTATACTATACACAATATATTTGAAAACCATGCACAAGCAGATAAACTGATTTGATTGAAACAAACCCTCAGATGCTTTTAAGCCTCCACAAAAAATGGGTAAGACTCATTTTTAACCAATTTTTGGCCGACAAACGGGAAGGTTTTTAAAGCAAAAACTTTCTCACTTTGTGTTATTTGCATAAACTAACACAAAATTCGACAACTAGAGTACACAAACAGATGAGATTAATGAGTGTCGGTTTGATTAGCCACTGTTTTCATAGGAAAAAAAGCTTCATAATACTAGCAAGGTAGAAAAATTATGCCAAAGGATGTTGCTATCCGCAAGAAAGTGACTTTTAAATAACATTGATAAAAAATATTGCATGGGATAATCAGGAAATCATAAACATACATTCAACTAGACAGACTGATTAGTAGTCACAACAGTAGCTTATATATAAGTTCCCGTCGTTCCTTTCATGAAGTTTCAGATGGCGGACATCTGTGCGAGAAGAGGGGCTGAGGGGAACTTCATTGGACCCACCCCTTCTTTTGGTTTCAACAAAAGTCTCCTTAAAGGGGAGATTTCGAAATGGACATCGTCCAGGATTGCACAACATTGGAATGACATCAATGGATTATGTCACTCCAAGAAATTCCTACGCTTTGACGCTGGGAGGGTGGATCTGGCTCTAAGACTGGACAGGAAAAGCCTACGGACGCTGGTAGGGGCGCTCACAGGCCATTACACCTGCAAAGCCCATCTATACAGAATGGGCTTATCTGACACGGACATCTGCAGATTTTGCGGTGAAGATGAGGAGTCGATGGAACACTTGATAACAAATTGTGGGGCATTGTGCCACAGGAGACACAGGACTCTACATGCATATACGCTGAGTGAAGAGGATCTGCTAATGCTCCCACTGAAGGAGCTGATCCTATTTGCGAACGTATTAAACTGTTAAGGACAGGGGAAGCACAATAGATCAGCAATGGTCGCAGTGCAAAAGGCTATCCTGGGCCAAACCCCATTTCATTACTTACTTACTTACTTACTTCATGAAGTTTCGTTAATGGGATATTTTCTAATAAGCAAGAGATTATTAGCCTAGTGTATTCTATTCCGATTATGGAGCTGCCATCTAATCCAACAGAGTGGCTGAGTGTAAAACGCATTAATATAAAGAACCGCTCAATATAAGAACAGACGTCCGCTTGTAGGTGCCCCAACTAGGGGAACAGTCGCCTCTCACAATTCGCCGATGTTTGACGTGTGTCAAGAACATCGCCCAGGGACCATGGGGGTTTGTAAGTCGGCTTGAGTTGTAATTGATAAAGATTACCCTGGATTCACCAAGAAGAAGAAGAAGTTATGCCTAATCATTATACTCCTGGTCACCCAAAAAACAGTATGATTGACCCTGCAATATTTTTTAAGAAGCTTAGAAATAGCAAGTATGCCTTTTCCTAAGCTAAAATAAAAGGTTGGATTGCCAATCTTGTTCATAGTTAATCTCATTGTACCAAAATTTTATAATGTATATATTTATTTATCTAGAACCTGAATAATAACAAAAAATTAATAAAATATTATAATAGTAAAGGCTTTGTTTCACAAAACTAAGAAATTATTTTAAATAGGACGCTATTCTTGAACCTCTAATCCCAATTATTGTTAAGATTTTAATATTTTTTTTTTTTAATTTTTTTTTTAATTAATTAAATACAAACTGCGAAGCTACTGGGCTTATCTGCAGAGACACCCGGAGTCTGCGGCAGGAGTCGAACCTGCGACCTTCGGACTACCAGTCTAGTACACTAGCTACTAGTCTACGAAGGCAATAAGGAGGCTGCAGTTATTTGTTAGGTTGACATTTACAATGGCCATTATTAAGTGCCAAGTTGTTTAGACTTCATGAAAATTGTTACATTTATACGTTGTGAAAAACAATAGATCATTTGAAGTTCTTTGTAAAAGTACACTGTGCAAAATGGCATTATATTTTTCTTGTGCAGCTATTATTAGTTGCTCCGGAAATTTTCATTTCTCTCCACAGGATGAAGAGTTGGCGGAAAAATATTTTGATTCTTTAAGATGAGGAAGTCCCTTCATCTTTATAATTAACAAAAAACAAGCCTTATAATAAATGAAATAAAATGTACATATTGGGTACTTATCGCATTATCGTTTAATGTGTTCTAGTATTAACCATCACTGTCAATTTTGCCTTTACTCTTACATAATTTTTTTTCAATCTTAAACACAATGAATGCAACTTAAATGCAAGACAAAAAGCATCTTAGAACACTATGCAACAGTTGAAAATTGTTAACAATTAAGGTTGCATTTTTTATATATTTTGAAATCTTAAATCTATGGCTTGTTTGTCGTTTACATATTTGGAGAGTGAAACATTCTAAAGCACCAGTTCCTTTTATTTACTCGTACATACTGGAAGAAATATAAGAATTTATTTAATTGTTTTTCAAAATAATATATTCAACATCTGTGCAAGATCTTCAGAAAAACGAAACTAGTATGCAAAATTAATGAAACAACTAAAAGAGCTGCAAAAATCATAATAATAAAAATTCCGATATAAAAGCAGAAATGAAAATATTTAACTATGAACAGTGATATATGTTACAAAAACTTCTTGTAATACTTACAAAAGGATAGTAGATATGAGTAGCTGCAAAGCACATAAATTGCCATTTTGTTTAAAAATTTTGGATTGCTTTATATCCCTTTTTTAACAATAAATAGGAGCCATCAGTGTCATATTGATTTTTCAGTTATTATCCTTCCATCATTCTTATAGGGTGATGATAGTTTATTAATATGATTTTAGAAGCTTAAAAAGTAGTGTGGTTTGGTGCCTGGGTACTTCATTAGCCAATCAGTGCGTGAGCTTTGAGTTCGAATCCCCTCCTGTACATTGACCTTCTCCACTACACAACATCTATAGTTATAATGAAGTTTGTAATTTGTAACATAAAAATTAAATTGTTGTTATTGCCCTTTCAAGTAAAAATAAAAGTTCCAATACTTCGATATGTGTATATATTTTTTTTCTTTGTGATCAAGTACTCAAAAAAACATCTACTTTAAGTTGATCAAACGATACAGTGGATTTTTATAATACATGCTCCAAGGAGATAAGCGACTGGAAAGCTTAGTGACGGTCTGTTGATAGCAAATAATTTATATTATCCTTTACTACATATTTTGTAGCTAACTTTAGTAAAAATAACAATTCTAAAATATTGAATATCAATCTGCATAACTCCACGGACCAAAATGATTAACTTTACATATAAACAACGTTGGAAAATATTACAGGTTGATATATAAAGTAGTTGCCGTATGGCCTACACCCTGCATTTGTTAAAAATAAGTTTTAGACAAAATGAAGTATATGTCGCAAGTGATGCAAACAAGCTTGAGCAAAAATTTATTTAATTTAGCTTTCTAGTGGACAGTACTCATAATTTTCATTTTCGTAAGGTGCAAACCAACGAGAATGCGGCTGCTGTGGCTGAAAATTTGCAACTCTATACAAGCACGATGAGAACAATCACAAGGTTGTATTGACAACTCATGGCAAAAGAGATTGTAATTCGTTACGACTTCTCAATTTGTTCCTAACAAAAGCTTCAATTGGAAGTCGTATATGACTGAAAAGTCACTTTTTTTGATGACTCGCATTTTCATCCCGGTTTCTATGTCACATCCGAGGATTGGATAGATCACATATCACTGCTCAGAGGAAACTGCAACAGTTTTGTGTGGATATTGGATTGGTGGCATTATTCGGGTATTTTTCCTGGAAGTACTGGAAACAGCGTTATCTTAGTCAACTGCGTCATCTTAGTCAATAGCCTGATATGGAAGATATGAACTTGGATAATCTTTGGATTCAGTAAGGAGGTGCAACATGCCACATAGCTCATGAATTCCTCTATATATGTTCCTTTCACTCCTGGAGGGAGCATAGAGCCATAACAAGGTGGTTCCAATAATGTCGATCTTCGTCTCGAAGCTTGATTTCGTTCCACTTCATACGAAATCTCAAAAGTTCTGTTGGCAGTTGCCACTTCCAGGTATGCACTAGTCTTCCGACTCGTCTGATTTTCTATGGACTCCAATCTAGACATTTGTTGGATGTTGTTACAGGCCAGACAATCCTTAAGATTTTGCGAAGGCATTTGTAGAGAAATAACTGAAGGCATTGTATGTCACCTGGTGCCATGTTCCAGGTCTCGCATCCATATAACAGAGTGGATTTTATATTGAAGTTAAATAGTTTGATTTAGGTTTATTTCAAAATATTAGAGAATTTCCAAACCGGGTTTAAATGGAAAAATGCACTCCGTGCGATATTTGTGCGACTAGATATATCTGCTGCTGAGCCAATTGGTCTACCCAGGGAGCAGAAGGACTTAACATCTTCAATATATTGATCGCTTACGGAGAAAAAGCGATCTGTGTTACTATTGTTACGGAGCGATTTTGTTTTGGATATAATTATCTTCAGCCCAACCAACTTCGTGATGTCACTGATGGTGAATTCTTCTATATATTGTACATTTAATTTAATAATCATATTATTAACCGTCTTGATGAAGTTTCGTTGGCTGCATTGAACCTGGAATTTAAATCCTTATACTTTTTCTTGTGGAAAGCAATTAAAGACCGATAATATGTATACAATTAAGCAAATATTTACATGTTCAAAAGTAATAAATATTACCCAAGCCATTTGTAAAGTAGAGCTTAAACCGTCATTAAAATCTACAAAATTTGAGCTGAGAGGATAAGCTTCTGCAAAGGCTGCCGCGGAAAATTAGAAATTAGCGAAAGTCTCTGATATTAAAATGCTTATTTAAGCTTAAACGGTATTGAAGGTTCAGTTTATTATTACAATTTTTAATGTGTTATACGAGTATGTCATTTTTAACAATTTTATTTTTAGTGGTCTTTCTATTACTACACTATCTGTTTTCTTTACATAAAATACTGATTGCAACAATATTAGACAAAAAATAGTATTAATGCAATTCACTCTATTATGTTTTCTCGAAGAAAAAATAATTATAATTTATCATTTTCAACTTCAAAGAAATTCTTTTTTACACAAATTCTTTACAAGTTAATGAAGCTTTTATTTTCCCTTAATTTATTTCCTTCTTTTTTCAAGTGATTAACTAAAATAATTAGTGTCAACTTAAACTGAGTATATTTGTAATATTTTGAAGAATTTTTTCCTCACTTAAATAATATATTTGAATGATTAATTACAAGTGAGAGAAAGTTTGAACTGGTATTAAGCATCTGGATAATTATTGCAAGTTTTAATGAATTGTCATTGAGTTCTATGGAAATTTAAATTATTTTTCAGAGTTAGAGAAAAAGTTTTTGACAGACACAGTGTCCATTAAAATTTATTTGAGATTTTAAAATTGATATAGATAAGTGTTTGGGACTTTCAGACACTTTTTGTCATGAATAAATATAAAATGAAGTGAATAGTTCCGCCTTTTGAAAATAAACTTTTTTTTAAAGTTCACTGCTACTGTTACCAATAGTAACCATCGTAGCATCTAAGATAAATCACATCTTTCCGCGTTAATCATGATCGAAAGGGAACAAGGCAATAAAATTATATTTATTCGAATCAATGTTTTCCCTACCACTTACTTAAAGGACTATGACTGTTAACTAAAGGTAAAATATGTGATAGAAGAGCAAATATTCCACCGAATCATTACTTTCTACAAATACTATAAAGTCACTATTCTAAAGTGTAGTTTTTAAGGGCTTTTGGATTCGATTTAGAAAAACACATAAAATTGGTCGATATTGGCTTCCAGTGTGTCAACCGCTGCGGTTTTATCCCTATAGACACGAGTTTACCATTCTCAAACGTGAAATAAATTGTTCACCGAACTCGCCTCTCAATTGGGCTATTGTTTCTCGCGCTGTGTGGCATATGGCACCATCTTGTTGAAACCACATATCAGCCTACTCCCGCTCTTATATTAGCATTAACGTACCTGCCTTCATCGTCTTTGAAAAAGTTCGGTCCATAATTCACACCAACCAGTTCTTGCAATTCTTCTGTCTCCTCTTCACACCAAATAATCTCTGCAACCGTTATTCGCTTGTACGTCAATTTATGGGTAAATTAGAGCTGAACAAGTTTAACAGTAATATGCTACACGAAAATGAAGTAAATCAGAAAAACTAGTGATAATTTAATTATTTTTTAACGACTTGCCTTGAACAGGGATGGAACACAGGATCTCGGTCATAAATTGCTTTGAAGTTAAACGCGTTAACTACTTCAGCCAACAACACCCTCAATAGTGGTAGTGATCATGTTCTTAATGCTCAGACCATATATCTGTATATGCTGTTGCTACTCGACAGGGAAAGGTGTGTACATGGTTCCGCAGCCTGTAGAGAATTTGCTACCATGTCGTGCCTATCTGGGGAACATGTGAATCTTCACCCCATGTGTGCCTCTGGAAGGGCTATATTCACCCAGTGCGAAGAACATCGTAAATTAAGGACTTATGACAGGTACTGACGTAAATTTTTAACATATATTATTCCAAAAGAGTGCATTTGATTTAAAAATAAGGCGGCTGAAGCTTATCTTAGAACCCTTCTTTTATGGTCAGTTTAAGGTCATTAGCTCCGCGGTAGCAATCGTCTAAAACTTATAGGTGATTACGTTAAATAATAAATTAATGAAAGTTCTCAATAGAAGTATATTAAGATGTGTGTCTATATGAAAAACAATATTTAAGACTATGGCCAGTTTTTTAAATAGTTACTGTGACAATTTTTATACCACTTCCTGGATGCGCACGAAAACAAATATACTCGTAGATGCTAATGTTCAGTAATTTGGTGTCTAAGTGGTTGTAGACTTAAATGACCTGATAGGACTCACTTGCGTTAAGCTCGCTGATATTTGCCTGCATTAATTCAGTTCCAGGACCTTGAGCTTGTTCAATGCAAATTTTTTAATAGCATTGTAATATATTCGTCCTTCATGCGTTCAATGAAAACTATGATGATAGGTATTTAACTTTTTTCCAGTAATTTGTCAATGTCTCTATTTTTTATCTGAATCTTGAGAAATTGAAAATAATAGATTTAATAAGAAATCAAATAATGAAAAAATTGCCATGAACTCTAGAGTATTAAGAAGTGCAAAGGTTTTATTAAACTCTTACTAAATATTATTGAAAGATATATACGTATGTACTCGTATGTTAAATATCATACAAAGCCATGCTCGTACATTCATAAGAGGCATCATAAGCCTCAAACAAACTCCAAATAATAAATTACACAGAAAATGTAATGACAAATTTACGACAGCTGAAGAAACATATGAACGAGACATGCGTAAAGTAAATTACAATTCACTAATGCCTGAAAATTATCATATACTAAAGAAAATTAAGTGTCAGAATTAAAAGTCAATTAATCTACAGACAAAATTGAAAGTTTGCTCTCTGCAAACATTAGAAAGATACTCGTAATTATAAAAATAAAAACAAATTGTTAAGGCTAATATTATGGCTTCGTGCACATAAATTCTAAGCTAGAGAGAGTAAAATAAATATAAATTTTTTATAGACATAAAGTCTTCGTAGAGGATGCATGATGACATCATACATTCAATTTTATTATCATATTTGCACTATGATGCACACAGAGTGGAAAGAATGTTAAACAATGAAGGCACAAATACTTTTTTTAAGTGCAGCTTAATATTCTTATACCGAACCCAGACTACATTATCAGCATATTTTTCGTAATGATTATTATTATCACTCGTCTCAACTGCATTGTCATCAACTCCCTTAAAATTATGTATGAGTGAGAATGATGTTAGAAAAAAATACGCGCTTTATGTATCAATAATCAGATATTAAATGGATTATTAATATGGTTTTCGAAAGGCTTGATTTTGAAAATAATACATTTTCCTTTAACTATCGGGATCATGTACATTCAACTCCTTTTATGCAGTAGATACGTACCTTACAAACTTAAAAAAAGTCTTGTAAGAAATGTATGCAACACATGGCAAATTTAACAAAAGGGTCTTTCATTAAGTGCTTTTAATATTTAAATAAAACAAAATACTCGTATACATGATATAATATTGATATTTTCTATTTGTTTTAAAAGCTTATTAATGCCATTATGCATGAAATAAAATATTGTGCAAATATAATCCGTGGCGCACATCTAAAAAGTCCCATTTGGTATGAAAAAAATAAGGAAAATCGCTAGAGTAAAAGTTTAAAGGGATCGAATCGTACGATCTTGGTGGCGCCAGCTCACATTACCCCCAAGTGAGCTGGAACATGCTTTTAAGTTTCTAGTGCAGAAAGTCCAATGTAGCATGAGCTGTGCGTGGCAAAACCATATATAATTGGTGACCATATCGTCTAATTCAGGCAAAAACAAAAATGGTAATTAATGACCTATGGCTTGGCCAATATCGTTATAAATATGGACCGATGATGCCGTCAGCCCAAAATCCACAACAAACATTAACTTTGACGGCTACAAAAATATATTTGATACCTAGTAGATAATTCTTTGAAGGTTAAGAGAGGTAATAATTCTTAAGTGAAGACTGCTTTTATTCAAGTAGAGCCTATATTTTGTCATAATTACAAAAAGGAGAGAGGAGAGGAGGAGAGGATGGCGGCACTCAGGCAATTTAAAAGTTTCCGGTAGTTATAAAATTTTTATTGTCAGGTGAATTCAGTTTACATTAAGGAGTACTCAAAAATGGTATGGCAATTTTGCTAGTTTTGCTTTAAAACCTCCAACAATTTTGCCATACGAATATTCACATTTTGAGGATCATAATGCAAACCTATTTCAAGGCTCTTTGTTAATGCCAAAGTAAGCATCTGCTCCCTTGCTAAAAACAGTGAATTGTTTCCTAGAACTAGATCACCTAGCACAAAGATTTTAAGGGTTGAAACACATAAGACTTTATGATCAATAGAAATTTCATAGCATTTGTTACCCCCTACATAATAATCTTACAAAGTAATTCCCTATTCTATCACACTCTGTCACCATACATTGACATTTAAATAAAAATCACATTCACTTTTAAACAAACTAAACTAAAATAATAAATTGTACACAAAATCACTTAAAATTACATCAATTAATACAAAGCGACACACTCACACTTAGACACTTAACAGCTAAAAAGGATTACTATGTCAAACGTGTTAGGCCAGAGATAATAATCAACCAGATATTCTTGCTTTTATAATTATGACGATGCCAATGGATAGATGTACTTTAAAGATGGAATTGACAATGAAAGAAAACACGACAAGAAAAAACTATAAAAGTAGCAATAAATTTAACAAGAAAAAAAGGACAAGTCATCTAAGGATGAACTTGAAGTGCACACAACAAAATGGCATTATTTTTTTCAAATTCTATTTCAAATTTCTAAAATTATACTGCTAAATAAAAGATTCTTATCCGAATAGATAATGTATTAGAGAATTACAAATAGTACTACATACCAAGGACTTTGGAAAAGTCCTTTTTGTATAAGGCCTGTTTATACGAATTACAATCTTAGAGTGTATATATGCATACATTTCCTCTCGATCCTATAAGAATCATAGAGCCTCAACATACTTCTTCTATTTAGATCTGCTATATCAATAGATTTTACTCCACTCCACCTTTTATGCATTTTTCTGACCTCGTATTCAATTTTCATACGCTGGTCGGCCTCTTCTGCAACTCCCCTGCGGGTTCCATTCGATAGCATTTCTGGCAAGTTCCAGCAATGGCTTACAGAGTATGTGTGTGTTTAATGCAGGTTCACTTTCTTCTTTGTATGTTTTCAAATAATGGTACTTGACGCGTTTTAGTCCACAGATTTTTTAAAATGGTTCGTGGCCCGAACTCTGCGTCAACATTTATTTACGAACATTTTTATGTCTCGGGAGGCAGCGTTCCAAGTTTCACATCCATGTAACACAGCTGATTTTACACTACTATTAAAAATGTTGTTTTTAATACGGCGTGATACTGAGACGTTTTCCATACTTTACCGAACTGACCAAAAGATGGTGTGGCGTTTTTGATTTTGCTTACAATATCTTCACTAGATCCTCCAGTTTGGTTTATAATAGCTGCGAGAAAACGGAATGCTTCAAGTTTTTTCTATTATTTTATTATTTATTTGAAAGGGATTCAAGTTTCCAGAATTTTTTTCTTATAACTTTGGCATTTTTTTATATTGATTTTCAATCCGGCTTTCTCTAACACGGAGGTGAGGCGCCTTAGTTGTGCGCCCATGCCAGAATAGATATGAAGTGTTAAAGTCTTTTAACCTTAACAATTCTTATCTAAAATAACTTTTCTAGGTTTGATTGTTATTTAAAATATAATTTACACATTAGAAAACGTAGAGTGAAATAGGATGGTATATCCTTCCACTTCAAGTCCTGTCAGGCAGCAGTGCAACACTACGAATATACGCGCAGTCATGTTTCAGATGAGATTATGTTTGTCGTAAAAATAATATCGATTCTATTGAATG
Source organism: Germaria angustata (assembly GCA_963681545.1). NCBI lineage: Eukaryota > Metazoa > Arthropoda > Insecta > Diptera > Tachinidae > Germaria > Germaria angustata. The sequence goes on from OY812999.1 coordinate 40,455,133, forward strand.
TACACAAGTTAAGTGTCTCTTTACATTGGCGCCAGCAATAAGAACAAAATGTGTTACTGATTTTAATTGAAAAATTATGTTTCTACGATGAGACATAAACAATTTCTTAAAAGTCATTTGTCATCATTCTTATTGGATAATGAGAACTTGCTGATATTATTACATAGTTTTTATTTAGTTCACACTTTTTTTATTGGTCTTTTGATAATCTTGTGAATAGTTTTTCAATTAGTCTTTAATTTTCCATTTCTAAAATTTTATTTTCATTGGCATTTAGTTTCGTTTTTAAATGTGTAAATTAGCACTTTGTTAAACAAGAATTTAATGGTAAATACTTTCGTTGTTTATAAATGGAATGTGTCATAAAAGTTGGTAAGGAAAAGTTACATAAATCTTATTAAAATTTTTCGTTTTAAGTAAAAGCAAATTACATTCATATGGTTTATATAGAAATTATACGCTGTAATTAAGGAAATGGATAACATGTGATGACAAGATTATTTTTTATTGGGATTTAAGAAAATGTCCTCTTTGCTGTTAAAATATTGTTATATTATTAAAAAGGTAATGATTTTCTAAACAAGTTTTCTCGAAACTCCGACGTCATTTTGGGAATATTGTTTTAAATTTAATTTTAAATAAAATAGTTTATTAATGTTTTTCAAAGAAATAATTTAAGTTTAAATATTTCCTACATAAATTTAGCTTAGTTGGATATTATAGTTTTATATATTTTATGGAGCTTGGGACGTCAGAAAGAGTACGATAATGTACATAGTTCTATCTGAAAAGGACAATATTTTCATCGGAAAAAAATTTTCAGTCCGCCGACAATAATTTCATTTTAATGGATTTTCTAATAAATACCACAAATTTCTTTCTCACTGAAGTTTTATAGCCCCTTTAACACAGTGAAAATCTCAGCAGTTGTAGATTTCCATAGAAAAATCTCTTGCTGCGCCTCTGTAGAAAATCAGGGCTTGGTTCTTGCTCCAAGCCGAAAAAATTTCATTAAGTACCCCATTAAATATTGAATTTATGAAACAATTATTAAATCAAAATTATCAAACAAATATCTGGCCCCGGTTTCTGAGGAAAACTAAAAAACGCATACATGAGTCTCATTATTGTTTCCAATTTGGAACGCTCTTTGCACAATACGATTATTAAAATTCTAAATGTATATTTTTTAAAGTAAATTTTTTTTTTTGATTAACACGAGTCCTGTAAATTTATTTCATCTGTGATAACAATTTTATAAGGATTTGTTATTCTGATAAAAATTTTTTGTTGTGTGGAATTTAAAATGTCATTTTCCAGGTGGTAGAAAAATTTTAAATAGTATGCAGTTTTTGAATAAAGCGTAACCTTCTTAAAAGAATGATATCATCATAAATCTGATCCTTGCAAAAGAGATAATCTTCAATGGACATTGTCGTCCTTTCATCAAATCGAAGTATTTGTTTAGAGATTTTATCGTGATCAGCCGTTTGGGTTACTGTTATATTTACTGATCATAATCACTTACTAAATACAAGTAGAATGTACTGTTTGTTATAATTATGACAAATTGGAGATTGATGCTTAAGGTGTCATTATTTATACTAATGAAGAAAGTATCATGTCCTCGAAATCTAATGGATAATAAAGGCAGTTATGGATACGTTTTGATCAAAAAGTAACTAACCTGGTGGTAGATTAATACCCAAATCATTTCAAAATCCTGGAAATATGACCATATAGATTGGTTATCTCTCTATCTTAACAAATCTTTTGCTCTTTATATCCTTTTTCTATCTTCTCCTCTAATTCAGCCATCATAAATCTCTACACATTTATTGATTCTTCTAATTATGTCTTTGTTTGAATAAATTAAGAGAAAAAAATTCTATAAAATTTTTTTTCGGTTGCCCTGTTAAACAAATGTTTTGAATACTCATTATTCCATGAAATATTTTGACAATAATTTTCATTAAATATATTTACGACTCTTCTAATTTATGTATCTATGCAAATATATTCATTCATACTCATGTAGTTACAAAAGTGTATCTATGAATAAAAATATTATTGTGCATATTTTACAAGCAAAGTTTTTAAAAATTTTGTCATATGAATTAGTATTAAAAAAATTTTAAAATAAATATTTACGAAAGCATTTTCATGTTTTTGCATTATTTACTGTTCGCTTTAAATGAAATGAAGTATTAATATGAAAATTAAGTGCAATATTATTCTGAAAATTAATAACAAGCACTTTTATTGATATTTTGGGGAAAAATTCATGGAGCCAGTTTTAAGCATGAAATGAAATTTTCTTTAGGAAAAGCAAACATATGTGGCCATAAATAAAATTTTTTTTCCAAAAAGTCAAACGTAAATTAATATTTCTTATGGCTCCCAACACAAACTATTTTTTATACACATTATACCCGTTCCACAATATGTTGCAAGTAGTGTTGCATATTGCAAAGTCTTATAGCGTTTTTTTTTTCTGATCATTTTATTAAATGAAAATTATTTAAATTTCTTATTTAAGAAAAAGTACCTTTTTAAACTAAAGTACTTGCTCAGGCTTCACAACTGAGAAAAACTTAGAGTAGCTGCAGTTCCTAAAAGTGACAGAAGACTATCGCGTGCTTTGAGAGAAAATGGAAAAAGTAAATTTTGTGCGTTCATTAAGTATTATTTGTTGGGGTAAAAGTACCATGACTTAACTCAAACCTTAGCTTAATACATATATACTAATTTGGTACAAAAGTTGGTACAAAAGTTTTTTACTGAATTTCGCTGTGCCCGTACAAGCATGGAAGACGCCTAACATTCTGGTCACACAGTTGAGCTAAAACAACTGACAAAATTCACGATCAAAGATTGAAAGTTCAAGAGATTGTGGAAGCCATAGACATCACATGGCTTAAGGTTTGAGTTTTAATTGATAGCTTGGATATGAGAAAGCTATCTTAGATGGGTGCCATGTTTGCTCACAACTGACCACAAATGCAATCGTGTCACATCATCGTAGGAGTGTTGGTTATTGTTTAACCGCATTGTAATTGTGCACAAAACATGGATCCAGCACAACACATTATTGGACCGATTTTAAGATAATTTGAAAAAAAAAACTGCATTTGGCCAAGAAATAATTTCTTTCCACCAGGATAATGCAAGAATACAAACATTTGTAGTATTCATGACAAAATTTTATGAATTAGGTTACGAATTTCTATCTCACCCATCCTATACTGTGGACGCAGCTACTTGTGACTGCTTATTGTTTAAAAGCCCTGATAAATGCTTTGGCGGAAAGAAATTTGGCTCTAGCGATGGAATCATCTCACAAATAAATACCTATTTTGATGACCTCGTCAAATCTTTTTTTGTATAAACCTCACGGAGACTTTTGAAAAAAAATTTTATTCACTCAAAATGTCACGGACTTATTCACTTGCCTTCGTATTTGCTACATCCACTTTTTTAAATAAGAAACCTAAAGTGAAAGAGAACTTAAAAATGTGATAAAAATATGTTGCACATATAGAGAAAAGCTCTACAGTTGCTAGATAAAAAACCCTTTCCGTAAATAGGGGAGCTTGTTGCAATAATAGATGGATGCAAAAGTCGGATTCGCATCTTATTTTAAAATTATTTTGGGTGAAAAAACGAGGAAGATTTTGCTTCTATATTTTATTTATATTATAAATTAAATATGTTTGTATACTTCCAAGGATGATCAAACATTTCTTTAAATGCTTGCAACCCTGCTCCAGTTTTTGAAAAAAATTTTTTTTAAGAGGCTCTAGTTTCTATAAATTTACATAATATCATAATTTTACTTCAATTTATAATAAAATCTACGACTTTTATTTAAGAAAAATCACATTTTTATTCTGAACTCTCAGTTAAGTTGATTCGATATGCTAATCGATGTGTTAAAAAGGGTACCGACCATACAAAGTAAAGGATAACAATAGTAAAACCAATAAAATTTTATGCACGTTGTGGGAAGGGCCAGAGTGGTATCGTTTTCCATACAATTTGAGAACTATCTTCTAGCAAAAGAGAGAATTTTTGAACAAAAATCTGAAACCATAAGAGGTGAACGGTTCCTCTCATGCAAAGTAGTTATTAGCTAATTTATGTTTCGGGGAATTACCAACAAATTTTTGGGGGATTAATCTGTAGATAAGGTAGGTAGTCAGGCAGAAATTTATTTGGACAGAAGAAGGGAAGGAGCTATTATTTTACAGGAACCTTAACGAAGAGCTGCATTACTAGGAAAAGCTATCGTGACTACAACTTTGAAAACATTAATCGTAGAAAGAGGCTTCATCTTTGCACTCTCTTATATATTGAGTCTACACAGCGAAAAAATATATAAGTGGCAAGCACACAATTTTTTATTAAGTGCATTTGAATTAAATTGTAGGTACATTTTAAATTTGATTTCGCTGTAAATCTGTGATCCCATTTTTTGTGGTTAAGCAATTCACAGGTTTAAGTTTAATAATGGTGAAATATTGACTGCGATGAAAAAGTAAATATTGAAAATTATGTTGATTAAATTTTTTTTGGGCGGTAAAAGAAGTTGTTTATAATTTACTTTACAATAGTACAAGTAGCACTGTAGGCCAATTATGGCTAATATGCTATAAAATTTCAAATACAAAATAACACGATTTTCTTAACATAGTGAAGATGGCCCTTATTTGGTAAATATGTATAAAAAACCAATATTTCTTGCAAAGAAAAATCTATCAAAAATTATTAGAATAGATTCAAATTTACAAGCACTGCACTTTCATAACTATTCTGGTAGTTCTGCTTTCATTGTATACAAATATATATATTCTGCGTAAATTGCAAATTAAACAAAACAATCGTCTACAATTTATGGAAAAATATTTAAACTGCTTAAATTTGCAATGCCAATTGGCACTAGATTATTGGGAATTGGGCTTTTGTTAAATTCTTTAAACAGTACTCAAACGTTGAACAGTTCCTCATCAAGTTGGATAAAATCTTCTGTGTCTTCAAATTTTGCATTCGCTGGTTTCTGTAAAATGCACTTTATTTCAAAATATATATAAAAAAGCCTCCTTAAACAATATGTATATAGTAAAATTGATTTTTTGCCAGTAATTTAAAGTTTACAAGTGTGTCTTATTTAAATATATGAGTTTGCTTTTGGCGCAAAATAAAGTGCATAAATTAAATGCGTTTGCTTGTGTTTGTTGTGTAAATACTTTAAATATTTACAGCAATAAAGTTTTTGACAAAGTTTTGTAACCATCTATACAAATATGCGTTTAAGTAAATATGTACAAATTTTAATGGATGACAACTTTAAAGCTTTGTTTTTATTTTACTTCATTGCTTGCAAGCTTTAAGTGCGAATATAAAATCAAATGACTGAAGAGCTGCAAGCTTGATGCACCACGTCACAACACTCTCTCATACACTTTACACGCCATGTGTGAGATCAGCAATGGCATCTAACAGGCACGCTAGAACATAGATGTTAGATGCGAAGCTATAATTTTGAATATCATTTCGGTTAATTCGCTATAGCAAGGGAAATTAACTAGAGCTAGTAAAAATACAAGTTTCACATTTCTGTAACAAAGATAAAGTATACTTTTGCCAAAATAATACAACTCTTATTCAAGCAAATAAACACGTTCCAGAAAATAAAAAATTTATCCAAAGTATGATAATGCCTCGGGTCGGCCATCTGCAAGGATTTTCTTACCTTTGGCATATAAAAAACCAATTTCGCCTTCTAATGCATTTTCAGAAATACTTTAAAAGACGAAGTTGGCTTGGACATATTTTTTCTGTATGAAACATTAATAAATTGGAAAAAGTAAAATAAGTCCAAAAAAGTATGAAATAAGTTTCAAATATCTTTTCGACGAAATACCAAACACTCTGCAAAAAGCCAAGTAAGAACAGAGGACAGATCTGAGATTGTGAATATCTTCAAAAAAGTGAAGTCATAAGTAAAGCACTTGAAAAAAAAAAACTAAAAACAAAGTGAAAAAGAGAACTACAAAAAAACGCACATAATAAACAGTTTTTTTTACTTCTATCACTTAAGGGTTTCCAAAGGCCACAAGGCAAAGAAAAATATCTTGTATACACTTAACGAAGTTACATACAGATGCATACGTATACATACATGAATACATGTGTATGTAATTTTTTTTTTAAATCTTATATTATGAAAGATACAACTAATATTCATAAGAGGAAAAAAATACTTAATGAATTCACTTAGTAAGACATTTGCATTCCGCTGTTCACATATTAATTCATACACTCACTCACTGTTTGTTGAAATCTTTGTGAAATTTTCTCTTCGACCGTCTGTCCTTTGAGATGAACTTGAACCATACAAGAGCACTTCAAGTTTGTGTGATTGTTTATCTTTGTATATTAAATAGTTTAGTGGATCCACTAGCCATATTTCCTTAATATTTTTGTTTCTGCTGAATACAATACGTCTTCAACTAATACGCCCTGTCATAAATACTTACAACAGAAATTTTTAAATGCTGCACTGTTTGCACTTACACACTCAGAGAAATAGAAATGAGGCACGAAATAACACAGACAGTAAATAATTTTTTTTATTTCAATTAAAAGAAGGAGAAAAAAGTATTCAACATTTCTATTTACATTCTCGCTACATATGGACGAAGAACACAGATCGACAAACTTTTAAAATTTGTATTTATTTCTTGAAATGGCTGATTTTAACATGATGGAGTGTTTTTATTTTCTACAAATATTTTGTATTTAGCAGGATCCCTATCCATTTACAATAGATGTCCTGAGAGTTGCTGAACCAATGTGCAGCCTATGAAAGGACCTAATTAATTTAATTTCAAGTTTGCCAAAATACTTTCAAAGGACATACTATAGATCTTGGCTGAAATAGTATAGACACAAAAAAGGCTTTCAACATTTCGTAAGATTCAGTTTAACACAGATAATTAAACGTAAGGTAGGAAAAAAGTAGATAAGTTTCTTCACCAGGAAAACGTGGACTATGTGATTTGCAAATATTTCTTAATGGGAAGGATATTTCAACTAGAGAGTTATTCCAGATCAGAAACTGATATAAAAACAGCACAAAGAGGAATACGAAAATAAGTTTAACTTATTCTGGTAGATCTAGAGTAGATCTATTGATACGAAACGGTGGCTTAATCCCAAAATGTCACATTGTCTCAATTTTAGACATCAAAAGCATGGCGGACGCCTATAGAGAGGAAATGTGATACCAAGACATTCGAGAAGGTTCAGCGCATATGCTGCCCTGGTATAAGCAGTACTATGAAAAACAAGTTCTCCTGGGCACTGGAAACTTCTTTATATATGTAACCTGTAGATATTCGTATGAAATATGAAGAAGCTCTAGTGACTACACGTCTTCATGCGATGGCTAAAAGGATCGAGCGGCAATACACATTACGCTATTAGAACATATTGAAAACCCTGAACGGGTATACTTAAACGTCAGACTTAACTTAAGGAATACCAGGAGACAGGCTTAACGATACTAATATTTCAAAAACATTATATTAAAAATCGGACTCCAAGGTGCGCGTCCGTGGCGATATTTTACTACTCACATGGTCCTAAAATAGTGGCAGGACCGACTTAAAATTTTTCACAATAGACCCCAAATCAGAAATTTACTATCGCATGATTTTTTTGACGGGTGAGGTAGGGTTAAAAATGCCTTCGCACTTGCAGTGACCGTCGTCAGCTGTGTCGTGTGGTGTTTCCACTAAAACAATCCCTCCTGATTTTCTGGTGTGACTGCCTTCCTGGGACTGCTATATATATTACTTCGGGAAGGCCCAGAATCATCCTCCTAAAAGTACTTTACTCTATGTGCCCCCGTCGGGGTCCATCATATCCGTAGCCAGTGATAGTAGTCCATCTTCTTACTATCGCATGATTGACAACAACACGGTCTTTAAGGCGAAAGTCCATGTAATTATAGGGTGCGCTAGATGGCTCAATATAAGCAAAAGGCCTATTTAAGCCAATAGTCAATTGAGACGATTGGGTCCTAGAGGAATAGATTCTTGGATCATTTTGGTTTGCTAAGCTACGATTAGAGACTGTGTTGTACGTGGTGATATCCGACAACATAATCGCCGCCATAGTTGATACTGACCTACAATACATACAAATTGTTTATTCTTTGCAATAAATTTAATAATATATACAATTCCCCATAACCTTCCTTAGTCGGATATCAAACCCAATTTTTTTTTAATATTAATAGACAATGCATTGAAAAAATGTTTGTTGTGGCTTTAGCTCTTCATATGCCGACATTTCATTGGTTGCTAAAACCAAATCGTCAGTGAAGTTTAAGCAGTTTGATAACATTCAACCTCGTATGTTTATGCCACACAAAACAAATACAATATGAGAATTTCAATATTGCATATGAATTACAACAAATACATAATCATAGTAGGCTTAGAATGTTTTTATACAAACAAACACAACAAACAATTATGCAATATTGAAATCCTCATATTGTATTTGATTTATGTGACATAAACATCCGAGGTTGAATGTTTTCAAACTGCTTAAACTTCACTGACGATTTGGTTTTAGCAACCAATCAAATGTCGGCATATGAAGAGCTAAAGCCACAACAAACATTTTTTCAATGCATTTTGCAAAAAAACTAATTGTTTCTAACGATTGGTCGGGATATTCTCCCGAATAATAAATTTCAATATTAAGTATTAATAGACAATAATATTTATCTGAAAACCCCTTGTAGACTATTGATTTTGAAAACACAATTTTATATGGGATAAAAAACTCAATTTTATGTGGGATAATGAAAAATCATTCCCATTTTAATCAAACACCGTCGAAAGCAAAGCACAACCCTGACTATACAACTTAATTGCTGAAAATAGGGTTAACAAAAAATATGAACCAAGAAAAAAATTAAAAAATCCTACATAGGAAATATAGATGAGTATGCTAATTTGTCCATATGTATGCGTGTGTTTGTTGGAAGTGTGGTGATACGCTTGTAGGCATTATGTAAAAAAAACGTAATGAAGTTTCTTTAGTTTCGCTTCCTTGCTTGCTGACTTTGAATAGTCTGTGTTTTCTGGTATATGATGATGAGGATGACTTTTTAACACTTCAACACTTTTTGTAATACATTTTACATCATAACAAAAATCATCACTATTATCATGATGAAAATGAAGTGTTTTGTCTGAAAGAGTAGTCAAAAGGTAAATTAAATAAATGTATGCATATATCGTACTTAGGATTTTTTTTTAATATTATTTTACATCTTTTTTATTGCCTCTGGTAATAAGTATTATGGAATTCTGTTTAAACATTTCAGCAACCACCCACACGTTAAATGTCTATTGTGTTATTTTTTCACGTGTTCAGGTTTAAAAATTCATAATTTCTTATATATATATGTATATATATATTTTTTTTTTCATTTTACAGAAAACGGACATAAAGTTTCCTTTACATGTTTTACATGAATTTTTGGCATGCGTATGTTCATTATTGTATATTCATGTTCATATTATTTTTAAGATGATGTACAAATTCTGATATACACACGAGTGTTTTATGATTTTTATGATGACTATCATATTATTTAGCCTTTGTGCCCCTTTATTATTGCAGTGTTGATTTAATTTTCATTTCACATAAATTTTGTTCGCATTGTTCAACACGTCTTTCTTTTGTATAATTTATGCCTTTATAATTGCTCTCCAGTGGGCGTATTTAATTTGAGTGTTGAATCTTTGATGAATTTTATAAATTTATGTATATAAAAATGCTTTAGCTAATTTGAATATCTTCATTCAACAAAATAAAATTTGTCAATTGTTTAATTTCTGACAAACATACTAATATATTAATATGTAAATCAAAATTATTTTTCAGTTGATTTGAACATCATCCATAACCCAGCAAACACAAGTTAGAATGGTTATAACATGCGTATTATATCATTTTACAAACTTAAAATCAATAGCAAGTTTGCATTTGTATTGTTGATAAACTATTCAGGTTCATATCAAATTACTATATTCGATTTGATATAAACTTGTAAAATAACAAAATCAAAGGCACTTGTAGACCTTTAGTTAAAATGGCCTGTCATTTCAAGGTCATCAATATTCGTCTTATTTCACCAATGTTACCAAAAGTTCCGCAATACGTCTCTGACTTTTTTGGAAGGATGAGTTAATTTTTTTTAAATGGGTCGTTAGCAAAAGGATGTTTTTTCAGTTAACAAAATTTGTATGTTTGGCCATCGATATGACAACTGACAGTTGCGTTGTATTTAGTTTGGATTGCCATTTTATAATGAGTAGCAAGGCGCATCAACACAAGGCAACCTGAAGAGCTCTTGCAATGAATTGGTTCATCATATGCTTCTCCTAATTGATGTAAAGTTTTGTATGATTTCATTCAAACACACTTAATTCCCTCCACATTAAAATGTGATATTTTTAAGAGATCGTCTATCTCATGTGTATTTCTTTATATATTTTCTATGTTTTTTTTTTTGCTATTTTTACTAAATTAATTCTATGTTTGTTTTATATGTATATCCTATGTGCAAAATTAACACCATTTTAAATTGTTTCCATAATGAGACTATTCAGTTGCAAGTTGATGAGCAGGCTTTATGCCACAGCAATACTTACAAATAATTTTAAAAGGTTCACACAAAGAAGTATTTGAATTGTAATTTATTGTCTTTATCTGTCATCTTAGTGAGATTCCAAGATCGTACTTCATTAGAATATTTTCTATAAAGATATACCTCGTTGCTTGTCGTCGTGAAAAAGAACTGCCCCAGGAATCTTTGTAGAGAACAACAGCACGATCTTTCAGTTAGGGGATACAGATCATTGGGTCTTTCCCAATCTTGGAACTTTTTTTAATTATTTTCTTCTGTATATTCCTTTCAAATCTTTCATATTTTTTATGCTGCTGTTACTGATACATGATAAAAATAAGGACAGCAGCGGAGAAAATTGGAGTCATTTCACTGCTTTCGAAAATCTATTAAATGGCATTTTCAGGAAATAAAATTAAAAAAAATTTAAATAAATACCCCTCATATCTGTGCAATTTTGTTCTGTGAGTACATTAACAATCGTTATTTTATATAAAATTATTTAATGTACTGTAGGCTTCTATAAAGTTTGTGAATAAGCATCATAAATTGAAAATTGTTTGTGACAGGGAGTAAGCCATTCTATGCATTATATTTTTTACTGAAAATTCCTTGTTAGATATTTTTAAATCGGCGTGAACAATTACGGAAAATTTTGTGAGTGGAGATGGTAAATTTTGCTGTTCAGTGTGATTTGAAACGGCTTCAATTTATAAATTCACATTTGTGTATTTCTTAAAGGCTTTACGTTATAAGTTCGTGCAAGAGTGGCTTAATAATTCTTTAACTCTTTAAATAAAACTCAGGCTTTTGGATAAAAAATACTATATAAGCTTTGTCCAACATTTCTCCAGTTTTTTTATCCATCCAAAAAATTAGATTTTTCGAGGTCATCAAAATGGTTATTTGTTTGCGAATAATTTTATCATTGGAGTGAAATATCCTTCCAATGAGCCGTTTTTCGGGTTTGGAAGCAACGAATAGTCATTTGGGCCTAAATTCTGATAAAAATGGGATCAAGGTGGAATTCGTAGTTTAATTCATAAAATGTTGCTATTGAAAATGCACATGTGTGTATCCTTGTATAGTTTTTGTCTAAAAGAACTTTTGTGTTAGCCAGATGCGTTCGGTCTTTTTTTAATTCTCGACTCAAAAAATTGGAATAATATTTGATGTAGATTACATCGCCTGCAACCGAAGAACTCTGCTGCTTAGATGTCATACGATTGCGTTTGTGGAAGATTGTAAGCAAATGCAGCATCCATCTTATTGAAAGCTTTCTCATACTCTAGTGGTCATTTAAAATTGGAATCACTCAGTCACATGACATGCCTATGGTTATTACAAACTTTTTAACTTTAAATTTTTGATTAGCCAACACTATATCTTGATCTTTTTTAATTGCTTCGGCTGCAGAAACCTCAACTGGGCATCCAAAGCCTTCAATATCTTACATGAGTGTAAGGCAACAATGGAATTCACTAAACCACTTCTTTACCAATTGATTTGATGATGCAGAGTTTTCATAATATTTATCATTCGATTGATTATTTTTTCCGCAGAACGATGATACTTAATGAGCACATGGAATTCATAATTTTTTATTTTCTCCTCAAATCAAGCATAAGTCCGCTATCAATGGCTGTCGAGCACAAACTAAATGGCGCTGTTAATTGAGGAGTCAATGTTTGTTGCAAGAAACAGAACTTTTTTTAATTAAGAGGGAGTAAATTACACAGCCACACTTACATATATTTTATATTTTGGAGACCCATCAGCTTTTAAATACGCGTCCTGATAGAAAATACAATCACCAGCTTTAACAATATACTTTTTGCTGTGTAATGTAGTTGTTATCCTAAAAACTACCTCAACTGGATTTTAATTGGATATTGTATTAAAGTCCTACTTTAATTGATAAACTATATATAAAGTTTCAATACAAATTTATATAAATGTATCTTGTATAAATTAAATACATTTAACACTTTGTTTCTATAAAAACTGCATGCTTTTAAATAAGAAACAGCAGGAAATAATGATAATTAACTTCTGCATTTGTAATGTTGAGGAAACCGTCTGGATGTTGTTTGAGAAGTTTTGTTCATATAAGAAAATGCATGCAGAAATTTTTATTTTATGGAGTTGAAAAAAAACTGAAAAGGTAGCAGTGAATATTTTTATCAAACCGTGAAAATTTTTATCAAACATATATATTTGAAACTTAACTTAAGACATTTGTTGCTGCAGAGGCTGAAGGTGAACAACTTCTAATGGTAAAAAAACTTTCTGAAATGATAATAGTATTTAATTAAGGACTTTCATATATTCAATTCATTACTTGGTTGACGTACGTATATATTGCAATGAGTGAAGAGCCGTCAATTAGAATCAACTTGATGCTGTTTGGACAAGAAAACAACTACTCGTCGAAGGCAATCATTCAGAGGCTAGATATAGCGAATGGTACTGAGTTCTCAAAAAATCTAATAAAATCATATATACTGATCTCTGATAACTCCGTAAGTTGATACTGTATATAATTGCCCCTACTTTTATACTTCTAATATATTGAAACTAAAGAAATAAATTTTGTACTAATTGCTTCCTTTCCTAGATTTTAAAGTTTTTATTATAAAATAAAGAATCAGTGAAAATGAGAACATATCAATATCATATGAGAACATATCATATCAATATTATAATTAACTCCACTGTGCATATGTACTCGTATTGTTGTATGGTTCATAATATTGTTAATGTCAATGATGCTGTCATTCAAATATGTGATTTTTTTATTATTTCTCCTTTATTTGCTATATGTGTTGCTCTCATCATCTCAACATTATCATCAACATCATGAACATTAGCAGCAACATCACAAACATAATTTACTTTAGCTCTTGTTGCACGTTTATATGCTCTTGTTGACATTGCGTTGTGTGCATTACATTAACTTTATCATGTACTTAAGAATTCATTTTGACAAACAAAAGTTTTCCACTTATGACAAAGTACTGCTTTTAAATGAAAGGAATTATATTTACTTTTTCATTTCGTTTTTCTTTCTCAAAACCATTAAAAAGTTGAAATTAGAAAAATTAATCAGTAGTATATTTGTGTGTTGTCTAATATTTTGTTTTATAAAACAAGTTCTGCAGAAGCCATATTAAATTAAATATCTTTAATTTATAAAAATATTTTATCTTTGGCCAATTCTTGAAAAGGAAATACTACAATATGTTAACATTTTTCTATGACCATAATTTGCAAAACTACTTTACCTTAGATCTTTATCCAAATTGGGCGAGTGAAAATATGAGGCAGACACTTTGTGAAAAGCTGCTCGTGCAACTAAAATCACTAAATGAATTTTAATGCAAATTTTAACAAATATAATATAAGCATTTAATTTATAATGCAACTAAAAAAGGAAACAGGCATGTCGTGTGCAACAACATGTAACAACTTGTCATAATTTTTATGTTGCATAATATGGCGGCTGTTAAATGTGTGCTGCATTAGTGTTTTTTGATCGTTAAACACAACACAAGATTTTGTAGAAAAAAAACTTGCATTTCACAGGCAACGTTATCATCAGGCAGATCATTGTTGGCATACGATGACACACCATACAAGAGATGCTAGATTTCATAAGGATAGACTTCTCTTCTTGCAATTTTATTCTTTTCCTTTTCATTTGATTCTCCATATACATGTACAGTGTAAAGTCTTGCATAGTGCAGTCGATCTTATAATGATTTGACTATAAATCTTGAATCGGGATAGTATTCAAATGACTTATGTTTGGAATTCAATGAAATTCAAGACATTAAGAGTTCCTATAAATATGTTGCAAATACATACTTATTGTAAAGACGGATGGCAATAGTTCATAAGAAAATTTTAGAACCATTATTTCACTATATTTTTTGGTTAAAATTAATTGACAATTATCAAGTACCAGGTGTTTGTAGACATATTGTTATAGATCTTCAACTGGCAGTAACATCATATAAAAATCTTTATGGAATTAAATCATGATCTAGGCTTAGACGTGGGTATGGTATTATACAAAGTCTTCACAGACAATGCCTGATACTTCTGAGAAGCCGACTTGAGATTAATTATGTAATCAGAAATTCCCTGTCAGTTTCAGTGTGGTCCTGTGACTTACCGATAACCTCACTAAAAACCTACTTTAGGGAAAATTTCAGCCTTTGAAGTGTTAATGATTAATTTTGAACGATATTTACAATTTGAGGAATCAATATTGTTCCTCTTTAGTAAGTCTTGCATTAAGTTTGTAAGAAGAAAATTTTTTTTCTAAAGTACTGGGAAATTCAGGGTAAGCTGTGATGTCATCACTGCTCATGGTTAATCTTTTGATATACATAAATGGTTTCTTACCACCAACCAACCCCATCCACATGTTCAGTTTGCCCTTAATCTTAGCTTCAAAATTGATCCTGATCTGCATTTTAAAGTAAATCCTTGCGCCATTTACCATTAAGAGTTGTGTAAGAAAAAGAGCAGTAAAGATACAGATACTGGTCTGTATAAAAACCAAATTTATCATGGGATGACAGCAATTCATTATAAAACCATCAACTATCTACTATGAATATCTAAATTTGTGTCTCATAAGATTTTCTTGTGGTAGTGGCATGAAATGATCAGGTGCTTTTTCCATGAAAACTCAGTCACACCTTCAAATGAAGTTCTTATATATTCATTCCTGTAGTTCCATGGTGGAACAAAGGGCCATATGAAGTTCTTGATACGCTAAAATTAATCATAATTTGCGTCAGATGGATTTCTGAATTGTAGTATTCCACCAAATTTCTGCTGGACTGTATAAGCAATTAGAGAAACTATTATATTGAATTTCTTTAAGTTGTACATGTCTTCTTATTCGATGGTAACAATTTCCTTCAAATTATATAGACACAAAAGTTGGTCAAACTCACCGAGGTTTTATTGAAAACCATCATGGTCTCATCAGATGACAAACAAAATGCATCCACTATATGATCGACAAGTTTTCATTGTGATCCTTTCAAATAGTAAAACTAATCCTATTTAATAGATTTTAAACCACAATATATCATGTTAGAAGATCCTGACAAATCAGACTAGAAAAACATATTGGTTCTGGAGTCTCGACATGTGACTATGGCCTTTCGTAAGTAAAAACCTTTCCAATTTTATAGGTCATGAAACAAAATATAATAAATCATTACAATTATTATTTAGGATATCTTCCAAAACAGTTATTAAAATATTTTTAATGGGTTTCTCTATAAGTTCTATACTTTTAGCAGAGCCTTTGAACCAGTTTGGAATGATTGTCTAATAATTAAGTTTACGAATATGGGATTTTGTATGACCATTTACCGAATAATTCATATCTTCTTCCTCAGAGATCGATGGCTTATAATCCAAGGTAAAGATTTTCTCATTAACAGGGGTTCAATATTTGAAGAAATAACAAGGGGCTCTTTTCATAACACGAACCTATACATTATTTGTTGTCGTCCAAAGTAGTCCTCTTTTTGCTATATGCATGGATTATAGCCTTTAAGCTTTAAGTGCCTGGAAAAACAATTCAATAATGAAAATTTATTTTGCTAGATGCGGAGCATGCTTGAACTTTCAGAAACAAGAGGCCATGATATTCTAGGGAAGAAGAAAACATCCATATGTTCCAAGTGCATGTCCATCATACTTTGCTTAAGAGTTAAATTTTACATGACTATGATTTCGAATAGAATAAAACACCTCATTGTCAACATTCGTGAAGCTAGGACGTGATCTCAATAGGAGAGTCTATTTTTTGGTTCATTCATTCCTGTAGCTTTCTATTATGGTTTGATATTTTTTCATCCAAGAGGGAAGGGTATAGAAATTGTGAGTAAAGGACTTTGGTAACTGGCCTATACTTTAGTTCTTTATTGTGATATTTTTAGGTGCTCATATTTGTTAATTTATAGCACGTTTGATTTTGGCTACAATGGATGCTTTAATTATATATAATATTTGTAGAAGGTGATAGATCCTTGCAAAATGTTTTGGTAACATTGTGTTTCTCTAAAAACTTTAGACTGTAAAGATCCCTTTTCACTGTATATTTTTTGACTCTTAGGGAGTCCGAACTTCTTTTTTGTGGATCCATGCCTTCTATTTAACCAAAAAAGGATAAGAGTCTTGATTATTACTGATGCCGGGTATGACACAGCTCAGTAATTTTGAAGCCATTTATAATGTAATGGATTTATTTTTATTTATTTTTTAAATAGAGATTAGCTACTGTCTTATTTATTTTGGAAGCAGTTTTAAACGCTTTGCTTTTTAATTGCTTTTCTATTGTGTATACTATTTAATGAAGGATTTGCTTTACATATACAAATGTCATTTATTGCTTTATTTTTTAATTTTGAATTCCTTGAAAGTGCTTTTTTGTGTAATTTTTTTTAAGTGAATAGCTTTCATTGATAAATTATGAAATTTCTTACGATATTTGGTAATAGTAAAATTGAAGCTTCAATGAAGTTGTTTTTAAAAGGATGGATGATTCGTACTTAAGATTTAGTTAGGGTGAATAAAATGCAGACATATTCACAATCAAACTATAAGATTTATTTTTGAAAGAAATAAAATTATATTTACTTTCGTAAAAAATTTTAGTTTCTAAGAAGAAATTGTGTACACTGTCCCTAAAGCATTCAAAACAATTCTAAGATTTATTTAATAAATAACAAAATTAATTTAAATTTATTTTTGTCAGTAAGAAATCTACCAGTTCTTATGCCAATTAAGCAAAGGTGGTTTACTGATATATTATCAATATATTTTAACTATTTCAGCTGCTACTTCTTCTGAAAAAGTTTAGCTGTTGAAAAAACTGTTGGCTTTTACAAGCCTCATTTTCTTTATAGCCACAAATTTTTTTATTTTTTGTTTGATATAGATATACATTAACTTTAAGTTTTATAAATGGAAGAATAGAACCTGCATATAAAAATTGCTTAAAATTATTACTTTTATATGCAAAGAAATTCACAATTTTAAGTGAACTTAAATATTCAGTTCAATTGAAACTTGTTGCCGCTTACTTTCTTTAGTGAGATTCTGACTAATATATGGTCTACTCTATACATATGTACGTGTATTTATGATTATATTGTATCTGTATTACAATTTTAAATTTACGGTAGTAAAAACACCATGTTGTTTAGTTGTTTTACAATTAGTTGAGGTAACACCACTAACAGGCTATATAAATATAAATATATATATGCATATTTCAATAATGGGAAAAACTGTAAAAGATGCCAATACCACCGGGAAAATCCTCATTCTCACCATGATCAAATGCATAAATACTTGTATGATGAACGTCATAATCTTTGTTCAACAAAGTCATCAACATCTTAACGTATGGTGCAGTAAAATCCAATTTTAAATGCCCAATTGTTATGAAGAAAAATTTATAAAACAAATTTAAAGAGTTCTTGAATACTTAAACTTAAATATTTTCAAAAATATTGTTGATTTAGATTTTCTATAAAGTGAATCGAATTTGAGAGATTTTCTCACAATTTCCGAATGAATGATATACAAGCCTACAAAGACTGCTGGACTAGGTGTTTTAATTTAAATAAAATGGAGTAACTTTATAAAAGTTTGCTGTAATATTGTCATAGACCGTGTGGTTTTCAAACAACTATTTATTGTCAGACAACATGTATTTGTATTTTCACGATAACTTCCTGTGGTCTGGTGGTCCTAAGAATGGTTTATTAATTTTGTTATTTTTTTCAAATCACTGTGAACAGATAAAGTTGTCAACAAAACCTTCAAATAACAAAATTTATGAACTAAAATGGGTGTTTTTTCGGGCAACATTCCGCATGCTTTGACCATTTAATGATCGCAATAATCGTCCCATCGAGAGTACTATAAATTTGATTCCATTAGTTCAGTAAGCGACAAATGCATACAAATTAAACAGTAAAATGCAAGATCTACCAAAAACATTTCCGCTGTCAGAAAAACTGTTCAGGAAACTCTGCAGAGCAACAAGTGACTTGGGCCTGTACCCGTAGAAAATTCAACTGATCATCTATAGACAACGTTGTGCGTTCACTGCATATGCTTTGGAGAATTTAGAATCTGGCCTTTATTTTCATCAAAAATGTGTTTCCAGCAATGAGGCACATTTAAAAGAAATGAAAACGTCATAAAATTTTCAAATTTGGACAAATATTGATAAACATGAGATCGTCGAGAATCAATTTGGCGTCAAAGTCATCTTACGTGGAGGTGATGTGATGTGGCCAACGAGATTGCATAAATGCAATAATTTCTTACTCGAAATTTCAAACTCAGCCTGATTTATGCACAAGGGTCATAAAAATGGAACAATTCGAATGCGCGCCACCCAATAAAGCCGCGGCAAACAATTACATAATTTTATATTTTTATTTAATGCCATCTATAGGCCTTTTTAAAAATTAATAGTAACATCTTACACACATATTTTTTTATTTAACTTTCGATTAGAAAGCGCTTAATGAAAGACCTCTTAAATCTGTTTCGTCCAATTGCTGGTACTATTATGAATTTGAGTAAAAAAGTAAAGCAATATTTACATCATGATTAACAAACATGAGTTGTTTTCTTAAAGTTTGAACTCGTTTATTTTCTTTATTCCCTGGGAAAACATGTATCACCGGTCTTTCAGCTCATAAATTGAAACGAGCCATCAAACTTATATCGCATTTGTTTTTCGTTTTAAGCTTAAACTAAAATACTAAACAAAATGAAAAACAAAATCTTGTAAGTTATTTGAATTTAATGACTTATTTAAATATCCTCCGACTTAACAAACAAATAATGTTACACCGCAGCATCTGACATAATGTTGGCGTGGCAAGTGTCTCTTTTTAAAATTTATGTGCATAAAAGTCATTTTTATTTATTTCGTTATATTTTTTTACTCAAAGCGCTAGAGTGATAAAAATTCAGTTAATTGTTTTGTTGAACTACGGACGTTTAAGTTTTTCACATAAAATGTAACATGAGATTGACAAAATGACATCGTTACAAATTCAGTTGAACAACACATGTAAGAAGCCATGTTCGTATTGAATTTCAAACCAGCATAAATTGATTTGCATACCTACGCTTGCATTTGCTTACATTTTGCCTTTAGGTGTGCATTTCCAATCAAATAAATTTCAAATTAGAGGTTTTCTTTGGATATTTATGGGAGTGAAGTAAAAATAAAAGTTGAATAGTGTTTAGAGAAAAAAGCTTGATTAAAAAAAATTATTCACATTATACTCGTACTGAAAAGTAAAAATATATTCAACCTGTTCTAAGACATCTTTTACGACTGACTGGAAGTCATGCTCTCAAAATGTAAATTACCCATATCATGAAGGCCATATATTTTAATTGTTTACATGTCTGAGTTTTCCATGTGATTTTAGGGCATTTTACAGCTTAGAATTGGTGGTAAGTTTAGCTTGATTTCTTGTAATAAATTGCTCATGCAGCAGCATTTGCAAATTGTTGAAATTAATTAATTTATCAATCTATAATTTGGACAGAAAAAATTGTTCGACCCTACTAAATTAAATTATATTCTTTGGAGATGTGGCAATCATTTGTCTAACCCAATAAGCTGAAAATAATTAAATTCTTGAAAAGCAGCATTCCTTATTATTCTTTGTTGATTAAAAGCACGGCCAGAGTTACTGCGGAAAGTGTGTTCAAATTGGAAAGTCGTAACAACTACGTGCCAGCTTCGGTATTCAAGTATTGCTGACATAAAATTGTCTTTTCAATAAAAATCATTGCATCCATTTATGCAGCCTTTTGCTTTATTTAATTACAGCTTAAATTTATACTACTGAAAACTCTCCATATTTAAATCAACAATTAAATATTTCGCTAAATAAATATGCAATTTGCGTCAACCATTGTGGGCTTCTCCCTTAACATAGCACCACAAAAAATGGTCTAAAGCGATATACGCGGTCTATTGACCAGGCTCAAACAAACAACAAACTGTTCACCAAACTTGCCTCTCAATTACGCCATTGTTTCGCGTGTTGCATGGCATGTAGCACCGTCTTGTTGACATGTCAGTCAATTTCAGCTCTTCTATATTGGGTAAAAAAAATTGTAATTACCGCACGGTAGCGCTCGCCATTCAAGCTAACGTTGCTGCCTTCTTGGAAAAATTACGGTCAAATGATGCCACCGGCCCATAATTCACAACAACTTGTTCACTTTTCGAAATGCATTGGCAGTTCTTGCAATGTTTCACGTATCCATTCAACCAATTTTGATAATAAAATTCAGTAATCTGAAAGCATTGTTCGTTTGTTAGTCGATTCATGGTTAAATTATAGGTCAAACTGAACATGTTGAATAGGAAGATGTTACACGAAAACAGCTGAGTTGCCAAAAACAGTATTACCAAAAAGAAAGTGCCTAAAAAATCACAATTTATATATCCAAATATCAGAGTACTCTTGTAGACTAGTTGGGTTGTGTACTAGACTATTAGTCACAGATTTGTAGATTCGATTTTTGCCGTAGTCTATGGGGTTTTCTGCTTTATACTCGTACTTTACTTTTCTGTTTCCAATTTTGCTTTCTCTATTTGTCATATCGAAAGTATCGAAATAGTACCAAAATCATGGACGAAAGTAAGCAAAAGCTGTCTGTTTGATAAAACCAGTCTAAATATCAGCCGCGTTTTATGCCCTTTTCTTGTCCAAAAAAGGGAAATATTACGGCTAAGCGCAGGCAATCATGTTACCTTTTTACAACCGTAGAAATCATGCACCCTATAATTGATTTAAAAAAATCGTTAAAATATGATTGAAATAAAATAGAGTCCCATTAATAGCAATAAGTGTTTTTTGTTCACAATCAACAAACTTTGGAGCATTTTGGTTCGGTTAATTGGATCATAACAGATTAAAAGATTCAGAAGTCCATCTTGTATTATTTTGGTAAAATCGATCATACGAAGATTTTGTTGAAGTTTGTGAAGCATCTATGCAATCAAGTAGAATCGAGTGAACTGTTCTAACAAAAAACCACTATTTGTCCGATTTCAGGACTGAAGACTACCCCCAGTAGGTGGTGCAAGATACAACCTTATTTCAATATTCGATAGCTCCGATGCGTCTAAAAGTATTTGTCTCGAAGAATGCCTTATTTGGGATTCGGTTAGTTAAAAAGATGTAAAACCAACTCTTCCTTATCCACATAATCATATTTTGGTGCAAAAATTGTTGGAAAGCTGTCTCATAGAGTTTCTGCATAGCACACAGTGACCTATAAGCACTGCGCGAATTTTGGAGGCATAATTGCGGTTGCTGTTGATTAGTTGAAATGCACAGTTATCGTTGAAATATGCCCACATTTTGTTTGCTCCATCTGTCTTAAGTTAAATTTGAGTAATTATAGCTTGACGTCCCAATCTTGAGAGTACATCATTTTATTGGGTTATAAAAATTTAACACGCTGACAAGCATTTTAACTCAGTACTTTTTCCGTCTCGTTAGTGGCTAGTTTTTCCGCTGAAATACACTTGCGTCGTTAGAAAGGAAGTAACAGTCTTCGGCGTCAAAATATTATGAAATAATATCAGAGCTGATAATTTTCATCAGCGTATTCCCTGATATCATAGTGTGTTTCCATATTTTCTCCTTTACTGTTATGATTGGGAGAATAACAAATATCAAAGTTAAGCTAAAGTATTACGTTAGTTGGAAGAGTTCCTGCAGTCAGGACAATGTCGCTCTATACTCTTAACGTGATCGTATATCATAACATACAGCCCAATATAATATTCAGATCATCTGAGGAGCAGAGCGCAAGCCATATACTATTAAGAGAAGGTGAGGTTGATATATAGATCCCAAGCATTCGGTTCACAACATATTTTTTTCAACAGCAGTTTATCACACCTCTGATACAGAGGTCATAATTGAACGTATGACCGCGAGATAAAGCCAAACATCTCAATATTTTAACGTTTCAATTGCACTTTGCACCAAACGTCTTTCTACAGCTGTAGTAGGCAACCGTGGCATTGTTGAAACCGCGATTTACATTCAGTTTTCATTCCCAGATATTTGAAGCCTTCCGATAAGGATATACTCCCGATTCTTTAGCTGTGAAAGTTTAAATGCTTTAAGTATTGATGTTTTTCGTCAATAGTACCAGTACCATTTTGTTTACTTTCCTTGTGCTCTAAGGCCACAGTCTGGTGCCCAACAACACAGTGAATCCAAAACAATGACCATGGTAGCAATTATCACTTATTTCTGTTTAAAGAAAAGTAGTTTGGGGTGTCAAATTTTGTCATAGAAGTATTAAAAAAATAGTTTTTTTTTAATTTTATAGAATAATATTCAATACTCAAAATTTATTATGCGGGATATTCTCCCAAACTAATTGTTAAAACAATTAGAGCTTTTGCAAAATGTATTGTTTGTTATGGCATATGTTTGTTATGGCTAAAACCACAATAAACAATGCATTTTATAAAATAATATTAGTATTCAACATGTTGAGTTTTAAATAAAAATAAATCCTGTATCATATTTTCTCAATTGGAGCTGTTACACAAAGCACAAACACAGATTTGAATTTGTCATTGAACATAAGGCTTTTACCATAATGCAGTATTTGTTTATATAATTAATCCTCTATTCTATTTTATATTCTTCTCGGTAAAGATCTAGGGCAAGTTAGTGAACGTGTGGGAAAGAGAACTTTTAGCCAAATCATTCTTTATTAAAATCATACCGGTCAATTGCGAACTAATGCTAATCAAACAGTAATTCTATGGGGTATATGTTATGTGATCATTTCTAATTGATTATGAAAAACTTTTTAAACATACAATGCACTAGGTTAAATTATGGGTGGCCGTATAAGAAACTATTTTACAATGTATCATCACCATGTATTATTTCCTGATAAGCTTTGTTATAAGAAAAATCTTTTTACAATAAATATTTCCATATCATTTAAATTGACTTGAGAGATTATAAAAAAAAATATTATTCTTCATTATCCCCAGCAATGGATATTGAAATGGTGGTCTATTGTTTCTTCTATTTTAATTTTGTTTTGATAGAAATAGAAAACTGTCTGAATGGCGGTACTTGTGCTGTTGTTTTCCCTGCATTAGTTTTCAGTTTAATAAAGTTTTTTTTTGTCTTTTTAGTAAAAAAAAGATCAAATTTGATTAGTTGTAATTTATGATTGCTCTATATATTTACATAAAACGTAATAGGAATTGTTAGATACTCTATTGGAAAAGAGAACACATTACGGAAATCACACAGCTCAGAAATTAGATTAAATAAAATAACAAGTTTGCTTGTTAGTTTTATTTTGAGATATTTCATATCTAAGTTTTTCTATAGAAGAGAACTGTAACATTTTTTTTGTGTGTTGAATTTTTTAGATAATAGAGCAAAACCAACATAGACAAAGAAACAATAACGCTTTATTGTGATTTATATGGATGGTTGTTTTTTGTAAATCCCATATTATTATGGTTGGCATTTTCAATACACATTCTATTTGATCGATTATGATGAAGTGCATATCGTTTACAATTGCAAAATATCCATATTGTAGATTGGTTTTTACTTTTCATTGAAATTATTATCCACAAATGTAATTCGTTTCAATATCTTCTACTGTATTTTACCTCTAGCATTTAATCAGCTTATGTAGTTTAATAAAGAATTAAAGGCTTTGTCTTTTTACTATTGCCTGGTATCCGATATATCATTTGTTCATGAATAACGAGAATCGTTTTTAATTGATTTCGTTTTGGAAATGACAGATATGATTGATTATTAAGTTACCTTTGTGGTAAAATAATCTTTGTAGTTTTGTCATATGAAAAGAAACGGCTAAAAACAATTGTTCTGGAAGAGAAACGTGTCAAAAAATACTATGTTATACGGATATTATCTCCGCCTTAATACGGCGACTGGTGTGATTTTTTTATTAAAATGATTTCGTTCCAGTAAATGTTTTATTCTTGAGTCGTTATTAGGCATATTCAAAATAAAGTTTATAGGTAATAAAGTCCAACAAGATTATTTTGCTGCTACACGCTTAATTTGTAAAATTTAAAATTCTCCATCCCTGATTGAAATTGTAAACGTATGCAAGACCTGTAGAATATAATTTATAGCCTTGCAGATTTGCTCAATAGTAGGAAATCAAAAATTTCTGTGTTTTGCTAGTGTGGGCAAAGCAACTATGACATATATCCTAGACTTACTAGATCTACCAGTCCTACAAAATAAATATACAACGAAAAGTGATTTCAGCTACAAAATTTTATTTTCATAAAATTTTTAATAATTGAAAAATTCTGATTTTTCATAAAACTTTACAAGATACTTGGTGGAATCTATATTAAAAAAATTATTTAATTCATATAATTTTTTGTTTAAATCAAAAAATTCTATCCTGTGTACAGGAATTATTTATATTTTTGTCAGTAAAAAATTTTCATATTTCACACAAACTATTGCACGAAACATATGTACATGCATAGTTGAACGAAGATTTCGTTTCAACAGCCACCAACTTGATTAAAGTTTTCGTTTGCCAAAAGCTTACTTAAGTAAAATAAAAAACAATAAAAACACGAACAAATACGAAGTTTTTGCATGATTAAAATAGGTGGCCTGCTTGCTAAAATGAGAAGCGCATAGTAGGCAACATTTCATAAGATAATGTGGAGTGTTTTTTTTTTGGAATTTATTATATATAATATTTCTTTACAAAATATTAAAACATAATTATTTTAATTAATTTTTAAATACAGTTTAATTTCCCACCAAATATTATTAAAATAATTCAAAGTTATTTATCTTCAAGGTCATTTAGAGTATTCATAGGCTCGAAATGCTCAAACGTTTTTCAAATAAATGCAGGATGTCCTCAGGGGTCCTGTTTATCTCCAATTTTATATAATATATACACAGATGATATACCTACTTTAAACCACTGTGTCATATCCATGTTTGCAGACGATATCGCAGTCTTCTGCTCAGGTATTTTCTCTTCAGAAATATTATCTAACCTGCAATCGGCCATTGTAATATTATTTCAATATTTTACGAAATGGAAAATAGCATTAAATTATAACAAAAGTCAAGCAATTTATTTTACCACAAAAAGGAATTCGTGTTTTATTCCCCAAAATGGTATATGTTTAAACAATACCGTAATTGAATGGGAAAACAACGTAAAGTATCTAGGTGTAATTCAAAGACCCAAAATTAACTTATAGAGATCACGTATCATATATCGCTAATAAATGTAACATACTTATTCGAACTCTTTACCCTTTAATAAATAGAAACTCATCATTTAAGTATTGACAATAAAATGTTAATTTTCAAAGCCATATTTCAGGCAATTATATGCTATGCAGCCCCAGTTTGGGCTAAAAGTGCTAAATGCCACTTAAAAAGGCTACAAATCCTTCAAAATAAACTCCTAAAGTTAATTCATAATCTTCCCAAACATTATTCCACATCAATACTGCACCAAATCGCTAATGTCGATTTGGTCGGTATTAAGATATACAAATTGTATGAAAATTTCGATATTAGATGTTTTCATTCTGAACATAATCATATAGCTGAGTTAACCCCCGCTTTAATTTAGTTAGTGAAGTAGTTTTTAAGTTTTTATCATAACAAAAATTTCACAAGGTTTTTGAAAAGTTTCACCTTAACTTAAATACTATATTAAAATTTAGGATAACATAAAACAAAATTGTATTATTTAGTAGAAAAAGGAAAAATCCTTAAACTCTTTGTAAATGTATATATACTATGTAAATAAATTTTGTAAATATTATTAGACACAATAAACTGAACTGAACTGAACTGAATATTAAAGATAATATAATATTATGATATTAATAATATTTTTTGGATGCAGTTTTTGGCAAATTTTTTCTCAAGAAAATTTGCTTAATTTAAACTTGGAATTTTATAGAATAGATATGTTTTGCTTAAGCGATGTTTTCATAATTAAATTTTATTTTTAGTCAAGTGATTTTTTCATTTAAATGTCTGCGATAATTAAAATTGTGAGTCAAGTACAGGTTGAAATTTTTAGAGGCAAGTTCCAAGTCTTAGAAAGCAGTGCAAATATGATACACTGCAGGTCCCATATAAATATGAAAATAATATTATTTATTGCAAAATATTTTTACATCTAAATTTAACTAAAGTAAACTTAATATTCCACACAATGAAGTATTAATGCATGTGCCCTAATGATCAGGATATATAAATATGTGTTCATAAATTTATTCCTTTTCCGTTCATTTTACAACTAAATTTATTTCTTTTTCAATTTTTACATTATAGATCTAAATAAAAAGTTGATTTGTAAACGGACCCAATATAATTCGAAAAACAATAATTATATTAAAGATAATTAGCCATTGGTTGTAGGAGGTAATTATTTGACAAAATAATCAGGCATACGAATTTCTTATTTACGTTAATACATTCTGAAAAAAATTAAAAAAATCCACAGCATAGTTTATTATATTAAATTATAATTTAATCTTATATTGGCATACTAATACCAGATATATGCATACACTTTTTACTATAGTTTTTTCCCTTGATTGTATATGAGGGGCTCAAAAGATAGAAGGTTTTCTTCGATATTTGTTTGCTTACATCAATATGGTTTACCTGCCCCACTCATCATTGTTTTTATGTATAATTTTTTGTAATAACAGCTCCAAAATTATTTTTATTATTACCACAATATTCACAGGGCTGGGTCCGCTGCAACTTTGTGTTGTTCTTAAAACGAAAGATGGGGTTTTAAAGAAGACAAGATCTGCATAAGTGAAAGAACTCAATACAAAATTAAAAAAAATATATATTAACTGATAAAAGGATTTAAAGTCCTAGGAGGATGTGTTTGAAAAAAAATATGTCTATTAGAGAATAATTAAAAGTATGTTGACTAAAATAAAAATCCAAACAACTCTTTTTATTTGTTACGTCTAACTTTAGCTGGATACTGTTTTCATTTTAAGGTCTATTTTCAATATTTTAAAGATTAAGATATAATTTTTGATGTTAAATTAGGAGTTTTAATGACGTGAAACTAATTTCAAAATTTATTAGTAATCACAAGAGAAAAAGGCTGTATGGGAATGAAAGCTGGGCAAGGATGATGTAGGGCATTTTACAATTTTTTTTTACTAAAAATCAAAGAAAATGTAGCTAAACTAATGTATAAATGATGATCTAAGATAAGTTAAAATATCACGATTTGACCTCTCGCCGATATTCATAAGATAAACAAGAGGAGGGGCATCCTGTTTGGAGAAACATCAGAAAATCAAGAAATTTTAAAACTTTACTTTCTTTTTCTTTACTTGCTTTTCTTTCTCGATGAAGCTAAACCCTTTTGATTATCTTTAAATATTATTTTTATTTCAAATTAAAAATATAATTTAAAAAATACTATTAAAAAAACAAAGCAAGACTGTTTGACAATCTCTCGATCAAAAGAAAACCTTTACCTAAATTCTACTTTACGTGTGTAACTCTTAACAAAAGGTGAGAAAATTGTATTACTTTATTTAAAAAAGGTATAATTTCCTTAAGTCAAAATGTTAATTACCTGAAAAGTACAAGGAGATTTTTATCGTCTCTCGAGGTGTAGGGAGAACCACTAATATGACTTTAATTCTTTCCTCCACAACATATTTTCTAAAACTATTTTACAATGAACTCTCACATTAAATTAAAAATTGTGGTATTTCACATTTATTTGCTTCACTTAACTCAATTTAATTGCTTTAGATCTCACAATACAATAGTTACATTAATAAAATCAATTAATGGCATTTGATTGTTCTTTGTCTGAAATCTATCATTAAAATAAAATTAATGATGTTTAAATTTATAATAATTATAAGGTTTATGAAACAAAAACTGGCACTTGAGAAGTAAAATCTTAAATTTGATTTTAATTCTTCAAAAAAATCTCTTCTTTTAATTTGCTATAAAATACATTCGAACTCCAAAAATTTATTTATTTTTTCTTTCATTTTTTATTTCGTTCATCTGTAAGTGACTTCCTTTAAAAAGGAGAAACGTGGAAAAGAAACAAAAATTTATTTATAAAATTATCCATCATGTAAAGTCTCCGGAGACAATTGTCATTTTGTTAAGTGCTTCGAGATTAAGTTAACAACAAAAGCACTTGACATCAAGAATTAGGAACGTGCCACGGTATCAAAAAGAAATAGTCAATGATATAAATGCAGTGATTAACATTACGTGATGCTGCTTATTTTTCCATGGTCCTTTGCATTCAAGAAGGCACAAGAAAAACAAAAAGAGATGAAAAGAGTTTGAACAGATTTAGGTCGAATAATATGTTCAGTATTTGTTTCTTAAAAAAGAGGGACACTACGGCATTAATACCCAACTCTCCAGATGAAATTCTTTGAAAATATTTTTTGTGCGTAACATGAATTTTATGTATTATTAATTATTATCACTAAGTTTATGTCCGACACTGGTTGGGCCTAATAATTATTTATATATTTAAGATTTGAACACTTATTGTTAGTTCATTTTTTAAATACTGCAGTGTAGCACTTTAAAAAATTTAAGATTTTAAAGAACTAAAATAGTGGGAATGTTCTACATTCCACGAAACAAATGACTTCTAACTAAATTAACAGATTTTAATAATAAAATATATTTCTAAATATTTCGGAAAGTTGTCTGTTTTATGTCAAATTTAATGTAATTTTATTTTATTCTTAAGAGTTTGAGAAATAATTTTTTAAGTAAAAAATATACATGTGTATATATTGGCTTGCTTCAGAGAGAATAGGAATCACATGGAGCTCTTCATGACAACTCGAAAATTTGGATTATTCTGATAATATCTGTCTACACTCGCACAAGATTTCCGTCATACAATCAAAAGTGGAATATTTGGAAAGATTGGCACGCAATGTTGAACTTGCGATAAATATCAAGAAAACCAAAGCAAAATCGTTAACACCGATAACATTATGCTACAAGGCCAACCAGTTGAAAACGTAGAAAGCTTCTGTTGTCTAGGCAGTAGAGTATCAACAAATGGCGCCGCTGAAACAGGCTCCATGCCGCTCTAAAATGAGAGCGGCTTTCGAAAGACAACAACCAGTATGGAGAAACTCAAAATTATCCTGAGGAACCAAGCTTAGAATATTCAACGCATGTGTAAAGTCTGCTCTTCGGTACGAAAGTGAAACTTGGGTAGTTTTGAACACCATCACGCAAAAGCTACAGGTATTCATCAATAAGTTCCTTAGAATCATATGCAAAATATTCTGGCCTAACAACTTCAGCAACATGGATCTTTGGAACCTTACCAACGAGGAACCCATACTAACACATATAAATCGTAGGAAATGGGTGTGCATCGGCCATACTATCAGAAATAGTCCTGACAGTATAACAAGGATGGCGCTAGAAAGGAACCCTCAAGGCTCAAGAATACGTGGAGACGGACGATACTTCAAGAACTACATTAGTGCAGTCGTACATGGGAAGATGCGAAAACAACTGCAACAAATCATGTAAGATTAAAATGCTTTATTGAAGCCATATGCTTCCAAGAGGGGTAATGGGAAAAATATTGTTTCAGTCAACCTACCTTATGCGATGTTAAAATATTTCTATACTTCTGGTATAAGTCCAGCTGATTTTGAGTTATTTCCTTGTTTTCTTTATTTTTATGGATACAAGAATATGAGAATTATATCTGGGAAGTAAATTTGCAAACGAAAGAAATATTTCGAGCAGATATATCTAATTAAGTTATATTTCTAATTAATACATATTTTATCAACATCTTGAAAAGATTTTTTTTACTAATCCAAGAAAATTTCTTGTAGTGTCAAGCCAAAATTATTGGAAATTTGCTGAGCTTAGTGATCTTTCTGAATAATAATGTCCCCATATCAGGGACTTTTTACATAAATCATTCCAGAACATTTCATGAAATAATTCTTTAAATATTCAATTGTATTTGGAGTAATTTTTTTATTCATAAAATTTCTTTGGTTTGTTGCAAACAATTCAATAAATTAAGTTTATTTCCCATATTAAAATTCTCTAGTGATACCGGTTAATGGCATTTTTTTAAAAAAATATAATACGTGATTTCCAATTTAAGTTTTTTTAAATAGTTTAAAATTTGTGTTGCAGACTTTTTTTAAATTTTTTATTTTAAGTTATTATTTTTCAAAACTTTAACATTAATAAATTTACCTGTAATTTTAAATTATCTCTAAAGAGTTTCTTGTAAATTTGGTAATATTCTGAGCATAACAATTAGTAAATCTTCAAATGGCTCCTAAATTCAAAGTAGCAAGAAAAATGAAAAGGGCAACATTCAAACAGATACTACAAGTTTAAAGGGTATACGCTACTTCTTAAACTTTTATGCTTAAAATATGTGTAGTATTCTAATTGGACAATGGCCAAAAATGGCACAGATTATTTATGGTTAAGTTCACAGCGTCAGATAAATGCATGTATGGCCAGAATAAGGATACAAAAACATTAAAAAATATATTAAATAGCATGAGACCTCGATGAGCACGGATAAAATAGCAGTAAAGTAAACCCTAGTGGAAACATATAAAAATACTGGCTGCTATGGATCTCAATTAGTTCCTTTGTACTTCTGGGGAGGATATAAGATGACGGTGTTCGTATGTCTTATTCTTCGATTCAGTAGCAAACACCAGATGGCACATAAAATTGCTCTTTAATTTGGTAAATCAGAACGATAAAAGAAACAATTGTCTATGACCTTCATTTACCCACGTTGGAAGGAAGCCATTGCAAAAGACATACAAGTGAAAATTTAATACTTGATATGATGTCATAAAATTGGTAAGTTTATCCAGTAAGATAAGTCATTAAACTCCATATTTCTGTGACAAATGTATAGCCAATCCATATATATTTTGTCAGACTGCGTTAAAAATTTTTATCTTTACGTATAATTCTTCTGGAGAAATTAAGTTTTCGTTCATCCACTTGAGCGTAGTTTGACAATAAACGCGTTCTGTGTAAACGAGAATTGAAGTTATGATACTGCGACAGGAAATTTATTACTTTATGCATATATTTACTCCATATTATTATTTAAAATATGTTTCTTCAAAAATAGATGTCGCAGTTTAATTTTTTTAACGTGCTTTTTTAAGACTAAATTACATTATTAAGCCTACATGAAACCTTCGCCGACTATAGTAATTATTGAACTATTTACATCTATCACTTTACACTTCCAAAAAAAGGATTAAAAATAAATACATTCTTTAGATTTTAACTTACAAAGTTACATTTTAAATACCCCATCAACAAATTAATACTTAAAACTACATAAAAACGAAATAACCTCCAGTCAAATTATAATTCACCAGTTCTTATATACTCCAATTAAATTATAATATATTGTTATACACCAAGTTAGCATTATCAAAGTCGCCATCCCTCCTGTGGTAAAATAGTAGGGCTTCATCACCAAAGAAAAAACAATTATTCCTCAAAATCAAAAAAACTCTTTGGCACAAAGTAGCGGAAGTACCCAAAGCTTCCAAACTATGATTTCTCTGGAAACATTCTCCTACCAATTCATTCTGCAAGGAAAGTGACGTTTTTAAGAATCTTGTAGGAAAAGGCATATATTCTTTACAATTTATACCATCGTATATAGGAAACCGAAAATTTGCATTAGAATGCATTCTAGCAAGGAATATCAGTTAAAAACGGAGAACATACTTCTTCCAACAACTTAGCCGTTTCATTTGGTGTGAGGATATCAAATCTAAGATTGTTAAGGCGTATGATAAAAGAGGTATACTAGTCGGCTTACTAACGAAAAGTCTTACCTTTGTATTAAGGTCTACCCTACAACTCTAAATACCAGAACACTGAAAGAAAACGCTTTCCATTCTTTCTGTTGTGGAATTCTCATGCCTGTACATTTCAAAATTCTCTAGAAATATTACCTTAAGATACCTTATCCTATCTGAAGCCTTTAAAAGTTCACTATCAATGCGCAAGTGAGGGATAGAGCCCCTTGCATTAGGTTAAAGTTTACCACGTCTTGGGGCAATATTCAACCTCAAAAACATGTTGATGAAAAATAAACTTGAAAATAAAACTAAATTTAGTTATGGAGATAATCACAAAGATGCTGCTATATCCTTATCATCAAAGTACATTCGTCAATTTTCCATTATCTGAAAGTTTTAGAATTAAATAAATATTTTAACACAACTTGCAGTGATTCCTAATTACATTTCATTTATAAAGCCTGGAATTTTCTCAGCTATACCAGACATTTATTTTATAAAGTTGACGAAGCCGTAAATCAAATGGACCGATCGATATGTCGTTTAATTAAAACTTATATCATTTTTGAAAGTGTTAAATCGAATGAAACAAAGAAAATTTTTAAGGAAGAGAGTTAAAAAAAAGCTGCAGCAGAGCTACAAAAATGTTAAAAAATATTGATAAATTGCCTTTTTTAATTAAGAATATGCACTTTTTCAGTCTTTGGCAATAATGAAAAACTGTCCAAATATTTTAGTAATATAATCAAAGTAAACAAATTCGGGGACTTGCTTGCATATCTTGTTTAATTTATAGCTTATTTTGACTTATGAATATTCCTTAAATAAATTTAAATATAATTTTATTTTCTATTAAATCTAAATCATATATGCAACATAATTATACTTGTGGAGAGGCGTTGGCATTAAAAATAAAAAAATATCCCTCTACGTGACTCCTACATTGTGCGGTTTAAGACAAGTTCGATCTCTACAATATAAAATAAATCGCCTTTAAACCTGTGTCCTGCTGTTAACGTAGGCATGCCACAAGCATATATATATGAGTTTATATACGAGTATAAAGAAGCATCTAATGCATAGACTTTATAACAGCAAAATTTACAACAACAACATAAAGTACATAGAATTACAAACAAAAATATAATTATGTTTTGTGCCAACTTCTCCTCTTACAAAATGCAATGAAGTGCAAATAAACACTCACATTTCTAATCCAACATTTACAAATGCCAAATGAATGACTGACTGACTCAGCTTGATGCCACATAAGTCGGAGCAAACAAAGGATCAACTAAATGCATGTGTAATCACAATATGAAGTTATATTAAGTGTGTACTCGTGTACATCATAATATTTAAGCACATCTATGTGTGTGTGTGTGTGTATCGACAATGTTTCCAAATGAATGTTTACATTATTAAGAAAGAATCTCCTGAAATAAGCCGCACCTGCTGGGCTCTTTTTGGCAAATAGAAAAAAATCTATAATACCTCAAGAAGAATTTATTTTAATAATGATTTTTTGTAAATTTGTATACATACTCCCGATATTGAATAGAACATAATAAAGGCTGTTACAGCCGGCTGTGATGTATGTTGGATATAAAAATTAATATTTAAGCAGTTATACATCATAGCATTCTAATTTATTTTGTACTAGCTGACCCGGGCAAACGTTGTTTTGCCTTCAAATTTTTTTTTCAATGCATCAAATCGACATAGCAACTCTTGTTCAAATACCGGTATCGGGCTAATTAACACCACTACATGCTGATTAAGGACCCAAGGCCTTCAGCGAAACACAGCAAAGGCTTATCGCGCTAATCTCTATCGGGCAAAATACAAAAAACTAAACATTGCGCCATCTGTCGGACGAACTTCAAACTACACAGAAACACTCCTCATGCCCCATAGAGCATGTATATAAAGTTTAGACAAAATAAATAAAACTAGATTAAATTGATTAACGGCAGATATAAACTTTCGAAACGCTGATTTATGTCTATTTTAATATCTTAGTATCCATTTGGGGTTAAAAAATTAATAAATACAGTCACCAAGGACATAAGGTCCTTTTTGATAACGAGTTGATTTGATTACGTGTTTATAGTCTAGGATTAAGGCATCCGCTATAAAAAAAATTGGGACATAAATTGGGACTATAGCATACATACATTAATTAGCAAACGAAGGAATGGAATTTTTAAAATTTAGGTTTGTTGCATTCGACAATAGTGGATGTACCATATTTTATTGAATAAAATTGTAAAAAAAAAATTTTTCTTGGCAACTACAAGCCTCTATACATTGAAATTGTAAGTATTGTATTTTTCTTTCGAGGGGTTCGTTCAAAATTTCAGTGATGTTTCGTTACCCACGTCATATTTGGTTTGGAAGCAGAACGATCTATTACTAAACAAGTAAGAAAAATAAAACTGAAGGCGATACTGGTCTGCTTACAAAATTTGATGTAAGATGTCGGAAAATATAATTAGTAAAAATATCATTATTTATGACAGTATCAAAAGCATCAAAAACAAATCTTGGCAGATTTCATGGCGGAGCAGCCAGATTTAGTATATAAAAAAAAACTTTTTTTTAATTGTGGACAAGGCAGTACGGTCTTGAGTGGAATTTTTGAGTCTCTTATAATGAAATTAAATGCGGCTGGTTCACCAATTGAAAATTTAATGTTATGGCCAAGGGCAAGTTGTATTTTTTGTTTTTTAGATTGAATATTATTTCCGAGTGTATATTTAATAGTTTAGAGGTATATGCAGATCAAAAATTTTAAATAATAAAGCCCTTGGAAGAAATGATTTTAAATGAAGCTGGAATTGCATTTTTTTCTTAAACATCTGACATCAATAAAATCAATTTCCTAACACAGCAAATATAGCGAGAGCGATATAGTAGCAATTTCAGAAAAAATTTCAATAGACGCTAGAAATTCAAACGAATATAGAGTACCTGGGGACTGTGACCCCGGTGTCAAAGAAATTAAAAGACCATCCTGTACAAAATAAATATTTTGAAATCCAATCCGAAGAAAATGGAGAAGTCTTAATATTTTCCAAAAGTAAAAATGGAACATATGATTTACTGGAAGATCTTTGCTTTTGCAGTTTACGACTTAAAAGGTAGAATAAACTGATTATAATTTCGAATAGGACAATAGAAATGCAAGCAGACTCTTTAAAGAAAATAATTTACGTAGATTTCTAAAACTATTTATTTTGAAACTAGTGTGAAAGCGTTAGTGCTTTGCAAAATTAGGCAGTGATATTGTGAACTAAAGACCATAGACTCGAGAATTAAGTACATAACCCTGCGAATGACGTGACTAGGATAACATTTTTATTACAGAATTTATTATAGTTATTTGAAATTTTCTTACAAATTTCTTTTTGAAAAAATTTATTAATACCATATATTCTTAGGAAACCCATTACAATTGAATCTTTTTTGATAAGAAATATTTGAAATATTAAAAAAAATTTTTTCTGCAAACTATGTATATATGTATATTATCAATAGAAACGATATGTTTTAATGGTCTTTGTTTAAATGGAAAAATTGTACAGCAAATTTTTTATTGCTATAAAATAAATATACTGACTATGTTGTGAAATATGTACATCTTATACTTATACTCGTATGCCAAAGCGAAACTTTTTTATATATAAAATATATAGAAGATTTCAAATTATCCTTGTACAGAAGGCATGAAGTGTCAAGATGCCCTCGTACTAGGCATGAAAGACTTGAATGCATATTATTAATTATTAATATTTTAATATAAATATTGGTTTTGTATTTAAATCATCAACAATATCTGAAATGTACTGCTATTCATAACGCTTCTGCTTGAAAATATTCCTTCACACAATATTTTGTCTGCCTCAAGTCAATCGTTGTTTTTTCCTTGCAATCTCTTCCATGAAGAGTTCTACCTTCTTATTTTAACAAACAATAGAATATATGCTTAAAGTAACTGTTCAAATATATTTCTACTTGTTGCATATTTTTATATTCATTTGTTTTCTATGCTTAAAAAAGCAACCAAAACGTTTGCTTGCTTCTTGAGGCAAGTATAGTATATATGGTTTGCTCATATTTCAAACCAATGATTACATATAGTTTTTTTATATCTGGGACTACAAATACAAAATATGTGGCATACAGCAAATTTACTATCCTGTATAAGAAAAAAATTTCTTTTTAATTTTCCAATGGATAAAACCAGCAAATTTTAGCATTAAGCCATGTCATCATAATGACGTTATTAAAGTATATTTATTGTTAACTAGCTGACCCGGCAAACGTTGTTTTGCCTTCAAATTTTATTTTCACTGCAAGTCTGGTTTCGTTGCAAAGTCATGGTGGATTGATATTTCGAAGAAGAATGAAAGGTGCACTAAATCGACATAGCAGTTATTGTTCAAATAGCGGTATCGGGCTAATTAACGCCAATACACGATGATTAAGGAGCCAACGCCTTCAGCGAAACACAGCATAGGCTTATCGCGCTAATCTCTATCGGGCAAAACACAAAAAAACTAAATATTGCGCCATGTCAGACGAACTTCAAACTACACAGAAACACTCCTCACGGTCTATAGAGCATGTATATAAAGTTTGGTCAAAATCGGTCCAGTAGTTTTTGAGTTTAGCGATCACGAACATACACGTAATTTTTATATATGTAGAGAAGAGATGTAATTTGTTTAGAAAATATTAAAGAAAATACCAGCAAAATAAATGCATAGAATAATTATTTAAAAGGAAAATAAAGCACCATTAGATCGGATGAAATGTATTGACAAAAATTTTAAATATTTTTGATATAAAGTAATTTTGAGAACTTTGAAATCCGGTCCATAATGGAACTTTTGAGTGATATTTAGAAGAAGATAATAAAATTTTGAAAAAAATTGAGATTATAAGTTCCAGTTAAAATACTGCAATCTGAAGAAAAGTAAAAGCTAATACCAACTTAAGAAGGACTACGAGTAATTCCACACACTTAAGTAATAAAAATAGATCTTCTTCAACAGCAAAAAAATATTAAATAAGCAGTTGAGGCTTAACATTTCAATTGCTTAAATTTTTTCAACTTCTTAGGCAGTTAACTATAGAAAATCTTGATTAAAATTAAATAAAACTATTTATACTTATTTTTTTAAATTTTTATAAAAAATTTTTTATGGAATTTTAAACTGATATAATTAATTACTTTTCAAAAAAAAAATTTTGACTTTACGTTTATCCCTTAAAAACTCCTAATTCTCCGAGTAAATAGCAAATTCTTTATCAACTATAAAATTATTTCTGTTAAAGATGTCATAACACTGAGTCTAATGCTTTAACAATGTCCTTAAAATAAAGTTTTTTGGAAACAAGCTAAATTGCATTTTATTACTGCACTAAAATATTTGCATTTTCGTGATTCCTGTGGAAATTCTTTTGGACTGAGTTTTTCCTAAAATGTTTATATATTATATAACAATATATTATGAATATTATAAATTTATTATTTAAGCATAAATTTATTTTTATCATACGATCATCGCTTTTGAATAAGTCAATTTTTCTGAAAAAAAAATCATCTAATACTAATTGTTTCCAAATTTTCTTGGCATAAGAAATGTTCTCATGACAAAACGTCTAACAGCGATGACTAAATGTATCGACCATTGAGATAAATTAGAAAACCTGACGGATATGCGCTAACATCGAATAGGTTCGGTTGGCAGTGCAGCTCGCAATAAGTGTTGCGAATACACTCGGAGACTGCAATATAAATTTTCCTACAAAATTCAGAATTTGCAGGTCCCGAAAATCAACCGGAACTCCTCTCAAAGCCAAAAAAATCTGTAAGTGTCACTTCCTTGAGACAGTTCTGGTACTGAAAGAAGCAATTTTCAAAGCATCTAGACGTGCGCTGTTGAAGAGCAGAACAGTTGCATATAAATTGATGAAATGAATATTCCTCTTCTGTATCGAATCCAGTTTCCAGTTCATAGGAGAATCTTAGATGCTACGACAACAGAAGTTCTTGCAAACTCCTCTCAAGAGAGAGAAGCTGTCTCGTCATGCTACCACTAATTGTAGGCCATAAAGTCCTAGATATGTCTGACCAAATATCTGAAAATAGTGTTGACACTAATTGTAAGACACTGCTTTCGGTAAAATATAGAGCGTACATCTGTGTGTCATGTTTATATACTGATGATTCTAAATAAGGAAAAGGATTGACTTAAGATTTTTATAGAAGTCTCAGAGTCTAAAATTTACCTTCATTAACCTAACTACAATACGGCAGCGGTCCGTCTGATTACGGATTATTTAAGATGGATCCATTTAAGCAACAGAACAACGTAGGTCAACATTTTTACTGACAGTCAATTAGTAATTAGGGGAATCGGGTCCGAGAAGGTTATTTTTAGAAACATTTTGGATTGAATACATATTATTAATTATAACGTTGTGAGAGGTAGAATTAGTCCCTTTTGGATACCGGTCCTTAATTATTAAAAAGTGTTCTAAAAGCATGGCGATCAGTCAGAAGGTCTTGTCAATGCAAACCGTTTGAAGAAGAACCGAATTACAAAATTGAGCGAAACTATCTCATAGGATGATGTGTAATGACGGAACTGTAGACAGTACGACCAGAGTACTATATGGCGTCCCAGACGAGGATAGGATTAGGGGTTTGTTGATTGGTATCTTGAGGAGATACATCAATTTAGAAGGACATTTGCACAGGATCGGCGATGTGGCGAAAAACCAATGTAGGGGATGTAAGGAGGACACTGAAACTGTGGAAGTGTTCAATTGTCATTGACCAGATTTTGTGCAGGCAAAATCCCGATTTTTCATGGACGACAGGGAGTATAGACTGGGGAGAATTAGGATGTTTCCAATTTTCAATGTGGGAGCACACAACAGGCCTTTTGCTTTTCTATGTATATGTCTTTGCTTTAAATGAGATGAATATTCTCCTCTTTTGAACATAAACCACTTTTTTATCTGTTTCTGAGTGAATTTTTGAAACACTCTTCAAAATATTGTTAAAAAAGCCGCAATCATTAAGTGTTGCCCATAGGAAAAAGCAGGTTGGAGAGGGGATACATATGTCCTATCATTTAGTTCAAATACAAACATATTTATTTTGAGTAAATAGAGATGTACATATGCAAGATTTTATTGCAATATATTTTTTTACTATTTTTATTTTCCTCAATATTTTTCCCACAGCAGCGACTGACCAGAAGCTTGCAACTACATACCAAAGACGGCAATTGGATGATTGTATGTGTGTCTATAAAAATAATAAACATCAGTTATAAGAACTGAATGTAGGAAACTTTTTGGTGGTCCTCATAAAATTGTAAAGCTAAGACATGTTGCACGCATAATTTTGTGAACTAAGTAATTTATAACATTTTTGCTTGTTTTTACCCTATAGTCTGCAATAAAGTGAGTATGAAAATGTACTTGTAATTTTTTCTTACTAATAAATTGGTATTGTATTACGTTTGAATTAGTCTCACAATAGATTGCACAGACGGTGCTAATAAAGTGTGCCATTAAATTCTGAGTTCTTGTAAGCGATACGAAATTGACTGCCTCGAGTTCTCCTGCAGTTCTACGATATTTACAAAAGATCCAGCACTTTCGCGTTGCAAGGATGTTGGTTCGTTGTTTACTGAGCAAGTAAATTCAAATTTATCGAACACACTCCGCATAGTCATTAAACTCTATATCCATCTTTTGTATAAAACAAAATAAATATACAACAACCGATAAGACAAATATAGCTTCAACAATATGGCCGCTATTGACTGTCAAAGCTTAGAAGTCGCTATTGATTAACTGATAGTTTAAGAGCTGAGAAATCTCACATGACAGCTCCGGTACCTCATCATACAATTCACAGAACCTACAATGTTTGGTCTCAGCTTTTCATTTAAACTACTGATGGCCCGGTGAAATGACAGTGTCTCGTTAACCATCCCGTTGGTATTTTAAGAGAATTTTTATTAGTTACATCATTCATACCTGTTGGTCAAATAAGTTTTTTCTTTAAAATTAAATTTTTGCTGTGTTCCTTTCTTTTGTTGATTTAAATGAAGTAATTTCTCCTTTTTCAATAGCCTTTGGGCATTATTATTTTACCATTTCAAATATGTCTGTTGTATGGTACCTAAGTATAGTAGTATTTCTGTCCAGATTTCCATTTTAATATTTTCTCTTTCATATTTACATTGAACAAAATAAGACTGAAGTTGCTTATGGAATATTTGTGTGTATGAGCAAAAGAAATCAAGGATTTGGTTTATAGTTTCTTAAGGCAATGCAATAAAATTGATTAAAATTCAATTATTTCTGATAAAAATTCATATAAGTTGTTATTGTAATTTATTTGCAATTGCTTTTATTAACTTTATTGTAAAAAATTGAAATCATAATGGACATTACGAGTTTTTATGAGGCTAACAAATGGAAAATATTTTGTATATTTTTGTAAATAAATTTAATTAAAGAAAAGTTTATTGAAATAATACAAGCAACTAAAAAGTATTGATATATTATTAAGACAAAGTATACAAAAGGCTTAAAATAAATAATAGATCATTTTTGAAAGTTGGGCAGATTTACAATAGTGAAGTTGGATTTAAAAAATATGAAAAAGGTATTCACAATTTGGACAATCTGATATTTGTGGATCCTAAGCTAAAATAATATAAGGATAATATTTAATTTTTTAATTTTTGTTGTTATAATTTTTTTTTATGAACACTCAAGATATGACAACTACTAATGCAATGCATTTTGATGGAACTGGAAAAATTGTTTATGTTAAGAAGAAAAAAGTTCCTGTGAACATTCGCATTTAACATTATCACATTAAATATGACAGAATCAGCCTCTGTATGAGGACTATTTCACATAAGAATTGTTTGGCTGAAGAGTAAATTTCTCAATAATATCTAGTGCAATTTGCTGGGACTTTGACCACAAACAGATGCACTCTAGTAATTCATAAAAGGAATGGGGTTCTCTCATCTCAACAGCACATTCCATTTTAGTAAAGACACCTAAAACGACGATGCTAAAATAAGTCAATTGTATTGGTTGCACTACTATCAAGCATGAGCTTTTTAGTAGTAACTTCGAAACAGACTTTGGAGCGCCGGCCCATATAGGAGACATGCATTTTAATTCGGGAAGGATGTGGGTGATATAAATAATAAGGAGATATATACCATTATATATCTAATATTTTTCCTAATCATAAAGTATGGTATCATTCTTTATGAATTTTTTCATTAAGAATACCGAGACTTTGAAATCACAACCATAAGGAAAAATTTTTCCAGTCATTACAAATAGATTAGTAAAACTGAAGCTTCTATAAATTTTGGAGGAACAGAAAGTGGTATTTTTCATAGGATTAATATCCGTTTTGAAACTTATATTTGGAAAGTAGACGACCGAGTTGTAATCACTGATATTTCAATTACAATCCTCAGTAAATAATAGAGAATCAGAGATTGGAGAAAAATGTTAATTTAGTTCCACAATCAATATAAGATTTCATACACCCTGAACAGACTCTTGTAGCCGGAGTCCGTAGTAAAATGAGAACCTGCAATGACTGTAGGGAAAATGCAATCTCTTGCAATTTAATAATATGGATGTTCAAATCTTATTAACGTAAAAAGGATCGTTAGAAATGATTTCCATGCAAACATAAATTAAATTTTGCCCTTCGCGCCATTATTTTAGCCAGTTAAATGTTTTAGTGTTTTGAAAAAATTACTCTGGTATATAAAAGTTATCCTAAATGCTATCATACTATAAATATTATAAAGGATAGTAATGTTTGTTATCTAAAGCAGATAAGGCTTGAAATAATATGTATAAGTGCCATGATGACGAAACATAAATTACTGAAAATGATGGCGTTTATAATAGAGTCTTATAATTGTAATAAATATCTGTATTATATCATAGGAGCCTGAAAAAATTACCAGCTTTGGTATCTCTGCTTAATGTAATATAATATTTCAAAACACCATGCATTAATTATCATACAAATATTCATGGGGAAAACCCCTTCATTATTAGTTCCTAGAAAAAAATTTGCAAACTATTGTAAAATAACCCATATAAGGGCAGATTGTTTTTAATAGAAAATCGAAAGTAATGCCATTAATGCAAAATAAATTGACTGTTTAATTCTAAATGTTTAAATCATATTTTATTAACTGACATTGAATATATTTAAGAAATATACGCGTATGTGTATAACAAAAGTTGTTCAGTCAAAAAAAGA
This sequence comes from Germaria angustata, assembly GCA_963681545.1. NCBI lineage: Eukaryota > Metazoa > Arthropoda > Insecta > Diptera > Tachinidae > Germaria > Germaria angustata. The sequence goes on from OY812999.1 coordinate 40,498,186, forward strand.
CTCTTGCTTATAAAATCTTTCTATTATGATCATAGGAGTCATTTTTGACTGAAGATACAATTTTTAAGTAATCCTTCATATATTTGGAGTATCTGCTCTTTCAATAAAATATTACTTTTCCATTATAAGATAAAACAAATGTTAACTCAAATGATAAATTGACTAAAGCAACGCAGCGATAACAATGATGTTAATAAAGTGTTAGAAACATGAAAATGTTTCAGTATGAGTGTTTTGCTTGACATGGAAAAAATTTGTCACACGCTATAAACGCATATATCTAGTCTAGATTTTTCCTTTTTTAGAAAATAAATATTTGACTTAAAAAATTGATACCCGTGGTATAAAGAAAAAACCCTTAAATGTAATAATTTGTAATAGGAAAAGAGAAAGATTGTAAGAATAAATTATATGAACACAAGTCTAAAGGGTATAAAGGCAAAAAGTGTTAAGTTTTTCATAAATAATTTTTTTTTTCGATTGGACCAGCACTCAGAGGATGACCCGACAGCGAGGAGGACAGCGAGAGTAGTGCTTGTGGACATTCGATTGGAACCTCTCAACCTTGGTTATGGCAGGAAAACATCTGTAGGGAGCTCGTCCGACATACGAGACTTTCGATTAAAGAAAGAATTGTTTCTCTAATGCGTAGTGTGATTTGCTGATATATTGACTAAAATATGAATGTGCTCTTAATGAGGAACGTATTTTTTTCAAATAAGAGCGGGTCTTGTGAATATATTTCCTTAATTCGTTTGAGCATATTCCATTGTTATAACGTTAAAACAGTATAACATATCCCAAGTTGCGACGATGCTCCAGTAATTCAAGCTACTCTATTGTCACCGATGAGTTTTTTCGCCCTCTCCTGTATTGGGTCCAGTAGCTTAAAAATTGACTTTAGAGCACGGCAAAATTTATCTAATTCTTTTTCATATTAGAAGTGAAAAATTATTGCATAGAGATAGAATTGCACCCTAATGGTAACAAAAGGAAATATTGCTCCTAAGGATGTTTTTCCCCGGTCAATATCGAGGCAGATGAAAAATAAATTACTTGTATTTGCTACAAGAAAAGCTCTTTCACTCACATCAGTAATGAGATTTCATTTCCATTTACTTAAAATATTGGTTTTTGTTTAAGTTTAGCTTCATGCAAAATATATTTGGTATACCCAAATAATAGACACAACAACCAGCTAAAAACTCTTTGAAGCAACACCCTGTATAGAAGGAACACAACATATAATTCACCAAAATAAACAACAGCTTACGACAATATCACTGATGCTGTTGCTAATTAAAATAAATGATCGAACGTTGACAAAGGATACACTTAAACAGTAACATAAACAAACCCTTGCGAAAAATTCAACTGCAGAAAATAAACAACCCTTGTGAATACTGACATTTTTCCAAGGACTACAACTTTGTAGTCTAGTTTGAATAATAAAAAAAATGTATCGTGTGAAACATGTTAACATTTTATGGCGACAAATTATTGACTTAGGACGTGGGATGTTAATATACTATAACAAATATACTAAAGACCAGTATGAAAAAAAGTCTTTTACATCAATAATAAAAAACAAAAAATGAACGAAGCCTCCCTTTTAAACAACAAAAGAAAGAATGACAGTATAAACAGGAAATAGAGCAAATGTTCATTCCAATTTTACTTCTGCATTGATTTCTTAAGTTATTTTCTTAACGATCGAAATCTCTTGCTACCTTCTGTCTTAATGTTGTTAAATAATCAATCATTAGCATCGGCTTTTATTAAGAAAAGGGAAAGAGAAAAACCAAAACCAATCAGCAATTCATCATCAGTTCAACTCTTTGGCTTGTCTTACATTTTTGACAATGTATTATGTAAATAAATACATTATTTTGTGTGTCGCCTCTGCAACAAAAATTCTATCAACGTGTGTTGTTTGTTGATGGAAAAACCCTTTTAAGACCAACAAATAAACAGATATTTCAAAAATAAATAGATATTCTGTAAAAAAAAATAAAACAGTAAGGCAGGGGAAGCAAGATGCACGTTTCAAGATTGATTTTTGTTGAATTAATAGAAAAATTCAAGTAGCAGAATATTAAAATGTTGAAAGTCTTCTACAGAGCAGGGCTTAGAACAATGACAAATATGAGTCAATTCTGATATTTAGACTTCTAGCTATTTTTGGTAAAATTTAAATATGTTTTTTCTTACCATGAAGAATAGTCAAATAAAGATGGAAGCAGAAGATATTAGGGAGTGTTGCAGGAAATGCATTTGACATTAGACAGCCAAGGGAATCACATTGCTTATAAAAGAGCTGTATAGGAAAACTGTAGGAAGACGATGACGTTTGATATGAAAGTATTTGTTATGTGAATTAAACAAAACAAATGATAAACTTAAAAAAGTTATTGCAATGACATGAATTATCTATAAAGTATAAATTTCGACTATAATTATAAACAGAATGAAATTGATGTCGCCAAAAGTTTCATAAATGATTTGTAACACTATGATAAATTACATTTCATTCGGTGTAAGAAAATGTTTAAAGTTTCATATACTCCATAAGATTTTGCTATATATGCGACCAGAACACAGCAAAACATACAAAATTCTCTAAAATTAAAATTTTAAGCGTTTCGTGGAAAATTTTGTCCACTCAGCGCAGGGTTAATTAAGCTACGTTCATCATCCAAGTTTAGCTTAATGTCTTAAGCGAATTCTGTATTAGTTCTATTGAGACTTTCATGCCAGGAGGTAAGTACCTTTGTGTTTCCTCATTGGCAAATATTAAATTTTCGTTATGTGCATTTCTGATCAGAACACACACAAATTTGGCAATTATTTTAACTAATTACCACTTAGAGTTTCATAAAGTTTCAGTCTATTCGGCGCAAGGACATGTTTACCTCCCATATATGTTTATTTACCGAAAATATACATAAGCTATGCTGGTGATCAAAATACAAAACAAATAGTAGAATCAAGCTGAGAATTATTAAGCTGACGATACCTCTCGATTTCTCTTAGGCATGTTATCTACTGATATGCTGAATAATCTCTAAAATGAAAAATTTTAGTTACGCCAGTATATTTCTAGCCATATATAACTCTATTAAAAGAGAAGTTTTTTTCACGATATTATACCAAAAAAGAGGACAACAAGCGGCAATGAATATTAAATGAACATATCAGTTACATTACTAAAAAAATAGTCGAAACAAAATATATTCAGACAACTTGTTAACCGGAATTCAAAGCAAATTGTTTTCTTAATTTTCTTAATAATTTCCTTAATTTTGATTATACTCAAAATTATCGTATTAAGAACTAAAATTTAATTTATATAAGTTGAAAAGTAAAAAAGCCGAAGCCGTTAACTTCTTTATTAGCAAAATTGTTTGCACTTATTTGAAAACCATAAGACGTAGATAAATAAAACAATAAAATGTCATACATTTTTTAAGATCCTTTAAAATCTATATACACTTACTTCTAACTCAAAATTTAACTTCGTTAATAGTTAAAATTCTGCTGTGACCCAGTCCGGTATCCTGAGAGATTTCTAGACCCATATGACCCCGATATACTGCAGGACATTTGCAGTTCTAGAGTGGTTTTCTCGGTTTCCATCCATTACGAACCCTTCTGTGGATTTCACTGAACATTGCTGAATAGATGTCCATGCCAGGAGATTAAATCTCACTTTCAATGAAAGAATTGATCTGTAGGAACAAGGAGAAGAAATTAAATGTTGAACACATCCTCTTCCATTGCCCTGCCCTCTCGCTAGACGCACCAACGCACATAGGGAGGGTGATTCTGCCATTTCTGTCATAGATGCCTGAAACTGCGGTGTAAGAGGGATATACTCTTTTGTCCGGGCATAATTTAGATGGGCATGGGCTAGGAATCTGTATCTTATTAGCCATATTACTCTGCTTGAACAAGACAAATAACCCTATTGGGTCCAAAGTGGGCCAGTTATGTCTAAGACTAACTAGACGCCTTTACAACCTAACATTACCTACAATTCCATTTATTTACTTCCTCAACTATGAAAAAAATTTTCAAAGCCTTTTCTTTTGTTTCATTTGCTAATTTTTTTCAGGTATTTCAACATGTACATTTGCTTTTTATTTGTGTAAAAATAGAGACAATATTTTCAATAGTGGCTTGCAAATGAAGCAAAACGTCAAACACGCCTGCACTTGCCATGACTTATTACATACGAAAAAAGAAGACAAATATTCTTTAACCAAACAAATGCTTCACTGATGATTTGTGTTGATGATCTTGCTTCCATTTCCACTTCTAGCGCTCTATTGTGATTTTGTGTATTGTGATGTTTTTTCTGTTTTTGTGCATTGAATTTATCAGCCCTTCAACTTAAAATTATGTCGAACCAAATGCTAGATTTGATATGGGTTTTAGGGAGTGTAAACAAATTGATGATGTTTATGCTGTTTTTCTTAAATAATAGATTAGTAAAATTTATTTATTTATAAATAAAATTTTTAAATGAATTGTGATAGTTGCAAGGAAATTCACTAAATGTGAAAGATATTTTTCATCATATAAATCTATGTCCATAGCAGGTGAATTCAAGCCCGATATCTCATTGTAGAAGCTATTATATTCCGTAAAAGGTGACCTGATTGTAGATATTGGAAAAATAAATATTTCGGACTCTATAGTCATATGCGTGGTACATATAGATTTTGAAGAGGCATGCGATTTGTTAATTTTTGTCATGTAAAGCTTTAGAAAAAATAATTATAACTCTTACTAAATACTTGTGCATTCCATATTAACATACCAAGTAATAGTTTTAATGTTGCACTTGCCTCCTTTTCCATATCCTTCTGGTTGCCAACGTACGTGGTTTTACCACAACTGAAAAAGGCATAGTATAATGACTTTACCAATATCTGTAATTCTTAAAGTACGAAAATAATATCACATAGTTATTGCCACAGGGCCACTCAGCTGAAATCGCTGGAGAGTTAAGTTGCAAAGACCATACTGTTATACTCATTTTAAATACAAAATGTTCAACCCAAAGAATTTATTGAATTCCGTTTACTAACAAAATATTTTGGCTTTGTAAGGCAGAGTTGCGCAAAATCAGTATTTTGCTGTGGCTATGAATGCTGTAATATGACATTGCAATATATTAAGTCGAGTCAGGTATTAACCAACTACTAAATTCAACGGACTGTAATGATTTTGACAACCAAATATCAAAAGTCTTCTCGATATGCAGCCAAGTAACTAATGACATATTTGTATTGTAATCCTCTGTCTCAAATGGCGCTGGATTGATCAAGATCATCATAGACCATGACTGTCACAATAAGAATTGTTATAGACTGGAATCCAGTTAGCAAAATGTGTAGATTTGGCCAACCGCTATAAATTTGTAAACAAAAAATTAGCTGGACCTAATGAAGGGAGTTATTTTCGTACACTTTTGCCTTCTAATTACTATGAAGCTGAAAAACATACCACACCTTCTACGCATCTGTCACAGAAGTACACTTAGACTAGTGTTAGGTTCCATCTTACAAAATATGCTTTAGGGCGGAGATCGCGAAGAGTAGGTCCCTTTCAGCTTATGCTTTAAGCATAAGAAGCTGCGAGCAAACACTTCATCTAATTTTGATAGCCACGGTCGACAGCTTAAAATTTGTTTCCAATGCCTAAGAAGGCGTCACATTTACCGCCTGTCCCACGATGTCATTCGCCATCGATCGCTCGCATAAATACATTCAAACCAAAAACAACATTTTAAAATTTGTTGCTGTTTCAAACGTATTTATGCGAGCGATCGATGTCGAGTGACATCGTGGGACAGGCAGTTAACTTTAAATGCATAAAAACGTGCAATGCGTAGAAAGTATTAAATGCATTCCTGCAAGAACGTGTGGTGTGAACTTTCAACTTGAAATGCAATATTAATAATATGAGCTGCAAATGAAATGCCGCAGACTCATCTTTTTGCATAAACTTATTTATGCAACACATTTATACACGTATCCTTATAATAGGTCAACATTTTCAACATCTAATAAAATAAAAGCCCCTAGATGCCAAAAACAAGTATTCTAAAGAAATTTTTATACAAATGATATCCCTTTAAGGAGTCAAGTACCATCAGATATATGATTAACAAGGAAGGAGTTTAAGTCTAAAATTATCACACATTTATCATAAGTTAATATTCTTTAATTTTTAACTATAAACTGTATAAAGTATTAACGTCTATATTTTTGTAGCATAATAATCAATATGCCTTTATTTACCCACTTCTGCTAAATAAATATTTTTTCTTGCTTTTATGAATTTTCATATAATAAACAAATATGTACGTGTATAAAATTAAATTAAATTAATTGTATGTTCGCAGATTTTTATATATTTAAAGCGTTAGTTTTCAGCGATAAATTTTACATTTTCTATTTTGCGATTATCAATTTTTATTCTGCAGGCATAGAAGTATTTTAAACACACATATCATACCATTTAATCTTTAACTCAAAGTTCTTGGTAGAATATTATCACCTTTTTGCATTTGAATGTGCATATGACAATTTAAATATTTACAAATCCAAATATTTATGTATATTTTAAAATGTCAAAATGACTATTTTTTCAACTTCATATGCATATGCATTAGAGTGGGATTTTCTGTGTACTTGACTTGAGTCTATCTAAGTATATCCTTTGCAATCCTTATCAGTATAACCAACCACCTATTCGCTATAAAGCTCTGTTGCTATTATTAAGTGATGATAATGAAAAAATTTAATTTATTTTTCATAAATGGCTTTAAGGGAACCGAATTTTTATATTTGGAAGTTGGATGGGGTTAAACAGGTGGCAGTTTGGTACAGATTTTATGCGGAGAACATTACTTTTACATATAGAAGAAGAAAATAGATATTTTAAGCTCAAAGTATCTGAGTACATAAAATAAAACTACACATTTCTAAAACTAGTTAAATTTTTCTTCAAACAAAATATATCAAGAAATTCATTAACAAAAGTTCTATTTTCAAAAATTCATTTGTCTAATTTGCTTTAAATAGATTTTTTTTGTAATTGTTCCAATCATACAACTGCATTATATATGAGTTCTTCGGCGTCAATGCATTTTATTTAAGGAATAGAAATGAAAATTTTATATGACTGGCGTTTGTAAAGTTTTCAAAGGATATCATTTTCATAAATTTGGCCAAATTAAAAAATTTGCAGCATCATCAACACATCATGGATTTTTTATTTTTTTTTTTTTTTTGGCATATGGTGATTGATTTGGAGGCGCTATTTGAAAATATCTTTGCTTGAATTGGCTGTTTTTTATTTAATCCCTTTTGCCAAATGACCATAAATGGTTAATGCGTTAAACAACATGCAAAAATGATAAAATTGTTTTATGGAAATGTGTGTATTGGCAGTTAAAATTTTACTTTAATTTCATTCAAAATATCATTTGCACGTGATGAGGGCCATTTCTGGGTGAACGTGTACGACAAAAAACAAAATTGTCATTTTTAGGATGATATAAATCTACATAAGATCCAAAAACGATCAAGTCATGCCGGAAAATAATTTTTGGTGTGGATTTTGGAATGGCGGCTTTATCGAAATTTTCCACGAGTTAATTGAGTTCATGGTCTACTCATGTTAAGATGATGCCAGCCGGCCATCGAGATTATGCGATTTGAATCGGTTAGATGTTTTATTCTGGGGTTTTCTTATGTCAGAGTTCTAAGCGGACAAGCCCAAAACACAAACACAACCTATGCGATCGGTCAAAAAGATAAGAAGCGCTTAGCCAAAGAACCATTATTAATAGGTTATTATTTCAGGCCTTATTAGATATAAAACATTACACATAGAAACATATACGTTTGTAAGAATAAGCACTATATAATGAGTCGCCCTTTGCTTGCAACAAAAATTTTTATTTGTTGAAAATATATCTACATATGTATGTATGTTGGAATATTGAACAAAGAATTTGTTCAAACTTATGATTACAATATGTTTTAATTTGTAATATCAAAAAAAAAAAACACTAGCAAGACTGGCAATAAAACAAGGATAATATACTTGGGCTCCTTCATTATTTTTTATATAAATTTTAAATCCTACATAAAATGGTGCCATATTGCTAATGCTGCTCCAAATATGAATACAAGTAATAGATTGCAATATTTTTAAAATGTCTGTATGTTCACATCTAAGACAAGTACTAATGAAAAACTTGAAACACCCTACATGAAGCAATTAAATTAGATCAATTAATAAAATTTTTTAGCAACAAAAATGTAATGGCATGAAATTTCTCTGTACCCTAAGTTTTGTACTCTTACATTTTATTAAAAAAGAATATTAATTTTCATTTTTCTAATTTATTTTATTTAAAAAATGTATTTTAGCCCTTCTAAGAACACTGTAGCATACTCAGTTCCTTTTCAGTACATATCATAAGTCCCTGCCAGCAAACATGGCATTCTTCTACAAACTGAAATATTTCTTATTATTCTTGAATATGTAATACTTGTATTTTTATTTAGTTTCTCATTCTACATGCTTCATTATTTATACATCATTGTTGTTGTTCTTCTTGTTATGATTTCATAAACAAAATATGAAGGCGTTTTTAATATGGAAGAAACATGGAAGACAATGGATGGTAGCAGAGAACAATGTGAAAAATGGCTCAAAGGATAATAAATAAATACTTTGTATTTGTAAAAGTTGTCATGTGTAAATGTTTTCGTAAATTTCTCAAAAAAAAAATAGGGCATCCAATTTCAACAACAGCATCAGCAATAACACCAATACCAACACACATTGCAAGCAAATATAAAGCAAACAAAAATGTCCTTTATGTAAATCCTTACAAACAAAAAGCAAGCATGAGTGCATGTTGTGATTGTGCATACAATAAATAAAATTGCTGTTAAAATATGCATATGCAGAGCATGTAGGCGACAAATAGACTAAATATTTTTCACACAAACACATTTTTATTTAATGTTATTTTTATATGAAATAGTAACACTATAGTTTCTCATTTTTAAAAGTCTTTAGGAGGACAGCGAAAAAAAAAAATAAAAATTAAAAATTTTCCTAATACATTTGTACTACATATCAAGGCGAATTGAATAGTTTTCAATTCGCCTTGCTACATATGTTTGCATATATAAGTATACATACCTACGATTCTGTTATCAAAGCTTTTATAAAAATTATAATTTTTTTCAAGACAAATGTCTCGATTAAAACTTAACAATTGCATTAAATAATTAATTTCATTCAATCAACACGGTGTTGTGGGGCGGAAATAAAATACATGGATATGGATCTGAATTATAGTTACCCGTGTTTCTTCATATAATGGATGTTTCATTAGGAGCTTTATTTATGAACTAAAATTGAACAAAATAAAGAACATGCGAGATATCATTAAAATTTTAATAGTACAGAAAACCATAAACTAAACATAGACCCGATAACTTTGAAAACGTGCATAAAGTTTGTGTGAAAGGGAGAGCTAATATAGTTGTTTTTAAATAGATATCTCTTCACACAAACTTTATGATTTCTACAAAGTTTATGCAAAATATCATTCGGACCCTTTTTATACGTCAAAGTTGAATATTTTGTGTATTCTGTGCAGAAAACATTTGATTTTCATGATCCTGACACATGAATCAGGCTAAATTTGACCGCCGGCTTCGAGGGCCGCTGTGGTTTGTGTCTTAGTTGCTTAGATCTGCAACTTAAGAAAACCCCACAACCCTAGAGTTCGCATCACCGCTACGTGAGATGACCATACCATCAAATCTTTCGTGCAGCATGCCCAATATGGCATGAGCTGTTTGGCATGTAACACCATTCTGTTAGAATTTCATGTCATTTGTGTCGATACCATTCAATTCAAGCCAAATTATTATCTATAGCGCTTGCCGTTAAAGGTGATGGCCTGAGAAACTTCGTATTCAAAAAATATGGACCGATCACACCACTCTTTCAAATTTCGCATCAAACCGTGACTTTTTTAGGATGCATTGGACACTCTGGGATCTCATATGAAGTGTCAAAAATGCAAAAATTTTGTTTGTTGACGTACTCATTGATTAAAAAATTTTGTTCAATTAAAACTGATCCAGGGGCTATTCAGCTAATGCATGTTTCTTTCTGTGGTCATTTATTTCCAGCGTCTTTGTCAATTGAATTTAATATAAGTACAGACTTCAGTCACTACGGAGAATTTACCAGGCTGTAACCTGCGAATATGAGCAACATGAATTCAGCCGATTCGGCAAATCTTGTTGTTTCACTGCCTGCTGAAACAGTGGACACAAGCTTGTCCATAACACTGTAAATAGTCTACTCGGTAGGACAATTATGATGGCCGTATGGTATTCTGGTTCCAAACAGCAACAAATTTTTTATTAAATTTAGATTTTATTTTAAGAAAACAAATACACAAAATAGAAAAACTCTTTTTAAATAAACTGCCAAACAAACAATAAATGGGAAAAAGGAATATAAAATATTGCAAATATTTTATATTAAGTATTTAAAACAAATTTGATTTCTTTATGGTTAATAAATTTCCATTGTATTCAGTTCAAGCAGTTGAATGGTTTTAAATTACCGTGATAACAATCATACGAATGGCAATAATGGCGAGACAGCTCAACCACTATAAAGTGAATATAGAAACCCTTATCGTTTATTGTGATTTCAAAACAACCCTACTGAATATATTATATAATATGCAGCAGGACGTAAAGCAAAATGGTCAAATCGTTGAGTACATTTTCTAAATTATAATTACAACATGCATTTAAAAGAAGCCACGTGTTTGTTTTATTATTTTACTTTCCTTTCCCCTCCTTTTATTGTAAATACAGACTCAGAAGATTTCTGCAGTACAGAAATCATGGTAATTCTTCGTTTTTTTTCTCAAACTGTAAAACCATCTGGGAAGGAGTCAAAGTCTGGAAGAGTAAATTTTGAAATACAGTGTACATTGCAGAAGAATTCTGAAAAAAGAAAACTGATATCAGTGGAAAGAGCCAATTGAATAGATTAGAAAAAGGAAAGCAATTAGTGATGATTTTATAATAATAATTATAATTTATATTAATATTTGTATTTTATATAATATTTATATTTTAAGCCTAGTGAAGGGTAAAATGTAAATGTTGATTTCTTTTAAATTCGGTTCATTAATGTTGAAATTTTGGGATAACCACTTCAGCCATTTTGTCTGTCCGATATTCACTTGAATTTTTCATATGATTGTACTACAAGCAAACATATAAAAAATTGTTTTTAATATTGAACACGCCCTCCATTAAAGTCAGCCAGATATAAGTACTTCAATTATATATTATCTTTCAAGAATGATTAAATAAAGATTACGCCATCACGCAGCCATAAAAAACATTACTGCCCATGTTGGAACTCTGACGTCACTCAAGGTGTGTTCTCATTGGCTAATAAAATTCAGTTGTCGAACTATAATGTTTGTGTAAAGACATGACAGTAGGACAAATTGTTATTTTTCTAACTAAATTTTTTGAAAGCAAATAAATTCTTTAAAAGAATTCCATACATAGATTTTCCATGCTTTTATTACAATATTTTACTATTGCTTCAAATAAAATATAGTTTCCAAAAGAAAATTTTTTATAGAGATGGATAGAATTAAAAGACAAAACATAATTTTAACGCTTGTTTGAAAATAAACTTAAAACTAATTAACTTTTCAGAATTCATATTTGCTGTTTCAATGTCATACAAAGTAGTGAATAGCATGTCTTTAATACAATATTAAATGTTTTATAGATACAAATAGTAAAATTATATAATATTCGTTTTGCTTTTTAGTTGTAGAATTGTTATTTTATCAAATTTTCTCATTCGTTATAAGTATTTTCAGCGGCTTCGGCATTTAGTTTCCTAATTCTTATATACATTTGACACCTAAAGAAAAGTTTTTTCACGTCTTCACTGGCTTCAATTTCTTTTGATTCCAACAAATGCTTTTGAAAGCGTTGGCACTTGCTGAGTATAAGGTGATTGATTGGGCAATGTCTGATTCAGTAAAATTCTGTCTTTTATCACCGCTTTTTAGTTTTTTTATTTGACACTCAGTGAACAAACTTCTCAAGGTCTTCTAAAGATTAACGTTTGCAAAGCTTAATTTCTGAATACAACGTGATAAATTTTTTATTATGATATCACACTGACTTTTTGCCATTTTCAGCGAACAACTCTCCTTGAGAAAGTGCATCCCTAAAAACATTTCAAATAAATATTTGCTTAATGTTAAAAAATGTACATACATTTTCATTTCCAAAGTTTTAATGTAAGTTTAGAGGCCATCTTCTTCTTCAAGATCAGTTGGACGTGGAGCATTTTCCACGTCCAATTTTTATTCGAAATATCATTTTGCTTTCCAGTTTCACATAGTCTTTCATATACATACATTTGCAACTTCAGTTTCATTAGCAGTTTTCCTCTCACTTTCAATAGCACTAGTGTCTAAACAGGGAATTGCATGGGATTTTAATATTTTTACACGCCGTTTGCTAAGTCCTATTCATAACGCCTTAGTAATGTACTGCAAGAATTAATTTTTTGTTAACTTACCCATTTCAAATTTCAAGTTTCTTTCAAAATCCTCTTGCTTGAAATGTAAAGGACAATTTTTTTATTTATCTACATATATTTACAGGCTTCACTCTTTTGCAAAATATTACCCATAACATCCTTCGAGCTTCATCTTTTAGAAAATTGTAAGACGATACAGCCTTTTGAAAACACAAGCGTTTTATTAAAAATACGCAAAATATTAGGTTTTAATGTAATTTCCCACTTTTTTGCTGTTACTTTGTTTGCATTTGCCCACTGCACATTTCACATTTGCTCTCTTTCATATCTTTTCACTTTATTTTGTTTTTCTTAGTTTTGCAGCTTTTAAATAACCAAATTTAAACACTTTTTATATAATTTTAATTATTTTATTATAATTTATATGTATTTATTATAAAATACGACACGAAATTTGTTGTTTATTAAGCACTAATGAAATACTTTTTTTGGAAAACTCTCTGAGTAAATTTATTACGGGGCTGCCATCCTTTATAAAATACATATGTACATTTTTTGTAATATATTATAACTTTTACATATGTTACAGACTTGGTAACCTTTGGGAGGGAATTACTACGTCATCAAACGGTAAATCATGGGCAAGGCGTAATCTTTATTTCTATCATTCTTGTTATCTTTCACTTGATTCTATCCAGTCAGTTTTTCATGCAACTGCATGCGTCAGAGACAGAATAATCCATATAACTTTTTAATACTCTCAATATTATAGTCAGCCAGATATACTTACATACATACTTACATACATATGTATGTATATACATACATACATATATAAAGTGTATGTGATTTCATATGGGGACTAACCTTTTTCTCTGCTCCTATCCAGTCATTTGATATTTAAACTACATACATATGTACGTGTAATAAATTTAGAGTAACTCACACCATTTTTAAAACCCTCACTGTTATAGTCATCCAGATATGTGAAAATTATTTATAACTTCATATGGGAGACACTTCTCTCCCAGATACTATCATTTTGGCTGAAAAGGCAACAATCTGCAGACAAGGCTTTTTAAACATGCATAAATGATAGAGTTACGTATGCATTTATATGTATATGTAAGTATATAAAAAAATCGAGGTCATTTGACACTTAAAGTTGTAGTTTCTGAAAAAGTGGTTCTAAGAGTATACAAAAATATGTAGATAATGATCCAGATCATTACAAAAATATGTAGATAATGACAAGATCAAGTACATCCATACTCATACAATGCACAGGGAAATAATTGGACACAAAATTGGAATGACAAAGAGCAATAGCAAATTAATAGAAAATTTTCTCGAAAAGCTTAACCTCTATAATCGTAAGATTTTCAAAGCTGAATGCTCCCATTGCTCCTACATTATACTAGTGATTTAGTTATTAGTATAGTATGTTAATGGAATAAATACAATAAAATCCCATTTAAGAAAAACGCAATACTTTCTTCTGCCATTTAACAACTTCTTCAGTAATTCCCCTTTTTCCTTATTTTGCTAAAACAAATTCCTCTTAAAAGTTTTTTTTTTCTTTACAAAAAAAAAGTACTTCTACTTTTTCATGGGAATTCAAGCGCATAATAAAAGTACAATAATAAAATCATGTACAAATTATTGCTGATAAATTATGGCAATAAAATTATTAATTACCACAGTCAAGCTGTTTGCTGATGCAATATATATTTAATTTCCCACTTCTCGTAATCTGAAAAAATGATGTGTGTTTTCAGTACACCCGCAAGAACTAATAAATTTTGAGAAACACTTGTGCAAACCAATAAAAAAAGAAAAAATGTTCAAGTCATATGGGCAGACAAGGAAGAATTTCGAACACACTTTGAGGGAATTTCAAAGACTTAGATTTTTTGGTTTCATTGTTTTCACGTAAGGAAATTGAAATTATTTTTGAAAAGTTTTTAGAAAACTATAACAAATTTGAAATTTGCTGTGATCTTACAATTTGTATAGAAAATTTTTTCAAATAGGTTTTTTTTCCTTGACAAGCCTGTCTTGCATACTGTAGTGCTCAATCAATTGCATTCATATGTAAAACATAAATATAGAAGAGTTTAAACGGAAATCAACGATTATAAAAGTTTGCTTCAGCGGAAATTTATTAAGCTCAAACAAGGTGTGACTCATTTTGGTGGTATTTTAGGAATATAAAAATATTAATTTTAATCCGTGTTATTTGCTGCAACCGATAATTTCTTCTTAACTGCACTTTAAGAACTATTTGGTGTAAATGAATATCGTATCAGATCTTAGCATGTTTAATTTTAAGGTGGAAATCAAACATTAATAAAAACTAATATTCTATGCTATTGTTTTGCACTTTGTAATTAATTTAAATATATTTACCCTAATAAGTCTAGTACAGAGTTTTAGCTAAATTAAATTTTTTTATTAGAACTGTTTGCAAGAAAAAATATAGAAATTGAGGTTGCTAAAAATTTCAAGCAAATTTTCAGGTTGGTGGTATGTAGTACAAAATGAGGAGTACACAGATAGACAGTCAGGGATATCATAAGTATTGTTGATGACTTTTTGCATCAACTGAAACAAAAATTTATGTTCAGACAATTCTTAACTTGCGGAATTTTGGACATGTCGTGTTTATCGTAACTTGTAATTAATTTAAAATTTATTTTTAAGTTCTTAATTTAAATTAATAAAAAAAGTGTTTCTATAGACATGGCAAAAAGACTATTTTTCTAACGCAAAAGTCAGGGAGAGCTTCGTGCTATAACTTTTTATAGTCTTCATTTCTGTTTGTGCAACAATAAGTAAAAATAACTAAATTTAATAATAAATGAAAAGTAATAGTTGTTTATGCCCCATAGTGTAAAAGAAAGAAGTTCTATGAACATGTTCAATTTTTGTTTTAAACATTAATATTTATAAAATAATTAAAAAAATAATAAAAATATGTATGTATATATGATATATAAATTTGTATGTATAAGGATGTTAATTAACTAAATGAGTTTTTATCTAAATGGCAGATCAAGAACATGTAACCTATTCAGCCTACGCACTTTCGAAGAATTATCTAGTAGGCTAACGTCTAGTGGATTTGAATGACTACCCAATCTCTTAAGGTATCTTGTAATAAATTATAATGTTGTTTCTTTGACTAATTGGATTTTGAGATCATTGTGTAGTACTATAACTCATTCTTTAAAAATTAATAAGATTGTTGTGGGGACTTGCAAATTTTTACAATTGACAGCCGCCATATTGTAGAAGCTACAACTGTCAAATTAGTTGCAATTCATTAAATCTGTTTTGCCAAATTACCAGAGATAGATAAAGTGTTGAATAAATGATAAAATTGTTAAAACAAAATTAGTCTTCTGTTGGGGCAACTTTCCGTGCGATTTAACTATTCAGTGGTGAAGCCCATTTCTACATACGTCAACAAACCAAATTGTCGAATTTGGCTCGGCATCATTCCGCATGCGATCCAAGATCGTCCAATGCATCTCCAAAAAGTTACTGTTTGTTGTGGTTTATTCACTGGCGGTGTCATCACTCAATATTTCTTTGAGAACGACGTTAGCCATGCCATTATCGTCAACAACGAGCGCTATAGACTCATAATTCTTGCTCTCATTCGTAACCAGCCCTTCTTTCATCACCAAACTCTCCACGAAGGCGCCATGGTTCTAATTGAGCCAAAATCCCAAAAAAGAAATTATTTGAAAAAAATATTAAGTTGAGTTATAATATTTAGGACATGAACTTGAACTACATGAGAAAAACAATTTTATTAAGTGGTGCATTTAAATTTAGAGAAATATAATATATAAGTTAAAGGATTATCATGATACATATATAATTAGGACTACTTACACTATGGTAAATAAACTTGGATACAGTCCCAACTTTATATTTTTATCATTATAAATGAATCTTTTTACCCCTTTATCGCTCTTGCAGCAGACACAAATCATGATATTAAAACAAATCTTGTAGTCCCCTAATAAAGTGCATTTGGTGTTTTAACTACAAACGGAAGAACGTTTAATTCCTATTAAGA
Source organism: Germaria angustata (assembly GCA_963681545.1). Taxonomy (NCBI): domain Eukaryota; kingdom Metazoa; phylum Arthropoda; class Insecta; order Diptera; family Tachinidae; genus Germaria; species Germaria angustata. Next base: position 40,514,924 of record OY812999.1, read on the forward strand.
CACAATATTTGCATACTCGTACACATGCAACCATTATGGATTATTGAATAAAAATCATGCGTGAAGTATAAATATTATAATTCCGTATAGTAAAAAGCGGGTGAAAAAAATCAACTGGCAGTTAAACTTCTTATTTACTTAATACTTGACTTCCCCTGTCTAGAATGCCATATGAACATTTAAAAATAAAGCGTGCAATTCACATTGAAATGATCAATGAATGGGTTGGTTTCATGTGCTTTTCTTGTTATTAAATGTTTAATTTGCATGCCAATAACAGCATACAAATCGAGGCAATTAAAATTTATTTACTTGAATGAATTTATAGCAAATATTCATTTAAACGGGCGGCTCCGCGGCTTTCGGGTAAAACAACATATTCCCTTTTTTGGTTTTGTGTAAGTATTGTTTTCAAATCCATTATTATTATTATTATTATTATAGTTTTCTTCGATAATAATATGAAAATGGCTTAATATTTTGGGGTATAATTGATAAAGAAAATAACAAGGTATTGTAACAAATAATTTTTTTTTAATTTTTTTATTATTATTTTTTTATGATACACATAGAAAATCCTTTTTGCACTTTTTATATAAATCATTAATTTTGATGCTGAGTGTCTTATTCAAGAAATAATTACAACAGCTTTATAAACCACTATTAGGCAAAATCGCATTAAAGAAAAAATATTATTAAAAAAATCATTTTTTTTACTTTCAATATCTCGATTTATATACAACATATAGAGATTTATATACAACATATAGAGATGCATTTAAAATCTCTTTCTAAATTTAAATACATTAATCATATGATAATTAATGATTTGTGTTTTTTTATATTTCACAAAAATTTTTATACAGATAAATTGATGAAAGTATTTTATTCAAACTTTTTGTGTTTTTTAATGTTCTATAAATTTTATTCTCTGCCTTAATTGCAATCTTCTGCTGCAATATTTCTTTTTTTATATTAAACAGATTTTTTTGAAAATCAATAGAAGTTTTATTAGAAGCTTTATAGTGCTGCAATATTTTTATACTTCTTAATTAAGAATTTTAATTCATAACTGACAAACTGCAACTTTCGGGACAAGGTGGTATATTGATAAGGCAAAACTTCTGATTGGTTTTACTTGGTGAATACAGAGTGATTCTTACACTTCAATTTTTGTGAGTCAAACATCCACGTGGTCCCTGGTCCAAACATCGGCAAATTGTGAGAGGCATCTGTAGCGTCTGTTCTTTTATTTAGAGCGCCTGCAAGCGGTCATCTATATATATTAAGGGGTTCTCTGTATAAATATGTTTTGCACTCAGCTTGTCTGTTGGCGTAGATGGAAGTCCCATTATCAGAGTATACAGTAGGCTAATCGCCTGCTTTTCTGAAAATATCCAATTAACGAAACCTTTGTCAGGACGTATGCTCCTGAAAGGAATGAGAGAAACTTATGTATAAACTGCAACTGCATTTGATTACAACTTAATTGTTAATTAAAATTAACTAAATGGAAATAAATACAAAGTGATTAACTGACCATTAAAGTGTTTGTTCACTAATTTGAACTGTAAAGCTGCAGTAAAACATTATTTTAAAATAAGGCCATAAAAAATACTTAAAAACTGTACAACAACAAAAAATAAATCATCATCTTAGGTTGGAATTAAACCCAATACCTTATCAAAGATTTACAAATAGAATACTATGATCTTTTTACAAACTTGTTAAAATTTTTTGGGATATCGTTGTAGATAAAATAGTTGTGTTTTCCTTTTCATCTACGAGCAAAATATTATGCTATTTATTACCATATTTACGAAATTAGTAAACAAATGCATTTACAGCAAAAACATATGCGGTTTTGCTTGAAAATCACAGTCTATTCACTCGTTTATAGTGAATTGCTATTTATATGTACATTTCTGCAGTCATACAATTGAAAATGATTAATTTGTTAGATGCCGACTGCAGTGACAGAAGGCAACGCAAAATTTTTTTATCTTTAGTATATTGAAACTATTGATTACTAAAAACTAATATTAGATTCATATTGAATATTAAATTAATATCAACTGGACAAACAAAAATACCGGTTATCTTCTTTTTAACAATTTCAGTGGATTTTTATTATATGTAACAATTTTTATTATATGCACAATTGCCAATTGAATTATAAGTTTCTAACTCATTCAAAGTCAATAAGCACACAATTTTTTAAGTTTTGTTAAAGTGAAAATAGTCATCATTTACATGCGGGTATACGATTTACTAATTTTTATAATTTATTCTAGATATTTAGTCATTTTGATAAATGAATTAAATTTACTATTAAATAAACCATATGTTTCCATACAAGTTTATAACATATTATCACTAAAAGTAGAAAATATTGTTTACTAAAATTCAAATGATCTTTCTGCTTCTAAAAAAATAAAATTTCTGCAATCGCTTCCTTTTTAACAAGAATTTTTCATTATATGCTATCCCAATGAAACTGATTAAAACTGAAGCGCATTTTTTCAGGCCTCTCTACTTTATGCTTAAATTTAACAAGGAACAATATCTTTAATATCATTGAAACTGGTTGGCTGCTTTCGATGTTCGAATGTGTTTTCGGTAGTGCGTCCAGCCCAGTTGGCGCATAAATGTTCCAATTTGGTGTTGAATTCTGTTGAAGTTTTTAGGTGATATCATCTAAATATTTTGTATGATTAGAGATGATGGATGCTATAGCTCCCCAGATAGGTGAAGCACCCTTTATTATCGCTGACTTACTTTCCTTTATCATCATTACTTGCTTGCAATAATCTACCATTAAGCGCTTATTTTTTCTTTTTAATTTTAATATAAATATGTATAATGCATTATAAACTTTTTTTATTTATTTAAAAGGCCTCCTAATGCATTATATTTGAAATATAATATCGTAATAACTTCTGCTTTGCCTTTTTTGGATAACGAGCATCCAAAATATCCAATTTTATATGACCCAGGCGCATAAATTAAGCTGAATTTGACCTATGGCATAAATTATGTTGGCTTTGATGGGTGTTGTAGTTTTTGGCTTATTTGAATAGATACCTGCCTTAAAAAAAACTGCGCGAAGAAATATAATTTAAAAAATCGCACGATCGCGATGACAGTTAAATCACCTCCATGTGAGATGAAGATGCCCTCAAATCGCTCGTGCGGAATATCTAATGTAGCATACTACAACACATATGTTGTGTGGTATGTGTGCGCCTTTTTATTGCACATGTTGTTGGAGTTCATATCATCTTATTCAAGTCAACAAAGTTGGCGATCATCAACATATAATGCTCGCCGTTGATGGTGATTTCATGGACAATGCCGTTCTTAAATAAATATAAGCCGATAATGCCGCTAGCCGAAAGTCCACACCAAACAGTGACTTTTTCGGGATTTGTTGAATGCTCTTGAATAAATTGGTGTCGTCCCAAATTCCATAACGATCATTCAGAAAAGAATGAAGATTGTGATGACCATAAAATGGGAGAACGCTATGTGCGTCTGTGGTGATTTACCAAACTAGATGGAATAAATAGCAGAAAATTTGATATAGTTTGAACAATATGGCCGCTATTAACTACCAAAGCTTCAAAGTCCCTATTGATAGACCGCATATAGTATAGATCACTGAAAGTCTATAATTAGTGATTTTGTTGTACTTCTTATATACTGTTTGTCGTGCAATTTTTTACATTATCAGCGAGATGAACTCCATGGTGACACTATATATTTATTCAGATATAGATCTCTAATTATAACACTTTTTAGTAAGAAGATATTTAATACCGGAGCATATTATGCCATTCAATATCGATCGAGCGATTAGACTTAAACAAGATTGAAATTAAAACTTTGATTCTACCAGCCAACCTTTACCTCAAGTCTTACTTACTGCTGAAACTCAACTAATTTGTGAGGCTTTATATGAAAATGATGTGTAGCCTTTGTATGACAGGTCTCGGTGGTCACCTCTATATGATTATTCAATGCCATATACTACAAGACTGAAATATTTTAAAATTAACCAGGTATTGTTTCCATCTCTGTATATCTTAGGTGGGGGAGGAGAAAATCTCTAACAAATGACAGGAACTTTCGGTTTCAAAGGTGCATTTTTTAGCTGATACATGTTAAGCTGCAATTCAATTAAACTTCTAGCACTTAAGAAAACAGCTTTCCAAATGATTTTAAACATTATGATAAAATACTGAGTGAAATATTATGATATTAAAAAAATATGACACAGATAGTACTCTTGAATTTTTTTTTAATACATGAAAGTTAACAATCAATAATATTCTGATTTCCGTTGCAAAACTAAATGTGCACAGACGCCACACTCCATTTTATACTCTTAAAATGACAATTTCCGTTGAGTCAAAGAAAATTATGTTTTGCAGTTTTTATTCGCTGGGAATAAGGATTACACACCGTCTTCTAATAAAGAATCTCTCACTTGTGATAAGATTGAAAATAATTTTGTTTTTCCAAAATCAAATATGTTACACTTAAATTTTCTTCAAGTCCTTAAATTTTAACAAAATTTCTAGGTACACGCGTATGTTTCTCACAAACAAACGCGCAGCTTGTGGAAAAAAATAATGGCAACTTGTGATGGATATTAGAGCATGAAAAGTGCGGGTGGTGAATTTTGTAGTCAATGTTAAGTATGGGAAATTATTAAAGAAATTAATTTTTTTAATAACACACATACTTATAATCAATTTATATAAATTTGTTTTGAAAGGGTGTTCTTTATTTAAAAAATTTTCATTACTGAGCGGAAATAGGTTTTTTATATTCATTTTATTTGTGTGAAAATATTTTATTATTTAAGAATTATCGCCATGATGGTAACATTTGTATTACTTAAAAGTCTAAAAGCGTGATTTAGATTAAATATTTTTAAATGAATGAATAAATTCTTGGTAAGGCTTAAATGTTCTCTTTGCAACTAGAATTTGGCAACAATAGATACTAAATAAATGAATAACCGTCCATTTCACAAATGTATCTCTATAGCCTTTATTAACTGTAAAAATTCGAAAGTTGCTATTGCAAACCCCTTAATAAGTATTGAAAATATAAATGCAAGTTTAAAAAAAAATGTTTTCGTAGAGGAGTTCTTTTGGGAGCTGGTTAGTGTTATCAAAATAAAAATTATGAATTATTCATGTACCTAAATATTATTGCCAATCTTTTTAAAAAATACAAACCACGAATCCAATTTGGGTTTTCTGCAATACGCAATGAGAGGAAAATTGAATCCACAAACCTCATTCTACAGGACTAGTATACCTCCTATTATTACTCTATGGGAGAAAGGGTCATATCATATGACCAGAAAATTTTTTATTTATATATGGTCCAGTTAGGCCTTCAACTTACCGGTGTAGTTTAAAATTGTACGGCTTTATGAATCTTTAGACCCGTCTGCTTTTGCATTGTGGTCTTACCTCATCTCATATGGTAAAACATTTTTTAATTCATAAAATGTAAATGCATCCAGATATTAAATGAAAACAGAGATTAGAAACCTATATTGATTATAAAAATTTTGTCTTTTGGTTTTATTTATTTAGCACTATTTATCTGCAAGTCAAAGGATGTGATATAAATTTTAAATATTTCACCTGTTACCTGTTACTGCAGTACTTGCTTTAATCCTTTTTTTATTTGTTAGTAAACTTCAAGTAATTTTCTATGCTTATAATGTAAAAATTGCTGTAAGAGTGAGACTTTTCACCATATTTACGATATACTTTGCAAGCCTGCCCTATATATTTTTCTCAATAGCCTTTATACTAATGCTAACAAAATATGGCTCCCTAGGAAGTTTAGTAAACTTAACCTACCACCTATTATTATTAACAATATATATCTTGGTGTGATTGAATGTTCTTGTGATGAATGTCCTTGAGAGATTACAGATAGCAACAGTTGTACTCTACTTCTAGAAAACAAGGATATGGAGACTTACCCTAAAAATTATTTAATTAATATTGTAGGCTATAGTCGATATAATTTTTTTATATCATTTAATACTTTTAATTATTGTTATTCGAACTACTTCTGGCAATGGCAATTGCTTTTGCAATCCATTTTTACTACATCTAAAAGTGTTACATCTACTTACTCCAAGAAATAATTTTTGAAGCTTAACCGTAGAAGCTGCAACACCGGGTTGACTTTGGTTGAAACATGGATACCAGCTTATGAGGCGTAGAGTGATAGTATTCATGGACTTAGGAAGATGGTATCTTCTACACGTGTAGCAGAAAAATCTATGAAACTGTAGGACTTCTAGCATGTAAAAGAGACTTAAAGTAGTGTTTTTCATGTTTGGAGGCCTTTAAATGGTGGCTGCTTTGTTGAAGGTGAATACAGTGACGCTTACTGTCGCTTATACCTACGTTGACTGTTGTACCGCAATAACGTTTTGTTATGTCCTCTCCTGTATTAAATCATCTCTTAGTGAGACATTAGAGCAATTTAAAATTAGAGTTATTTGAAATCTAAGACGCAGAAGTAAATAAGGGAACAACATTATTATAGCCAAGATCAGATTTATGCGCAGGACTTTGAAGGAAATAAATACGAAGTGGACCTTAAAGATTGACAGAAAAAAAATCAAGGTAGTTATGAGCTTGCTTAAGCATGATGAAACTTCAATGAATATCAGTACTAGTAGCAGTGACAACTGGAAAATATTTTTTGTATACATTCATGGGAACTAAGAGTTGAATACATGGAAATTTGCTACAGCTGCCATAACATACATAGAGATTGAAAAATATATGTGCAAAATTAGTGGAAATGATATCTCTTGAATACGGCAATACAATTGATGTTGCAGGTCTCGAAAAGCATAAAATAATCTTCATAATAATAAACTTTGGCTGGTTTGGAGACGTTTAAACTGCATGGTACCATGATGGATCAAGTGATCTTAGTGAATCCATTCTAATTCTTACTTTCATTCTTCCACAACAAAACTATTGATTTTATATAAGACAATTTTAGTATAAAATCAAAAGTCAACGTAAAAAAACTTTCTAGCAGTTATACCACTGAAATAAAAAAAATCATACTGTAAAAAATATTTCTGAAATATTTGCTGATAATTTTTGCTGATAAAATTAAAAACGGACATATAGTGCAACCACATATTTTTTGCAGAGTCCACAGTACACCCATAGTGATAAACTAACATAATACAATAATACTAATAATAAAAAACAAATTAACATTATTGTTATAAACTCAAATGAAAAATTTCCTTTAATTAAAAGAACAATTCTCTTATACTTTCTTTATCAAAACCACAACTCGCGAGTCCTTGAATAAAATTAATTTAACACAAAATAAACCCTGAAACTATTAAACTATATAAGCAAATTTCGTCCAAAGTATCATGCTCCTTCAACCAAAATAAATTAAATTTTAGTGGTTAGAACAACACTACGAAATTGAATTTGAGACACAATTATACCAAAATACCATTTGATAAAAACAAATAAAGGGAAACACAAATAAATATAAATACGAATAGACGGACAAAAGGAGAAATACACAATCGTATGCGCTTAAGTAAATAAAATTTCTATACACAAATTTTGCTCAAGATATACTTTCATACTACATATCGTCACCTGAAAGGCACAGAGGTTAGTCACACTTTTTATAATATTACAGAGAGAAAAGATTTATAAAATTAAAAGTATTGTAATTATAAATGCGCTTCCTTTAAAATAAAAAATATAAAAGACACAAACGTAATTTTTATTTTGTTTTTTGTTTATATGTGTGTGATACGCCTGCTTAAATTCGAGTATTAGAGGCCAACAGGATATATCATAAGGAAAGTATTTTAGAAAAAGTACTGTATCCCTAATGTTTGTTAATCGGTTTTAACAATCGAGAGGATTTATTCCACGCAAAATTCTTTGTCTATCACTTAGTAAATAAAAAATAAATAAATAATATGTTATGAAATGGACAATTAAAACCAACCTAAGTAAGAGTAAGATTATTTATAAATTCATAAATTTTGTCTTCAATTCTTATAAAATTAATTGGGCTTAATAATCTCTCCATGCGTTGACGAAAAAGGTATACAAATTTGTTAGAAGTAAAATTAGTGGTGGTGGCATTGTGTAGTGGTTAAAGTGCTTGCCTACAAAATCAAGTATCCCAGGTTCGTTCCCTGGCAGAGGACAAACATTTTTCACCGTAGTTTTAAAATTAAACGGCTTCAACCCTACATCCAAGAGGCTTCCTGAGCACCCCCATGCCTGGAAAATAGGATTATATCATGACAAAGGTCAGTCAGGCAGCCATCACCCAATGGGTCAAAAAGAATCAAAGACTATAAAGGTTCCTCACCACTACACCATATAGATAAAGGGAGTTATTCTTAGGTAACGGCAGATGACAGCCCCATTATCCTAGACTTGCTAGAACAGACCAATCATGTACTTAGCTGGACCAACAGCCTATTACGAAACTGATACAAGACAAAAATAACAACTTGTGTAAGATGAAGATGCTTTGTGGAAGCCAATTGTTCCCCAGAGAGATTATGGAGAAAAATTTAGTATGAGCTCTAAAAAGCTAAAAATTCTACAGACTGTTGCAATGAAATGTATTATTGATACAATGTTGAAAGCTAAACTAGGCTTTAAATATCTGAGCAGATAAAGGTACACTCAAATTAGCAATATTATTGCTCAATAACAGATACTGTGCAATATCTATTGCGAAATAAAATTGCATTTATGGCACAATATGTTGAACAAAATTAAAATGCTTTTGGTTTATACTGAGCAGAGAGAAGTATATTTTTATTATATTTGATTTGTTTAATTATTTGATGTTAATCATTTGATTTATTTAAAGTTCCATATATCACAAAAAACAAGTTTAAAAATTCCAACATATTATGTTTTAAAGTATTGAGCATTTTATTGGGTAGTGTGAAGCAAAACTATGATAAAAAACAATAAATTATTCTATAATGTTTTGAAGACCATGGGTAACATTTTAATGCTAAAAAGCAAATAAATTTGCTGAATTTAGTCTCATTAAGCCTGGGCTTGTAATGTTGCTTCCAACTGCAAAACTTTTTAATGTTACCTTATTTCTCCGCAGTAGAAGAGACAAATATTTTGACAGTTGAATCAAAATAGCTTTGTTTGGTGCAGCCTGATTTGCTAATTTATATTTCTGAAAAATATAAAAATCTTTCGTTGTTACACACTTCTGAATTTCCTTAATATAGTCGTTATTTTTGAAGAAAATAGTGAATTTACAATTTAATTTGACATGACCAATAAAAAATTGGACCTTTTTGCATTGCAGCCAAATAATAGTTATTTGCAGCAAAAGCAGCATAACTCAAAAAACTTATTTTGTGGAGTGTGAATTTGAACTATTAAAAGTTAAACACAGTTTAAAGAGAAGAGGAAAATAATCTTCTGGTGTCAACGGGTAATTTCATGATTTATTCGGTAGCAAGTTTTGCTCAATATGCAAATTTATATATAGACTAATTGCATATTTGAGCCATTATTTTTGTTTAAACTAACTATAAAAAACTAAAATATAAACGAAATTTTTTTAATATATATTTTGAAATGAACGAGCGAAACATATATAAAATCAAATAGTGATTCTTCCTCATTAAATGAAAAATTTTAGTAAAATTCCCCAAGGTGCGTTATGCCATTGTTGGAGCAACTTAGCCAATATATAGCTTTTACCAAAATTTATATCTTTACATTCATCGTTTAACACTGACAGTTTTACTCACGCCAATTTTTATGCATTTTTACATAAGAAGAATGTGTCTCAAAAATGAAAAAGAAGAAAACGAATAATAAATTTGGAAAGAAAAACAACTTCACAATACAACCAACTTGTAATTGCAAAAAACAGCTGATATTTTCATAAACTTTTTTTTTGCAAAATGTTAAAATAAATATATTAAACTGGCAAAAAGGGAAGTATTTATGGGAACGGCGGTTTCCTTCAAGATTAAATGAAGTGGATATAAAATTGCACCACACATTGTGGTGTACATCTTTTGATTTAAATACAGGTAAACTAGTATGGAAAGACTTTAGAATATGCGGTCTCCTTAGCAAACGATCAAATCAGAAATCTCAAGCATTTACACTTGATAAAAGGAAATGGGTATCAAAACCTACTACACCAGATAATGATCTCACAATATTCATCGGCGACTAAAATACTGAGCCTATACCAGTGACCAGAAACTGTGTAGTGTATATTTTTGAGCTTGTCGATTTATGAAACTATAGAACCTCATCAATTGCAATTTTTGAGAAAACCTTTTATTTATTTACACATTGTTATTAACGAACCAATATGTACTTTTGTAAATCAAATATTTATGTATCTTGAATAAAACTTAATTTATAATAAAATCAAAGTCCTAGTATACAAAAGGGCCTTTACATTAGCCTTTATGTGAAGAAATAATTAAGCATCTGTATATTTGTGTTTAGAAGGAAGTGTTTTCTTAGCTATAAGCTCTATAATAAAGTAATTATATATGCCTATGCATTCTGAATTTGGTTTAGGTTTATGAAGTTTTTATGTCAATTGATTAGTAAATTTTTCAATCTTTTCAAAAGGTCTTGCAACAAAATGCTTGCAAGATGATGGAGTAAATTTAAGTTTTTGATTAGAAAATATACCGGTGGGACTCCATAAAACCCCTTTTCTATTTTTTTTTTTTGAGATCTGGAATCTTAGGAATTGCAAAAACCTGTCACCTTTGGTAGTGGGGACCCCAAATTATGGCATTTAAGAACGATTGCTAACGACCTTTATGGTGTCTGACAGCTTAGCCAGATTCCTGTGTTACATACATATATTTCTGCTGTGATAGTCTTAAGGAAAGTTGTTCCCTTAAAATTCATAAGCTCTGAATATACTTATGTATGTAGATGCCTCTGAAAGCAATTAGCTCTAGAGCCATTTATTCATGATGTAATTCAAATTACACAGAATTTCTTGCTCTACTCTTGGCACATGATGGATATGAGAATAATTTACAGCAACGATCAGCCCGACGGCTACTGACTTTACTATTATAAGATCCGAAAATCTTCAATATAATTATTTATGAAAGTTGTTTCCAAATATTTCAATATCACTGTGATCCCATTGCATTTTTTCGCTTTGGAATAATAAAATGAATTTTTTTATAAACTAAAGCAAATAAAAAGTTTCAACTTAAAAATATTTAAAAAAAATTCTTGAACGTAACACAGTCGAACGAAAAGCTCGTTTTAGCGTGTACAAACTTAGTGCAATCATTCGTCCACAAAAGTTTACTTAAGCATAAGATCAACACAAAAAAGAACCATAAACTAGAAGTACTCTGTGAAAAGAACGAACAAATACGAACTACCTGAATTATCACAGGCGGAGCTTAGGTGTTTATATGAGAAGTGCGTAGTAAGTACCAAGTATCTATATATAAAATAGGATGTGTGTATGTATGTATGTATGCATGTAACGTAATGGCTCCAAAACGGCTAGGCCGATTTTGACGAAATTTTCAGGGAACCTTCAGAATACCCGGCCGGGTGACACTGTGAAGTCTGATTTTTTATTTTCGGTCTGTGGGCGGAAGGGCGTGGCAAAATCCAATTTTCATATTGCACCACCAATGACATATACATATATTTATTTTTTGTGCTTTTTTTATTTTATTTTACTTTTTTTTGGAAAGCCGTTGTCATGTTATTCAAAACGAGATATCAAACTCTTAAATCGGTTATGCAGTTCCGAAGATAGTTTGAGCTGGCGGTGTCAGCTATATATGTACATAAAAATCACTTGTGTGTTCGTGATCGCTAAACTCTAAAACTACTGGACCGATTTTGACCAAACTTTATATACATGTTCTATGGGACGTGAGGAGTGTTTCTGTGTAGTTTGAAGTTCGTCCGACAGATGGCCCAATATTTTGTTGTTTTTTTTTTTTTGTTTTGCCCAATAGAGATTAGCGCGATAAGCCTATGCTGCGTTTTGCTGAAGGCGTTGGGTCCTTAATCAGAGTGTAGTGGGGTTAATTAGCCCGATACCGGTATTTGACCAATAATCGCTATGTGGATTTAGTGCAAATTTGAAGGCGAAACAACGTTTGCCCGGGTCAGCTAGTTTAGTATATAGAAACCAAAGCGAATTCATAACAGGTGGAATTGCCAGTGCAGCTTATAACTTTTTTAAAATATTTTAATGGCCTAATATCTGAATTTCTTTTTTTGTAAATTTCTTCGTTTTATACTTCCATTTTACTATTTTTGATATTGTGAAATTATAAAGTTATTAAATTGATGACCTTTATTTTGATTAATTTATTGACTTATTTATTATTGTTGTAGAATACAATGTATTTATTTTTAAACGTTAATAATATTCAATATTTCTATGCCCTGAATTTTTCAAGAAGTTCAAGTTATTTTAAAAAATTTTATAAACAAATAATGAAAACAAAAATTCTTAAATATTTTTGAACACAACAAATTTTTTAAAAATTTTTAATTTTAATAACTAAATAAATACATATTTTTTTAAGACCTCAAGCTCAATAAATTATTTAGAGAGTTGTATTTACTGTTCTGATGGATTTACCTGTGAAGAATTTTTTTTCTTTTTATATAAAGTATAATTTTTTTAATTTCTTTGTTTAAATATACTATTCTGAATATTATGGCAATAAAATAACCATCTAAAGAGTTAAGAAACAGATAATACTTAAAATCATTTGTATATTTTTGTGGCTAATTTAATTAAAATAATTGAGGTGCATATTTATAATGTAATAAGTATTTTTTAGAAAAATATATTTCAAAATATTCAAAGCGCATATATTCTTGATTTTTTTTCGCATGCGAGTAGAACACTAAATTGCTTATTGTATGTAATTTTATGTACACAGTAGATATATATTTTATATGAAATATATATAGAAGAAAACTTATTTCTAATAAAATGAACTCAGCTTTCGAATAATTGAGAATAAATGAGATTAAATTGGAAAAATTCTGATAATAACAACACCAGTTTACCACTTAAATTTATTCGAGTTCCCAGTTTTTTCGATCTAAGCCTTGTATTTGCAACTTAAATAATCTATACCTCTTACAAAAGTAAACCTTTTTGAAGTTGTGAAAATTAAATAACAATAAAACAAAGTTACGCATTTTTTGATCATGTTTTTATATTCAATGACTTTTTTCATGTACACAAACTTTTTGCATCAAAAAATATTATCGAAAATCACCAGAAAAACAGACTTATTCCTTATAAAGAAAATAGTAAATAAAGATTATTCACATATACTACGTTTATACGCACGTCTTATTTGCAAATAAAAAAGAAGAATGTTGCCGTATAACTTTTTTATTGTAACTTATTAGCTCACTTAACAAGTCGTGAATAACGACACTATTTGCAAATAAAAAGTAAGACGTTGCCACTTCATGAACGTTTTTTGTGTTTTACTTACCAAACAATCATATTTTCGTCACATGGCATCACTAATAATAACATAAGTTCTGTATGCAATTTCCCGTATAAACAGTGAATTAGTTATTTGCAAATAGTTCTATTTGCAAATAAGACGTGCGTATAAACGTGGTAATAGAAACTTACTTCCAGTTTTTTGCTTATTCTATTTGTTCATATAAGTTTTTATGCAAAAAAACATTTTTCGAAAAAAGCTTATTTTCTTTGAGAAGTTCCATAGCTGTTTAATTTTTAATTAAATTACCGTTTGGTTTGTTGAGGCTTTAGCTGTTCATATGCCAACATTTTATTCGTCGCTAAACCAAGTCATCGGTGAATTTTGACCAATGAAATGTTGGCATAAGAAAAGCTAAGGTCACAACAAACAAAACATTTTCTAAAACCCCTAAGAATATCCCGAAATAATATATTTCAATATTAAATATTATCCAATATGTTAATTAAAATCATTTATTTATTTTTAAATTGATTATAAACTTTCACAATTGGGCAATCCTATAGGGCACAGTATAGAGTGTTTGTTGTTTCTACGAAAATTGTATTTGTCTTATATTAAGCTTATTAAGGGCAATCAGAAAAATCTGCTATTGAACATACCTTGATGTTATTGCTTTTTAAATCCATATGTACTCGCACTAAATGTACTATTTTTTTGTTTTTCTCAATCCAGCATTCATGGGATGACTCCTGCTCATGCGATACAATTGTGCTTGATCTTGAACAAAAACTAATGCGAAACACAATACAAAGAGTAGTTCTTGTATACATTTGACTTGAATTTTCTTCAGCTGAAAGTATTAAGAAGGATCTTTGTCACTAAGTTATTCCAAACCAAAGTACTTCGGATAGAGAATGAATCTTCTCTGCTGGTATACCGATAGCGAATGAATATTTTCTTCATTGAAAAAAGTGGGTTTCGGAAACATATTCTGTAATTTCATTAGAACTCATGCCGTAATTTTAGTTTTTAAACAACAAATTACATATTGCGCAGATGGGTCAACACAGTTGGTTATACTTCTGTCACCGATAAACCTGTCCTCCGTCTTCAGTACGAAATTGAGCAACTTTAAAATAGACATTGAATCACCGGCCTATACATATGGCACAAAGGCTTAAAATTAGTGATTTCAGATCTATTAAGATTATAATTTTGGGACAGATATTGTTAGTACAAATAGGAGGGGTCAAATATAGAACCATAATAACGAATTGAGCAAGTGCCCCAATGCTTCTTTAGCGGCATGAAAAATTGTGTTCAGCCCATTTGACATTATACTAAATTTTCATGAAAAGCTGGTGAAAGGCTTCTGAACTCCTAATATATATAACACCCATAATAACCAATGGAATTTCATCCTCGGCCACATATTTATATGTAGACTACGACGCTGAGTCTTACAAACGTTAAACGTTAATTAAATGTACAGACAATGTTATTGAAATATAGAATATGAGAAAAACAAAACCTCACTGAGCTTCCGAATAGCTTTTGCACATATTTTATGAGATCCCATATATAAAAACAAGTGCAGTCCGCCCCCAAGGGTAACTTTGTGATTAATAAGTATATGCTAAAATACCCTATCGTAAAGTATGCTCTTACATTTTGTCACATTAAACTTAAATTGTATTCCTTAAATTAAATCCCAACTAAACTGTCTTACTCAAAAGGATTTCTGATTTTAAGTTCTTTAATTGTACTCTTATCCTTCCCAAAAACAGCATCGACAATAAATAACTTAACAACATTGTAGCAAACAAGCAACAATTGTGTTGTTAAATTTGTCTTTTTCTAAAGACTTTACGGTTAAAATGTAAATACCAATGTTCGTGAGCTTTTGTAACCACAAAAATACAAACGTAGACCCAGGAGATTTGCAAAAAAGGACAAGGAATACTTTCATATATAAACAGGCAAGTCGTATTATTCATTAAATATTTTGGTAGATGGAGCACCGAATTAATTGTTCGAATTTAAGGGTGCTAATAGATGCGATTCAATATTATATGGAATTGCTTAAGAAATTATTTATGTACGCTCATTTCAAATGAAACAGGTAGTTGCCATTATATTTTGTATAGAAAGAACTTAAAGAATGAGCTTGGAAATTTACGTATTGTGAAAATGTTGTGGGCATTATTTATTTAAATTTATGAAAATTTGGGCCCACAAGAATTTATCATTGAAACAATAATTTTTCAAATCATTGTTTATAAATTTTTACATTTTTAAATTTGTCATGACCTCTTTAAATAATATTTTAAAAAATAAAAAAAAACTTAATATTTTCTTAGGAGCTTAACTTAAGCCGTTTTTTTTAATTTTTCAATATTGAAATTAATTAATTTTCATGTAAAAGATTTTTGAACTTGATGTCAGTTGAAATATTCTTTTCTTATTGAATAAAATATGACTAACAGCAGGTTGCAAACTATAATCAAATAGAGCTTAAGCCAGCATCTAACATAACAACCCCAATATTTATCAAAATCGTTGCTACAATGTTTGATATATTTTTCACATGACAAGAGTCACACTAGAAAAAAATACTTTATTTAACAAAAAAAATAAACTTAATAAATTATAAAACGTTTGTCGTCAGATTACGTGCCATTTTACTACTTAGAAAACCTTCACATTCACTATATGACTCTAAATGATGCAGTGTCAATATAAAGAAAAAAATGAAAAATTCCCAACAACTCATAAAAAATTTATCCATAAGAATAAGAAAAAATATTGCCAACAACACATGTGACTCTTGCAAACTCTAACGAACTTTAACAATATTATTTCTATTCGAGCCGGAAAAAATAAAAACTTAAACATCAGGAAAGAGAGTAAGAAATATAAATGATAAATAATTTCTTATGTGTTGTTTGATTTTTTTTTGTTATATTTGCAAACACATTTACACTTTTCATTTTTATCCCTTACAGCCAGTGTAACAGTTAGTGGCAACAAATTTTCACCAGCTGTGACCTTTGACATTATTTGGAAGTATTTATAGTAAATGGAAGAGCTCCAACCCTCACAGCTAGTCTCTAATTCCACTTTTTTAACTCAACTTTTTACAATTGATAATCAGCTTAACACCAGGAAAATTATACGCCCATAACAACAATGCCACATCTCACCCACCACCATCTACTGTAGCATTCGTAAGGCGTCTTAAGAGATTGTTACAACTTAAAACATAATCTCTTTAAAATATAAAAAAAGTTTTACTTATCAATTTGTGTAAATAAAATTTTTTTAAAATCAGGTTCAATCTATGTGCAGCTTTTCCTTAGTGCTCGTACACGTATTATTTATTTTTTTATTGGAAAATGAAATGCTCATAAGAGTATTTTCTTTTATTTTATGCTTTTTGTTACATGAATGCTAAGAAAACAAACTTTTTGATTTTTAAGCAAAGGATAAAAAATTTTATGCATTAAACTTGATATTCTCTTGTTTCTATACTTTATGTAAAAATCATCAGTGAGAAAAAAAAAATAACAAATTTAAGGTGTTTTAAAGTCTTTTTTAAATTAAATTTTTTATGGTAGATTGGTTAAATTTAAAGAAAATTTAGTAGCCAATAAATTTTTATAAAATGTGTCACTTCACAGAAATTTTGCATTCAATGACAGACTTTTCATTAACATTGGCTAAATAAAGCCAATAATTTCATGAAATATTTTTTACTAAAAATTATTTAGGATATTGTCTCAGTTAATTCGTTGAACAATTTACTGTTTGTTGTTGGTTTAGATGTGTATTGTATGATTAATCCATAGAACTCAAATATAAGTATTTTTCTTCTTATAAATTACAACAACATTTTATTATTCATTTTATTTTATAAAAATATTCATAATTACCCAAAGGGGTATTAATTCTATAAATGTTTTATTTTAGCTCTATTTTTATTAATTGAATCTTCAATTAAATTGAACTAATAATAAGTATTCAATTCTTAAGCCTAAATTATTTTTTATTTACATCTCTCATGTTCGGCTAAGATCAAGAGTGTCCCTGCTTCTCAACCGATTGTTGCGGGCTAGTGGGTTTGGATGATACTCTAGTTTTTTTTTTTTAATTTATTGTCACTTGTTTTGATACCATAGTTTATGCTAAAGAAACCTCTAGGTCTTGATGAATCCGCGAATTTTCGGCATATCAGGGAGCTGCTATAATCATACGAGCATACGAGGGATATTATTTTGGAGCTTTTGAATTTCTTCTATATTGGATGCTGAGGGGGTGCCCCACAACTGAATTCCGTAGCACCATATTGGTTTTAGGATCGCTTTGCATCAAAAAAGTTTGTAATCTTAGCAATTGACTGACCTTCGTAGACTAGTAGGTAGTGTACTAGACTCGTAGTGCGAAGGTCCTAGGTTCGAATCCTGCCGCAGAACTTTGGCAGTTTGTGTCTGATAATTAAATGGAGCGCACAACAAGCCTTCACTGGCTTAAGTGTATGTCGTATGACATGGGCTATCACACCCCTCCAATCAATCTAACGTAACCTAACCTAATCTTAGCAATTAATCAATTAATGTGAGCAGTCTTTATTTTCATTTGCATCAAGTAAGTGTATATGTGCGACGTCCATGTTAAGCGACGATCAGGGTGAATGTTGCGGTATTGATTGACCATTGATTTGGATAAGAGGACAGGTTTGACTTCGCAATGAAATAGTGATGCTCGTTCACTCTTATTCTCCATATTTTCATTTCATTTCATTTTTCCAATATTAAAAGATATTTTTGCAACTTGAGACGTTTTCATGGATACTTAAGAAAGCTCTATCATCAGTAAACGTTGGTATGTAAACAAGAATTTTATAAAAGTTCAAGTCAAATATAAATTGGATTACGTTTTTAAAAAAGTTTTTTTAACTATTATACTTATTTGTTTTATACTTTTAAAGTAGAAAAATAAAAAAAAAATATTTTCAAATAAAACCATTTTCAAAATGAAATAAATCCCATACAAACAACTTAAATAAATCCTATCGAAATAAATACCAAAAATATGTTATATGCCAAAATATTTAAATACCTTAGAAGAGGGAATGCTTAAGCCTTGCCTTATCCCTATGGTCTTTCAAGGACTTTTTCCCGTATGGTATCCCAAAGCATGTACTCCCTTTCTGAAGTATTTCTGCATTATTATTGTAAGTGAAGCCGCTTTCGTACATGATTTAGGAAGGAAAAAGTGGATGTAGACCTTTCTTAGAGAAAAAAAAACACGTAGGTTTAAAGAGTGATAAAATTGAATTCACTAATGGCTTTTGTGACTTAGTGGCAATAGAGGTTGAGCATTTGTCGAAATTTATAGCAAAACACTTGCCATGAAGAGGGAAGCCATTTCGCTAAACAACATCAATCCAAAAGTAAAGGACGATTTAGTCGGCGACCCAAAAACATACATACATATTAATAAACCGGGCGATAAGCAATAATATCAGCTCAGCTTTACGCGTAGTACTTTTATACACCTAAAACAGGTCGTGCTGAATTTTGTATAAAAGTCCTGCTGATCCAATCACTGACTAAATAGTTCAGGATATTGAAACGACACAAGTCTGCTTATCAAAAATTTTTTTACCCAGCAGAGCGTATTGCTTTTTTAAATCCCAAACATCCTAGAAAATTGTATACTTTCATTTAAATGGTTGTGACTTCCCTTATTGTTTATAATTAAAATGATTACTAATAAGGCCTAAAATCAGACGCTGAAAGTGGCAGGAGGTCATTTAGTAACTTTTGTTTGTCTAACATAAACAATTTGATGTCATTTGCCTATATTGTCTAGTGCCGAGAGAAAAGAAATATATAATTTAACTTTGTCCACAGAATAATATTAACTTGAAATGCATGTGTATGTTAACTATTTATTACCAGTTATTATTTTAATGACGTCGAAATTGTGGTTTGATGTAAGTATTATTGATAACAATAGTTTTAATACAATAAATTGACACTGATATACAAATCCTTGAACAATATTGTTTTTTGCACTTTTTTCCTGTAAAGGAATTGACGGAAGTCAGTCAGTGGGATAAATTTATAAGAAAAATTTCGCTCTTCTTAATATAGAAAGTATATATGTCCTCCTAAAGTTATCCAAATAAATATTTGAAATGAACTTATTAATGGGACTTAAACAATCTTATATAATAGAATCTAACTTATGGTTTTATTTAGTTTAATAGATACAGTTTTACTATTTATGCAATTTTTAGTCCCTTCCCCAAGGAAAAATTCTTCATACAAATATAATTCACACCGTATAATATTTATAATACAATAATTAATCATGATTATTTATTGATTTGTATTCTATTAGACATTCAATTATAGTTTTCTTATTTTTAAAGCTGCTTCCCTCTAAAAGTAGAAAATATTTAGCTCTTATTATTTAAATGAAACTTTGAAAAGAAAGCATCATTAATGTAATTAATAGCATTTTCCTTTGCCAACATATGCTTGCGATATAGATCACATCAAGATATAACCAACATTACATAACCCAACCCAGGCTTTCTTTTCTATGATGTCACTTTTGCCTTTCATTCAACGCCAATGACCAAAATAATCTTGGAAGATTCCTTTTACATACACAAACAAACCTTCCATTTTCATCGCACAGTAATCTTTTGACATTAATTTATTAATTAGTTGTATTTGTTGAAGGCAAAACAATACGGGTACATCCTACATCAAGCTGAAAAGGTATAAGTCCTTAAGCATAATATACCAAAATTCCTTAACATTGATAAGGTATTAACCGATATCAAAGGAAATAACAGCAGGCTTAACCTCTATCATACATCACAAGGGTCAACTGACAAGAGAAACAAAAACTACAAATGTTTTCCTTACAGGATGTAGGAAAAGAAAAACAAAGTTCGAAAGTTTTGTCCAGAAATTAATGATAAAGTTAATATTGCGTATTAAGACAATAGAAATATTATAGAAAAGGAAAAGAATGTGTTGCTAAATAAGAAAAGAAAAGTTGCCAAATTCACCTGAATAAACTTAACAACATTTTGAGTATATGTGCGTATGTATGTACAAAGCTAATTTTGTATTTATGAAAAAAATATTATCCATTTTTTAATGAATTATTAATTATCGCAAAATTGATAAATGAAAAAGGGTAATTTTATTAACAAAAAAATTTTTGTATATATTTATTTCATTGAGTATTTTTAAAGACTTAAATAATAAAACTTTAATTCAGCTTTAAAACTTGATCGAGTTTTAGAAAAATGTTTATAAATTATTTACTAGATATATTATTTTATTAATGTAAATGCGACAGAGCAAAAAAATGCTTTTGACTAGCTTTTCCATTAAACATTGAATCACAAATAATTTTATCTATTTTATTATTTATTAATTTATTAAATTCTACGGAATGGGTCGAACTTCATGAAATTTATATTTGAAATTCTAGATGCATGGGTTCAAATGATCTTAGTTGCCTCTTTGGAACGTTTATGTTTAAGAGAATCTAGTTTTCCTTTAAATAAATTTAGGAAAAATACGATATTAGAAGAAATCCTTCGGGTTTTCGATGTAGGGATATTCATAAGTACCAATCGACTACGATATAGTGGTAGATTTACAGATGGATTCTACTAAAGATGACAAAGAGGAAATAACAAGAATGGTTTCTGAATCCAAAATTACAGAGGCATATTCAAGAATGGGACTTAGTAACGATGTGAAAAGATTTTTTGTTATATAAAGATGGTTAAATGTGACATGTCTGTTGTAGTTAATTTTTTTGTCGAAGTAAATTCCAAGGTCCAAAACCGAGTCAGTGTCATTGGTTGGAAATGATGAATATCTACTGAAAGTCATTAATAATTATTTATTAAGATTTAATTCCATAAGATTTATGGAACATCAATTAAAGAAGTAGTTCAAATTCACCTGAAAATTAATAGAATCACAAAGTTTAGCAATATTTGTGAAAAGTTTAACATCATCCTCACACATTAGAACATTACAAAATTCAATGGCTTTTGGAAGATCCTTTATATAAATCAGAAGACAGAAAGGCTCAAGATGGCTACCCTTAGGAACACAAGAAATTACTTCAGTATAATCGGATTAGGTGTTATTTAAAATAACACATTGTTTGCATCCTTTTAAATACGATTTCAATCAATTTAGGAAGTTACCAGTGAAGCCATTTGCATAAAGCTTCTCAATCAATAACCTTGTCAAAAGCCTTAGTAAGATCTGTGTAAATAACAATTGTTTGCTGGCTAAAATAAAAACTTGCATTGATAAATGACGTCAATTCCATTAAGTTTGTAATTGATTAACAATACTGTCCTTCTTCCACTCATGCCCATATCGGGTTATTTGGAAAGGAAGGAAATTGAAAAAGAAAAATGTTCCCAATTTCTTTCTGTGGTAATTAATTTCAAACTGATTATTGAAATGGTGTATAATTATACCTTGAATTATTTCAACAAAAATTGAGTTTAACTGATTATTCTAAAATGTTTTGAAACTAGTTTATCCGTTAAAAAATTTCGTTGCACTAATGAATTGTTTAAAATTTATTTAATTTTCACCGGACTGAAATTCTTCTGAATACAGGTGAAATCTGGTCTATAAGAAATGCATATAAAAATTGGTTTATATAGATTTTAAATTGATGCAAATAATAAAAATATAAAATGCATGAAGAGACATTGCATCCATTCAAAATGACTATTAAGTGTGGCATTTGCATTTATCTTTACAGATAAATGCTGAATGAGTTTTTTGCCGCAAGTTGCTGAATTGAGTCTTTGTTTTAACAAGAGGGACCAATCGCTCACACAGCTTGGACAACGATTAAAATTTGCAGACAACAATTTCCAGGTTGATTAGATTCCTGTTTGAGATTTGAATTGGCTGTCCAGATTGCCAGATCTAACATTACCAGACTTATTTCCTTATATGGTTTTTAATATCGCACATTTACCACAACAAAATACGAAGCTCGCAAGTTTTGAAAGCTGACATTGAAGAAGAAATCGCCAATTTGGTGCCAGATGTTTTGCGACCAATAATTCAAAATGCCATAAAAGGAGCGCCATTGTACATCAACTCAGAAGGTGGCCATTTGACCGATAAAATTTTTTTCAATTGATGTCATTATTTTAAATATACCTTTTATGAAAACAGAGTTCTCGTTTTTCATTTATAACAAAATGGCAGCCATTTACAATTATGACATGACTTTGGCACCAACTTGTAGCTATATGCTTTATTTTGCTATTTATGTCCTTTTCTATCACAAAGTTGAAGTTTTTTGTCTGCACAACAATTGTTTGTCTTCTAAAGTAGTTTTTATTCGTGTTTTTTGAAAGAACTTCCGGTTTTTCTTTTCCAGATAGTTTTTATGCATTTTATCCTCGTGCTATTTTCTTCATCATATCCTAAAACATGCTGCTACATGTTACCTTGATTGTAGAATAAAGAGCAAAAAGTATTAGACTATAAACACTGCAACTCGTGTTGTCCTTTTGTTATCGGTGCATGTGTGCGGTTTATTCATGGTTCGTTCAGTGATTCATTCTAACTGCGTTTAGATTGTTGTGGTTTATCTATGAATAAAAGTTTTTCTCCATTCTGCCTTTTTTGCAATGAGATATAATATGCAGAGTTTCTCAATTTCATGAATATGAGCATTTAAACATCAAAAGCCTTTTAATTCTTAAGGCTATTGTTCTGTTTAACAACCGAATCTTAGCTAAAAAAAATTAAAAAGTTAATTTTTTCTTCAAGGATATACTGCAATTTTTGTGCAAACTTATTCGGAAAGAGTACGGAATTCCGCAAGAAAGTTAAGTTTTTTAACTTTTATGATAAATAAATTATTTTTATAAATCGATAAACAAAATTTTACACTTTTTTTGACGGGGAAAAATCATACGTAAAATAGTTTTTCCAATGAGATATTTTAATATGGTTGAAGTTTGTTTTTCTTTTTGTTGTATGTGCGTCAATTACTCCATTATTTATATGTATATCAATTTTGAATATTGTTCTAAAACATATTTCATTTTTTTTCAATAATGCAAAATTTATTATAAGAACTGTTATATAATATATTATTAATAAAATATAATTTCGTCAACATTTGGCGACTGCTGCCAATCTTTTTTAATACATTTTTTGTTCAAAAGGAAAACTAATTTATCGTGGTTGATCTGGTTTTCTGTCTATTTGTGTATAAATACATTTATAATATTTAGTTGGTACATTGTTTTCAAAAGCAATTTTTATATACTTTGCAACAAGTTGTTGTATAGTTGAGACAAGTTGATATAATCCATGACTCTGTGGCATGGCATATGAACTTGTCTCGTAATTTCCCTTGTAGTGTGGCTTGTCCAGGATGATTTCTGGAGATATAAATGGATCTCGTAATACTAAACGGGATTTTAGTAGCCATTCATAAGTATATGTGTGTATTCAATAAGGTATTGGTAGCACCTCTTTACCGCTAGACGTCTAACATCAGATTGTCGAAAATCCTCTTAAGATGTATTATCACACTTACTCTGA
The DNA here is from genome assembly GCA_963681545.1 of Germaria angustata. Taxonomy (NCBI): domain Eukaryota; kingdom Metazoa; phylum Arthropoda; class Insecta; order Diptera; family Tachinidae; genus Germaria; species Germaria angustata. The sequence goes on from OY812999.1 coordinate 40,539,101, forward strand.
TAATTATCAGAGTAAGTGTGATCTTGTGATTTTTTTTAAATTTTTTAATATATTTATTTATCTATTTTATTGAAAAACCTTACAGAATATATGATATAATTATAAGTCGCGCAATTTAATTAAAAATTTCATATCCCTTTTAGAAGGTCTGCCCTTTCAACGGCTCCATTTCGCAAAATTATATATTGATACAATCAATTATGTCAATGTCTTTTGCCATGGCTTCAGAAAAAGCGACAAAAATATTGCAACAAAAGATCCTGTTAAGGCAGCTTTGATATCAGCGATATAAAAATTATATTTGTGGCTACACAGATATTGAACCCTTCTTAGAGAGGACATCTTAACCCGGACTTTGACTAATTGGTCCCTTAGAAATCTGTCAATTACTCCATAGATGTCTCTAAGAAATTCCTTGGCATAAATATGCCGACATAATGTATTGTTATTTGTGCTTTCGTAGACTAATTGGTACTGTAATAAAGTAGTAGTCGGAAGGACGCAGGTTTGGTTCCTGCTGAGGACTCTGGAAGATTCTGTCAACAAGTCAAGAAGCTTCGGAATTTATGTTTGTGAATTTAAAAAAAAGCTCATGTATACGAATTGCAAGAATTTGAACCAAATGGGATTAGAAAACATAAAATTACAATCGAAGTCTACAGACACCATAAACCACAAAAAATAACGACATTGGAAGTAACGAAATAGCAGTTTTTCCAAATTGATTTATTGTGGCTTTAGCGATAAGTGGGTTGTATTGGAATAAAAAATAATTTGGACCAAACACAGAAGACTTGAAATAGAGTTTTTTTGCGTCAGTTGCAAATATTCTCAGTAATTTAATGAAAATTTTACTCTTTTTATTTTTAAGATTAAAATATGATTAATTATATGCAGCCAGGAATTTAACCAAAACATTATGATGATGCTGTAGAATAAAAATATTTTTTTTTTAATTTTCAGCAAAGAGATGCTTGTTTTGTTATATATTGTTGGTTAGAGGTTTTAAAAATTGCAAGTTAAATTCCTTCTAAAATATATGAAAATGGTGCACATGCATATAAAAATATACTAAAAGCAGAATAGAATAAATCTAAACAGAGAAAATAAAAAACACAATTGAAAATTTTTAAGGCGGATAAAACGAATGAAATTTCAAATGAAACTAAGATCCATATACGTCAATTTTAAAATGTTTGGATAAGCATTAAAAGGTCCATCCCCTACCTCAGGAGTGCTGTTTACTCCTATAGAATTTTAAATAGGTGCATTACCATGTTTTACAATTTAAAATACACATTTTGGGACTATGAGGATCCATATTATGCTTTTTTATTGAGGTCACTCAATAAAAAAGCATGATTTAAACGAATTTTAATATGGCCCTATTATGTTCATTATTTTCGTTGACTTACTAGCATCATGATCCTTTAGCCTTTAAATATTCAGGATCATTATTGGCCTTACAGACTTTGTAATCTCTTGATTATGATGAATAAAATTTATGTGCTGCATAGAGTATAAGTAAATAATATTCCACTTTAATTTTATAGTTGAAATTTTTATAAAACACATAAAAGCTAAGAAAAGGATAAAAAAATATAAAAGAATCATATTCAGAAACACTACTTTAATAGATTTATAATTAAGAATTTTACTTCGCGAGCCTGCATAAGTCTATTCACACTCTCTCAGTCATTGCTAAATAATAAAGGAACGGGAGGAATAGACCATTATTTAAAAAAAAAAAACTAAGATTCAACTGACATGATCTACAACATAACGCCCCCAGAATGTGTTATATGAACATTTATTTTTACCTCTTCAAAAGTTGTATAAAATACTTAAAACTTATTTACCACGTACAGGACTATGTATGTACGAGTAATACAAAATGTTTAAACTAACAAGCACGATTTTGCTTTTATTTTCTTGAATGTTGAAAAAACCTTCTGTATTTATTACTCAAGCCATTAGAGTAGCCTTGGTAGCACGAGGTAGTAAAATTAAGGGTGCACTTCAAAGTTTAAGTAGATACAACGGGAAGCAGCAATTGTTTAGAGCAAGAAAAGGAATTGCAACAAAATATGAGTCTTGAGGAAATGTTTTTAAAACTGAAATATAATTTTAAAAAATAAACAAAAGGAAAATAGAGAGAGAAAAAAAGAGTTAAAATGGTTTTAAGGGATTTCTTTGGGAAATTGCTCCTGTAAATTATTGCAAAAGTTTTGCTATTGAAACAATATACATGCACATAATGCTCAACGATAAGTTAAACAATATTTTTCAAAAAGAAATAAATCAGTTCACAAATATGACAGATTTATAGCAACAACAAAAATTTTATATAAATATATATGTATGTTGTTAGGGATATTAGAAATATTTTATGAATTATTGCTGAAATGTTGATATTGCAAAAAAAACTACAATGATCTGACCCATCGTATAATTTAAAGAGCGAATTTCTTTCCAAATTCAAAACCAATTGAACTCTTTTTATCCTCATGGAAAGAGATTGTTATTATTATTTTTAGTATATATGGCTTTTACGCCAAATTGTGGCCGCATAGTGCCATAACAAAATTGTTCCAATTATTTCTATTTGAACTTAAGATTTTATTCTAACCCATGATAAATTCTCTCTTTTTCAGGTCCTTGTCTCCAGCTGCCGCTTCTTCGCATCCCTTTTTCTAATTGTGTGGCCACTATATGCCGAGAATATAACGCAGGGATCTGTTGACAAAGGTTTGCTGCTTTTTGTTGATTTCAACAGACTTGAGTCAACACAGAAAGGACGTTGCTTTTAAAGAGACGTATTTTTCTTTTTGTGCTGATTTGACTACTAGGCCAGCAAAAGTAGTTTTAGCCTTCTTAATTCTGTGGTATGTCAAAACGCGTACCTACGTGTGGTTAATTTGGCTGCCTAGGTAGGTGTAGTCTGTGACAGACTCAATGTGCTGAGACCATACAGAGTAAGTGGTTCTGTGTATTCCATATTTATATTACGAAATATGGTTTTTATCAGCATTAAGGCCATATTTACTCGATATGGTACCGATATGGTTTATTTTGTTTTTAATATCAGCATATATTAGGCCATTTATGTGTTCCATGCGTATTTAATGCCACATTACTCTAAGAGGAGGGCTGTTTTTAATTGCCATGATTAAAATGATGATAAAACACACTTATGCCTCACTCCAGACTTAATATACATAAGATAAGATAGTTTGTTTCCACGTTTTACGTTTCTGTCTATATGCTGATGCTGTACCTTGATAAGACTATAGATCTTGTCAGGAACACAGATGTATAGAATCATTATTCCTCTCCAGTTATTGCAGCCGTTTAGTGCACTTTTTTTAGGTATTTTTAATATTATTCCTTGCAGCCAGTCGATGGAAAATATTTAGATTACCCAAATTTTAGAGAACAACTTATGTAAAATTCGTGAAGATAGCTTAAAGTGTGCTTTCAAAAGTTCCACATGCACTTTGTCAATTCCAGCCACTTTGCCCTTTTTAGGCTCTGAGAAGCCGCTTCAATCTCAGGGATGTGGGACATTGGGTTCTGGGGGTCGCTGTCTGTGGCTTGCGCCTTATTTTCATAGACCTGCGTCTCAAAGAAACCCTACAGGAAAAATTCTAATGGCGATATGTCGTACAAGCTATGTGGCCAATTTACACCATTTTCATGTGAGATGAGCATATTTCAGACTGTCCAAAATGGATTGATCTATTTAGAAAATAGCGCCATTCTGTTGAAATCTCATGTCATTACTTTCTTTATTAATGGATTCAGACCAGAAGAAGTTGTAAACTATCGGCTTGTAGTACTTGTCATTGATGCTGGTATCATGGCCAAAGTTGCTTTCAAAGAAATATGGACCAGCCCAAAAGCCGCTGCAAACACTTATTTTTCAGGATGTATTTGACGCTCATGGGTTTCATGTGCATTAATATTGGCCTTACTTTCACAATTTTGTTTGCTAAATTAAACATGCATCTAGAGATGGTCCTTGTCGTTGAATGACTGAAGAGAATAGAGTACCCACTTTGATAAACAAAAATTATCATTTGTTCATGTTGCACATGGCTACTATTAACTGTCGAAGTTGGAAAGTCCCAATTGAAGGACGCAATATTAACCGATTTAATTTTAGACATTAGAGCCGCCACTTTTTCGATGAGCACAACTGTACATCGCTCACAATCGCTAATTCGAATTGAATTCGTCATTCGTCAAAATTACATTTTTAATTAAAACCCTGAACAGCTTCTTCTGGGATATACAGGGTGATGCAAAAGTAATATAAAATGAATTATGGCAGGAAATAATTTGTAAACATCTTGTAATTTGTATGTATTTTTTATTGTATAGACTTTCCCTAAAACTTATTGGAATAAACATCACCTGATGCTTAATGTGTGCATTGTCATCTTGTGGAAGTTTGTCTAATCTCTTTGATGTCTTCGATTTCAAAAGCAATGTTTCTAAACGAACCGCCCACCTCTTCCGGAAACTGCAGTGAACAGGAAGTAGCATGGTACACAATTGCAAGGACACTGTGTTAAAGTAATCGTCCATAAATTCATCAAATAAGCATTTTCGAGGTTCGTATCGCTCTATTCCTTCTTATCAGCTAAATATCTCTTTGCCTTTAAGACAGATATTAAACCATAAAGACATTTGACACAATTTGCAAAAGAGAACATTTTTATTATAAAATCTTTTTTGCAATACATATACAACTTTGCACTTCAATGTATGTACATAAAGGACACAGACAATTTTACAACTGCCAGCGTAGGAATGACCAGTTTAATTCCTTTTAGTTAATTAACAAAATGCAAACTCCTTCTTAAGTCCTGCAGACCCCACATGCTAGAAAATTATTACGCAGACATTAACTTTTATGAAACCTAATAAGAGTTTTGGTTAATTTATAGTTTTAGCCATCTTTTCCTATCATCATTAGCACAACCCTAAGACGTAATACTAACACATGTACAAACATGCTCATCAGACAAAATTATATGAGCTAAGTTGTAATTGAATTGTTTTTGTAGTCTTAATAGCATCACTTAAATTGTTGATCTATTGTTATGACAGCTCATCAACTGTCATCACACTTGACACATTCTTACCGTGCAGTAATTTGAGCAGACTACCAGTTTGTAAGTTTTTTCTTTAATGGCGTTTTCTACTTAATGTTTAGGAAAACAGAAATTTTTGGGCTCGTTAATTAAGTGCGGAGGGTATATATTATTTTAACCCAGCGAAATATTAATGTTTTAATAACCATAGAGACAAATAGTACATTAAAAGCTAAAATATCGCTCGATGCTAGAGATATTAAGTTTTTTTGCTGGAAGGCAAGTTATAACTCTTTGTTAGTCTTAGTACAATCAATGAAGTCATGTACCAAAATCTTTGCTGGGTTTACTTAGCTGACAATTTTTCTAAGGTATTGTGTCTGTTTAGTGAAATATTTATTTATTTTTTCTTCCTCTTCTTTGTTTTCTGCCAACGTGCAGATTCTGTCTCAAGCGAAAAAATTTTCCTTGTGTTATGACAAAGGACTTTTAGTTTGGCTTAATTACATTTAATGATTCGTAATGTGCCACTAAATGCAACAATCTTCTTCAACTGCCACATTTTCGCATACAAACAGTAAAGAAAAATAACGTACATTGACATTGGCATAAAAGTTTGTCTAGAATAACTGGAATGAAATGGTTTGTGTATTAATGTTTTTATAATAAGAGAATTGAAGGACTAAAAAGTTTTGTAACAAAAAAAGTACATACAAGCCTTAAGGAACAGTCATAAATGCTGAATTTTTTTAACCATTTATGTTTTCAAATAATTAATGATGAACTTTGTTACAAAAACGACTTGAGAGGAATAATTTCTTTTGATTTGTGAGCAAAACGTCTTTAAAATTAAAAGATAATATTTGAAAAATCAAGAAGACTCAATTGAACAATAGTGTTAAATTAACAAGTATTCTTGCGATATATTCATTAATAAAGTTTTTTCATAGTGTTGAGTGCAATAATGTACAGAAAATAATAATAATTACTTAATTAGTTCTATAAGAATAATTAAATATTTGAAGCAATTTTCCATCATCCCACATCAACTTTGGCTGAATGAAAATATTTAGTATAAAAAGTGCACACATAATTGAAACTGGTCTGATCACAAATCAAATTTAATGTGGAGTTACGGAAAAATTGAAACAAATCTCGTCAGAAGACAAATTCAACATTCCATTATAAATTAAATTTAACAATATCAACGCCTGATTATTTGTATTTGTTCTTCTGGAAATCTGTCTGCATTTCAGCAATAGTATATCGAATATTTCATGGTCTAGATTTTTGTTTGTAGCAAATGGATATTTCACACACTTAAACAATGAGGCCAATAATAAAAATGTTAGCAATTAAAGTAATAAGAAACAAGTTAAATCAAACAAAAAAGGATTAATGTGATACAACTTATGGTTTTCAAGTTAAGGCCTTCTAAGTTTATACACATGAGGAACTTTTATGAAAAGTTAGCAACATCAGAACAAAACAAGATTCTCATCGTCAGAGAAAGCTTTTGACTTTATACTTTTTTAGCAAAAAATTCCTTTTTCTTGTCTTAAGGACCACTATTTTTAAACGCTCTGCAAAAGAGATTTTCAATTACTTTTTGTTTGCCTACAGAAAATACACAACTACGACATCTTTCTTTGCTATAAAAGAAGAATGTGAAAATTTATTTTCAAAATCCAGACGATCAAAATTTAGCTTGGAATGAAAATTTCGTTAATATCCTCATATCTTTCTTTACTGACATATTTGATATAAATGATAACTAATGTACACACAAATTACTTATAAAATATATTACTCTATATGCCAAATAGATATTACTGCAACATAAAGTCAAAAATAAATTCAATGCCTCAGGCTGCAGAAGTTTCAGAACTGAAAGAGTATGGATATTAGTACGCTGTAGTACGATACTTTTACTGTCTATTTACAAAATCTCTTTAAGCACTTTTGAAAATAATAACTTTAATATAGATATATAGTATTGTAATTCAATTATATGCAAGTGGTTTATATTTGCCAGAAGGGGATCAACCATGTGTAACCATGAAATATTTTACCGATCGTGTGAATTTGAAAAAATTTTAATGGATGTCAAATATGTCAAAAATTTACGTCAGTACCCGTCGTTCATTTCCAGAAACCACATGTGCCCCAGACAAATTTGCCTGATAATCTAAATAGATAACTACTTAAGTTAACATTTTTATTCTCTATGATGATAAGAAAATATTTATATCTAATGGAGGGTAATTTGAAGACAACTTACAGTCTTTACTTCAACGGGAGAAGCCTAATCAAAATTAACTTTTTCAAGCCATCCTATAAAACGATACCTTATTGCTGCAGATACCATATAAACTTTCAAAAAAATCATTTACAAACTTTTGCTAAATCATAGACTATCAAAAACACCTACTTGCTATAGAAATAAGTCATATGCAAAAAAGAGAATATATTTGCACACAAAAGAAACAGAAAGGCCATCTATCAAACTTTGTTCAACTCATTAAAAAATATTAGAAAACCTACATTCATATATATATGAAAATATTTTGCTTTTTTCATAAAAGTCGCAAATCTTTTCTTATTTTACAAATGTAAACAATTGTATAGAAAAAGCCAAGAGTACCATTCATGTATTTAACCATTTACGATACGGTCCTAGTACTTGAACACTTAATGTAAATAGATATTGTGATATATTGGAGTTTTTGTCTATTCAAAGCAAAAAAAAAAACAACTGAAAGCGTCTACCTGATTAGTAAAACAACAAACACTTGTGTAACAAATATGGAAAGAGGATAGAAAAAACGTAGAAAATAATAAATCGTGATTTATAGTTGCAACTTTATGTTAAATACGTGTTTAAAAAACCAGGAATGGAGTCTAAAAGTAAATTGCTTTAAAAACTGACTCATACCAATAGACAATGACAATGGTTTTTGTTGAATATAAAAAAGTAGAACTTTTAAACATGTGGATTTGGCACTGAGGCATTGGGTATAAGACATAATATTTCATAGCCAACGTATAAACATTACACAAAATTATTTAATACCATTGATAACAATACCAAATTTTTAATCATTGTTTCCCAAGATGCGCCGATTCTTAAAGCAGGTTCGTTAAATCTGAATTAACTGAAGAAGAAATTGTGTTATTATATTCTAAAGTTATACTCACGGAAAAGATACCCAGCTCCAGCTAAGGCTTTATATTCTACTTAAAGGCTCTTTATAAATAAATCTAAAGAAAATTTTGCTATCTTATCAAAATAAAACCATCAAAATTTGCTGGTACAAAGATGTCCAACGTTTAGAGTTCACATTAATCGATTCAAGAGGTTTTACACATCAGAAATTAATAGAAATAGCTTTTACAATCCTTACAAAGCACTGCTTGGATGATCTTACAACTTTTTGTGTTATAATACAAACATTATTATAAAAAAATATTATTTAAACTGCTGATATTTAAACCAAACCATACCTCTTTTGAACTGTGATTGATCGCATCCTTTAATGATGATTTATTTAGTTTAAGCCATCAATCATCGTTTTGTTGCAACTATTAGCGATGATTAATAAAGCGTAAATTCTTCGAAATGGTTTCAAGGAATTTTGCTTTTAACTTCAAGTCAATTGCGAACAATAAATACTTACATCTCTTTGAATTTTAATCTTATTAAAGAAAGAAAATCCAACCAATTATCAACGGGGCCAAGATTTGCAAGTAAGAATTGTTTCGTGTAACAAGAGACAAAAATATTCATACAATAATGCTAAACAACATCATTAACTCTATTTGTTAAAAAGTTTAAATGGTAATGACAAAAAAAGACAAGATTTAGTACAAGGAGACTCCATTATCAGTCTAGTTTTTTTTTTCTTTTGACTTGTTTATTCCAAGTAACAGAAATTTAAATGGGAAGAACAGGAAACAAAAAATTGAAAATAACTGGCCACATCATGTACATCAATTGTGCGAACATTTAAAGTAATTAATCATTTGCAACTTGTTCAACATTACCTACGCAATTTACTGCCAGCTTAAGAGACATAAAATTGCATGCAGCATGATGCTTAAAGAATGTTGAAAAGAAACAAGATCACTTGCATAAAAGTACAAAATGAAACTAGTTTTCCATTTTTAGTTTGTTTTTGTGTCAGGCTGGAATGAAAGGATTATTACTAAATAACTTAACTAAGGTTCTATTTAAATTCATAGTCTAAATGCAACATGAAGAGAGTTTCCGTTTTGAAAAACTTTTGAAACTTTTAAATTTGTGTCTACCAACCAAATATCAGCTGTACACAAAGCACTAATAAGCAACTAAAATCGGAAAATGTTATGATGTGTTCTTTTTAAGAAATGTATATTATCCATTGATAAAGAAATTTTGTTTGTCACAGTAATTTAAACATTTCACATTTTAACAATAATTTGGAGATTATTTAAATATAAATAGTCCTTTTTTCTTTTGAAAGGAAAAATATTTATAATTTATGTAAAAGAGAAAACGTTATTGATAGTATTCCCGCCAATGATTGGTGTGTCATGATAAGTCTAATTGTAGACAGACAAAAGAAAAAAATAATTAAACATGTAAACTAATCAAAAGGTTACATGGACTAATTTAAATAAACTTGCCCAGTTTTCAACAAATCCTTTGATTGGTTTCTTAGTTTATGCAGCATAAGATCCATAATTCAATCCGAACGATTTCCGATGTGGCATGATAAGAACAACTGCAATTAATAAAAATAAATGAGTAAATGTCAATTAACATATTTAACTTAAAACAAGAGTTTTAAAATTTAGATATCTGATGTGGGAACACAGAGCAATAATTCCATAAATTCATCTAGTATATGCCTGTGCAAAAATTTTTCTTCGTGTATAATACCACTCCAAGCACTTGCAGTTAAGATGGACAACCTCGTTAACTCTATCTACGTCCTTATAGAATAAGAGAGAAGTCCTGGCCTCAGCATATTTTCAACTCAATGACCGTCCACTAGCGCAATGAGCCTGAATTTATCGTAACAGATTCTAATGGTCAGTTCTATTGAACGATAGCAACGATAGTATATGAAAGTAAGGTGTCTAATAAAGTTAAGCGGATTAGTTATTTAGGTAGACTCAGTAATGACTGCAGGTAGAGATCGAAATAAGAGTGACACCAGCCTTGATACCCTTATCCGGAGAAAATATTCTGATATTAACTAACTAGAATTGAAGACATACAGTATAATCTAAGTGATGAAAATTAAATACGCTTGAAATACACTTGTTTCTTACAAGATAACTCAGTTATTCATAATTATTACTGCAGGACATAGAATAATGAACTCCTCCGGAATTTTTGCATGGCCTTGATATTTAGCGATAAGGACTCATGTTGCCTATAATGTCAATGTGGACATGTCATATATTTTACTTAAAATTTAAAATCATTTCTTCAAAGAATACGATTCTCTGCCTTAGTGGATTCAAATACTCGCAGAAGATAATAATGAGTTGTATAATTTTTGTGGGTAGTATAAAAATTTTTATTGCTAAGACCACACAAATATCTACCAGAAATTCCACAAATAGTCCAAATATTTAATTTAAAAATATGATACATATGAAAATAAGTCTCCACATACAAAATTAATCAAATCTTTTCTTCTACTTAAATTCTCAAAATCCCATTTTATGTTTTCATCTAAACGAAAAATCTCAAAAGCCTACCTCGGCCACTCTATTATTGCACAATGTTTAGCAAACAAGAATAATATTTGCATTTTTAAACAATTCAATTTGAATTATGCCTTTAACCAAAGACATCTAAACACAATTTGATACGATTATACAAAAAAATGAACAATGTATGTGTTCGACATAAGACGACAGCTGACTGATCTTTAGCCAAAGTGAACAAATACAAGTTCTGTAAGCACAAGCCCACAGTTCTCTGTACTGGGGTTCAAGTATGTACATACATATATCGTTAAGCTATGCAAGCGATCATTTTAGTTATGTTGACTTGTCCATGTCTTCTTTCAATTTCAAAAACGAAAACAAAAAAATTTTATGAAAATAATTAATATTTTTCTCTGGGCTCCTCTTGAGAATTTTTCATTTTAGTTAGTAGTATGGGAAGCAATATCATCAGACATGACTGATGTGTAAGTCTTAAATTAAAAACAACTAACTTCATACTCGTACAAGTATATCGCTTTGACTTGTTGTTGATGCAGTTGTTTGCTGCTGACTCTAATATTCTTTATGTTGATGTAGAAGTTCGTTTTGTGCCTTCAACATCTTTTGCCATGATCAACTTCACAGAAATGTCAGTACAACAGCATGATCATTAACAACAACCACAACAATAATAAAACTGCTGAGAGCTGTCGATATTTATAATGTGCAAAGATGGTGATGCATCATGACGATGATTGTGCTGTTACTGTTGCTGATGTTAAAGCTCAAAGCCACAAAGAAATTTGTTGATGCTTTATCTACATAACAGAGACTTCAAGAGATACAGACATTGATGGTTTTTATACATGAATACGTTCATGCACTTGCTGCTCCTGTCGCTTCATTGAAAAGGAAAAAAAACAAGAAGATAATGCCGAAGACAATGACAATGATTTGCATCATGTTGCTCTTTCTGTTCATGGAGTTTTGTTAAAGTGATTTTTCGTCACTAATAAAGAGCACGTTTTAACATGATTTGTTGAGTTAAAAAGATGACTACAAGGACCTGCTAGTGCCATATTAATAATTGGTAAAATCGTTTGTGATTATGTCTTACTGACTGGAATAAAAAAGGATTTTAGTTCAAATAACTGTTGGAAAGGACATTTGTTGTTGCATAGTTGTGATGATTTTTTGTACTTTTTTGATATTATTAAAGTAAAAATGTCATTCAAGCAACAAAACCCTTTCAACTCTATAAAGAGAAAATATGTTAATAGAACTCTCTGTAGAAAAAGGTGCAGCTCGATCTGGAAAGCTGTCATTCTGATGAAGTCACAATTAAGACATTAATTGAGAAAAGTCAATTAAGATCGCTTATAAATAAAAAAAATTGAGTTTTACATTTTTTATTCTCTGTAAGAAAATCGTCATCCATTTTCATAAAAAAATTTAAATAAATATCCGAACAACACCATATTTTAAATAATTTAGTTTTTATTTAAATGCTTCATTAGTTAAGTCAATTAATTTCTCTTAAAAAATTAAGGATCCATGCAGCCAAAACTTTAAATATTGCGAGAAAAAAGCCAAATCTTAAATTTTTTATCTATAGCCAAATAATGACTGAACTATAAACAGTTGAACAATATTCGTCTTCCAGGCGACCGGGAAATTTATAAGAACATGGGTCCTTTAATATTTTAGAAACTCGCCTTTTTATTTATAATAGCCAATCAGCAAAATTACCAAAGCAATATAAAAGTCAAAATTTTAAAAATATATTGAAAGATTTCTTTTGATATCTTCTAAAGATTGTTTGCTTCACTACTGCCATCATCTGCTATAAATCGAAATTGTAGGGCTACGCAGTCGTAAGCGTCACAACTGAAGCCCTTCGGAATAATATTTTTCATATCAAAATATTTGTAAAAATTTGCAAAAAGTCCTGTTCAAATTTAATACAAAAAATAGGTAGCACGATATATAAATACGACGTGGTTATAATTTTTTAATTTGTCTTAAAATTAAAATAATAATTTTAATTTTAAGCCATTGATAACACCACTTTGCATATAATCAAGGAAGCGCAAAATTAATGTCATAAATTGGATTGCATGCCATGTTTTGCAGGTGGCGACAAATATTTCCGTGCTATGACATTTATGATGTAAATATCCAATAACCCATGAATCGAAACTTGGAATTATTTTTACCTGTCATTTGAAAAATTTTCCATCTTCTTGTTTTAATGCAGCGTTAATTTCGTTGTCATCTCCCGCGTTGTCCTCTTCCATATGCTCGAACAATTAAACGTTTGTTTGGGACATAGAGAATCCACATAAAATACTTGAATAATCATTTGCATCCCCTCAAAGACTTGAAGCGGCCATCCAGACCGCTAAATCTAACAGCATCAGACTTTATCCTTTGAGGCTTTTTAAAATCTCACACTTCTCACAATAAACCACGAACATTACAAGTCCTGAAAGATAACATTGAAGAAAAAATTGGCAATTTGGATCCAAATATTTTATGAGCAACAATTCAAAGTGCCGTAAATGAGCACAATTGTATATCGACTCGGAAAGCGGTCATTTGACCGATATTATTTTCAACGTCATCACACCATGCTCAACCTTATCCGACAATCAGTAGAGGAAAATTAAAAAAATTTTCACCAAAATGCGTTGCAACGGACGTTTGTTGATGCGTAATTGTGTTAATCGTTATCTCGTTGATGTCTGTGGACCATCTCTGATGTCGTCGGCAACAGCAGCAATATTCTCGGTTGAACAAGCAATATCAACACGGCCACGTCTTGCTTCGTCTGTAGTGGGACTTGTTGCATAAGGCCCTCAGTAAAACGCTTAATCGCTCGACACAGGAAACACGACAACAAGGAAAATGACGACTGCGTTAAAACCACAGACGGAATATTTGCCAAATAAACAGTGACCGGGAAATTTATAAGAACATGGGTCCTTTAATATTTTAGAAACTCGCCTTTTTATTTATAATAGCCAATCAGCAAAATTACCAAAGCAATATAAAAGTCAAAATTTTAAAAATATATTGAAAGATTTCTTTTGATATCTTCTAAAGATTGTTTGCTTCACTACTGCCATCATCTGCTATAAATCGAAATTGTAGGGCTACGCAGTCGTAAGCGTCACAACTGAAGCCCTTCGGAATAATATTTTTCATATCAAAATATTTGTAAAAATTTGCAAAAAGTCCTGTTCAAATTTAATACAAAAAATAGGTAGCACGATATATAAATACGACGTGGTTATAATTTTTTAATTTGTCTTAAAATTAAAATAATAATTTTAATTTTAAGCCATTGATAACACCACTTTGCATATAATCAAGGAAGCGCAAAATTAATGTCATAAATTGGATTGCATGCCATGTTTTGCAGGTGGCGACAAATATTTCCGTGCTATGACATTTATGATGTAAATATCCAATAACCCATGAATCGAAACTTGGAATTATTTTTACCTGTCATTTGAAAAATTTTCCATCTTCTTGTTTTAATGCAGCGTTAATTTCGTTGTCATCTCCCGCGTTGTCCTCTTCCATATGCTCGAACAATTAAACGTTTGTTTGGGACATAGAGAATCCACATAAAATACTTGAATAATCATTTGCATCCCCTCAAAGACTTGAAGCGGCCATCCAGACCGCTAAATCTAACAGCATCAGACTTTATCCTTTGAGGCTTTTTAAAATCTCACACTTCTCACAATAAACCACGAACATTACAAGTCCTGAAAGATAACATTGAAGAAAAAATTGGCAATTTGGATCCAAATATTTTATGAGCAACAATTCAAAGTGCCGTAAATGAGCACAATTGTATATCGACTCGGAAAGCGGTCATTTGACCGATATTATTTTCAACGTCATCACACCAAGCTCAACCTTATCCGACAATCAGTAGAGGAAAATTAAAAAATTTTTCACCAAAATGCGTTGCAACGGACGTTTGTTGATGCGTAATTGTGTTAATCGTTATCTCGTTGATGTCTGTGGACCATCTCTGATGTCGTCGGCAACAGCAGCAATATTCTCGGTTGAACAAGCAATATCAACACGGCCACGTCTTGCTTCGTCTGTAGTGGGACTTGTTGCATAAGGCCCTCAGTAAAACGCTTAATCGCTCGACACAGGAAACACGACAACAAGGAAAATGACGACTGCGTTAAAACCACAGACGGAATATTTGCCAAATAAACAGTGACCGGGAAATTTATAAGAACATGGGTCCTTTAATATTTTAGAAACTCGCCTTTTTATTTATAATAGCCAATCAGCAAAATTACCAAAGCAATATAAAAGTCAAAATTTTAAAAATATATTGAAAGATTTCTTTTGATATCTTCTAAAGATTGTTTGCTTCACTACTGCCATCATCTGCTATAAATCGAAATTGTAGGGCTACGCAGTCGTAAGCGTCACAACTGAAGCCCTTCGGAATAATATTTTTCATATCAAAATATTTGTAAAAATTTGCAAAAAGTCCTGTTCAAATTTAATACAAAAAATAGGTAGCACGATATATAAATACGACGTGGTTATAATTTTTTAATTTGTCTTAAAATTAAAATAATAATTTTAATTTTAAGCCATTGATAACACCACTTTGCATATAATCAAGGAAGCGCAAAATTAATGTCATAAATTGGATTGCATGCCATGTTTTGCAGGTGGCGACAAATATTTCCGTGCTATGACATTTATGATGTAAATATCCAATAACCCATGAATCGAAACTTGGAATTATTTTTACCTGTCATTTGAAAAATTTTCCATCTTCTTGTTTTAATGCAGCGTTAATTTCGTTGTCATCTCCCGCGTTGTCCTCTTCCATATGCTCGAACAATTAAACGTTTGTTTGGGACATAGAGAATCCACATAAAATACTTGAATAATCATTTGCATCCCCTCAAAGACTTGAAGCGGCCATCCAGACCGCTAAATCTAACAGCATCAGACTTTATCCTTTGAGGCTTTTTAAAATCTCACACTTCTCACAATAAACCACGAACATTACAAGTCCTGAAAGATAACATTGAAGAAAAAATTGGCAATTTGGATCCAAATATTTTATGAGCAACAATTCAAAGTGCCGTAAATGAGCACAATTGTATATCGACTCGGAAAGCGGTCATTTGACCGATATTATTTTCAACGTCATCACACCAAGCTCAACCTTATCCGACAATCAGTAGAGGAAAATTAAAAAATTGTTCACCAAAATGCGTTGCAACGGACGTTTGTTGATGCGTAATTGTGTTAATCGTTATCTCGTTGATGTCTGTGGACCATCTCTGATGTCGTCGGCAACAGCAGCAATATTCTCGGTTGAACAAGCAATATCAACACGGCCACGTCTTGCTTCGTCTGTAGTGGGACTTGTTGCATAAGGCCCTCAGTAAAACGCTTAATCGCTCGACACAGGAAACACGACAACAAGGAAAATGACGACTGCGTTAAAACCACAGACGGAATATTTGCCAAATAAACAGTGACCGGGAAATTTATAAGAACATGGGTCCTTTAATATTTTAGAAACTCGCCTTTTTATTTATAATAGCCAATCAGCAAAATTACCAAAGCAATATAAAAGTCAAAATTTTAAAAATATATTGAAAGATTTCTTTTGATATCTTCTAAAGATTGTTTGCTTCACTACTGCCATCATCTGCTATAAATCGAAATTGTAGGGCTACGCAGTCGTAAGCGTCACAACTGAAGCCCTTCGGAATAATATTTTTCATATCAAAATATTTGTAAAAATTTGCAAAAAGTCCTGTTCAAATTTAATACAAAAAATAGGTAGCACGATATATAAATACGACGTGGTTATAATTTTTTAATTTGTCTTAAAATTAAAATAATAATTTTAATTTTAAGCCATTGATAACACCACTTTGCATATAATCAAGGAAGCGCAAAATTAATGTCATAAATTGGATTGCATGCCATGTTTTGCAGGTGGCGACAAATATTTCCGTGCTATGACATTTATAATGTAAATATCCAATAACCCATGAATCGAAACTTGGAATTATTTTTACCTGTCATTTGAAAAATTTTCCATCTTCTTGTTTTAATGCAGCGTTAATTTCGTTGTCATCTCCCGCGTTGTCCTCTTCCATATGCTCGAACAATTAAACGTTTGTTTGGGACATAGAGAATCCACATAAAATACTTGAATAATCATTTGCATCCCCTCAAAGACTTGAAGCGGCCATCCAGACCGCTAAATCTAACAGCATCAGACTTTATCCTTTGAGGCTTTTTAAAATCTCACACTTCTCACAATAAACCACGAACATTACAAGTCCTGAAAGATAACATTGAAGAAAAAATTGGCAATTTGGATCCAAATATTTTATGAGCAACAATTCAAAGTGCCGTAAATGAGCACAATTGTATATCGACTCGGAAAGCGGTCATTTGACCGATATTATTTTCAACGTCATCACACCAAGCTCAACCTTATCCGACAATCAGTAGAGGAAAATTAAAAAATTTTTCACCAAAATGCGTTGCAACGGACGTTTGTTGATGCGTAATTGTGTTAATCGTTATCTCGTTGATGTCTGTGGACCATCTCTGATGTCGTCGGCAACAGCAGCAATATTCTCGGTTGAACAAGCAATATCAACACGGCCACGTCTTGCTTCGTCTGTAGTGGGACTTGTTGCATAAGGCCCTCAGTAAAACGCTTAATCGCTCGACACAGGAAACACGACAACAAGGAAAATGACGACTGCGTTAAAACCACAGACGGAATATTTGCCAAATAAACAGTGATTCTTGAGGCAGCTAATTCGAACTATGGCATTATTTTGTGCCATCTTGTATAAAAAGACCTCGCATACATTTATATATGTAAGTTAATAAAAAATGTTATTCTAAATTAAAATAAAAACATCGCTAATGTAATTAAAATTGAGGCCCACGATTTGTATGTTCAAATATTTTATATTTGTTAATAAAACAAATAATTAAACGGACGACAAAATTTTTATTATACTTTATAATGATATAAAAAACCAGACACAATGTGTTAAGTAATGAAAAATTACATTAGGTGTGATTAAAATTATACAGAAATTTGTATGACCTACATTTAATATAAACATAATTTCATTAAAAACGGAGGCCCTTGTCACAAATCGTTCTTGAGTTGGGTGATTGTAAAAACATTTGATAAATTCCAAACATGTTGCCACAACAAATAAAGCAAAACGTGTCATTTACATACGAGTCTCGAAGTCTAACTGAATAGTTCGTTCATTAAGTGCAGTTCATTTAAAAAAGAACAGGGAAAAGAAATGCATTCAAACACACATGAAGGCTTTTGGTAACAAACATGTCTTGTATCGTTAAAATTCAATGCGAGTTGTTTCTTTTTCCTTTTTATTTTTTTGAAGCCACTCGTAGTATAAACTCTATTGTATTGACTTTAATGGATTTCTAGGAATTTTCTAGCACTATTTATTTACAGAAATTTTTAGAAAAATATTAAAAAAAATAAGGGAATCATGTTCTTGTCTTGAAAAAAAGAATGGTAATAAAAACATTAACATGTGTGATGGTTTTTAAAGAGAATTGTTTAAGTGCCACCAATATGAATAGCAATGCCGAATTTTAAATTCTCTGCAGAGTAGTACTGTTGTTAGAAACAGAAATAAGGTATAATTAATTGAAATATTTGTTGTCATGTTCTGCATTAGAATCTTGTAACAAAACGTTGATCTTCTAATAGCAGAGAAAATATATTTTGTATACCGTTGCACAGTGGCTTAGAACAATTTTTGTTTTGAAAGTAATGGGGTAGCTCTAGAAAATTTGAAACAATATTTATGAAAATATTTGTAAGGCATTTTCAGCGAAGCTTTTGAACTTAATTATTTAAATTTTTTGTTTTACAAGCAGTCTATCGACAGAGGGTCAGAAATATGCATTTGATAAAATGACAAAGTCTTATAAAAAATAAAGCATTTAATGGGCTGTATGTATCCAAAGCAAACATAATGACTGCTAATCTAAAACAAAACCATTTCAAAGAAGTGTTCTTTTATATAGATTCAAATAATAAAATATAATAGACTCACTAAAGTTTAATTTCAAAAAGTGTCGCCATATAGACATTCAATTTAAAAACAAAAAAAACTTTTTAACCGACTTAAAAAATCGAAGAGGTTATTAATATATTGATTATCGCAAAGCTTGACCATGAATGGAATGAATTTGAAAATGCTTTTCTTATTTAAATATGTACGGAGGTTAATTGGGTCCCATAGAAATTTCAATTGTAACAGAAAATGCAAAACGGCCTCCCAAAATATTGATTATCACAAAGCTCTGCCATTTATAGACGGATTTTAATAATTACAACTATTTTGTAACCTTTTCGATTCGATTTTATAATGCAGCCTATTTTTTGTGTTTGCCAAAGGTATTAATTTTCATTACATTTCTATTCAAAATTCAGCACATTACAAAAGTCTATTTGGAGAAAAGTACACCTTCAATATATCTTAATTGAATAACTCCCTTTTATATGTACATATAAAGTTTCAACTAAATGACATGTGCTTTGTTATGCCCGGGGAGTTTTCGCTCTGAAATAACTACGGATGATATAACTCTGGAGGACTTAGAAGCTCTAGATGTTATTGTAATGAAAATCCAGTAAGATGAAGACTGAACATATTTTCTTGTCGCTGAAGAAGCGTTCAAGTGCCCCGATTTTTTTAAGGCGGTGTAAGACATACCTTACTCCTTCTGACTTTCAAAATATTTATACCGCATATATCTATCGGAAAATCGGATACAACTCTCATTTACACATGTGCTGGTGCTTCAAAGTCCATTGTGAAATGGTTACACCGCGTACACGAAGCAGTGAAGAAGTTCATCGGTGACAGTAGCTCAGCCAACTCTACTGAGCAATGTCGCAATGTGAGGTCTCTATTATTGTTTTATTTTTAGCAACGAAATTTGGTTGCTGGTTCCAGAAATCCGCTTCGTTTATGAACAACACGTTTTTATTGCGAACTCAACATTTCGTTGTTGTTGTGCCAGCGAATTGCACTCCGCATTACAGGGATAATTTTTTTCGTATATAAAATAACTACCTGTCACTTTCAACACGTAAAGTTTCAAATTAAATCCCCACAGACACTATTCCCTATATCCCTCTACCCCCATAACTTAATTTTCTAATTCCAACATATTACCTGGCACGAATGGGCGTCATCCATTAAAAAAAAATTGATCGTGGAATTTGCAAAAATTTTATATAATAAAGGATCTGAGTATTTTAAAACACTTGAAATATTGATAACTGCATGCGAAAATTCATTCCATTTATAAAAGGATTAATGGTGTTAAAAATTCTGCTTTAAAAGCCAATCGGAGGATAATGAAAAAATCACTCTTGTGACTTCAGTAAAAGTATAGATAAAGTGATAAAACTGGTAGTGGATCAGGTAATCCATCATTGCAGCCATCAAAATTTTCTGAACATCTTGATCATGACACGTATATCAGCTAAATTTGTTCCGAAACTGTTTCATTTTAGTTAGAAGAGCCGAAGCTTGCTTTATAATACCATAATATTCCCATAGCCACCACATTCAACATACTTAGTCAACTGCTAATTTTCTTTATTGCAAAAGCTGGATAGATTAATGAAAGAGGAGATATGAGCAACAACAAATTGAATCGCAAGCAGTGTTGGTAGAAGTGTATTAGATCTGAACTAGACTTCTCTGGAAGGCAAAAATCAATTAATTCAAAACGCAATTTGCTTCTTTTAGTCTACGATGTTATCAAATTTTATTAAACTTATAAGGGCAACAACTACAATAGTACGAGCAACTGGCATGAAAATCAATACAGTTTTGACACACGTTATCGAATTGTTGACTGTACACACCCCAATCAATTTTACATACTTTCTAACATTACTCCTATATAAGTTTGTTTTTGTAGTTATAGCTCTTGCTCTAGTGAGGCAACCTTGTAAACCTAATACTTCTTGGATGATGTGAAAAATTTATTCATAAAATGCAAGCCGTGTCATGAAGCTTTAAATTTTTTGATATTGTAATTTTACTTCATTCCTTGATTAAAATTGGTTACGTAAAATTCTAAGAATTTAACAATATAAATTAGATTTTAAAGATCCTTATCAATTGAATAATAAGTAATTTGTGTTTGAAATATTAATAGTATTGTTAAAAATAGTTTAAAAACGAAACAATGATATTTGAATAATAATTGTTGGTTTAAAACTTCAATATGTGTTACATACAACAGCATATATAGACCTAACCAAAATAAATATATTTTTTTAAGAAAATCAAATTAAAGCCGAGAAACCCTTTAATAAAAATTTACATAAAAAGATCTAAAGCCGCTTCATTTGACTCAGCACCTTTTAATACACGATTGAAGCGTCTTTTTAAGCCGTCTTTATTTTTCTTCATGTTTCTTTCTTTCTTTATCGTGTTCTTAAATGTCAAGTCTTTATTGCCTTATGATATAATTTTCTATTCTTGACTTGATTACTAATTGATTTAACATGAATTGGCATAAATTAGTGTGATGTTGTTCACTAGCCATCAACTCTTGCCTCAGGCAGCAGAGAAGTAAATATTAGTGTTGTGATTCGAATAAAAATTAATCGACTATTAAGGCAGTCTTAATTTGATCAGCACTTAGGTCATGTTTTTTTTATTAAAATATTTTCTATAAAATCAAATACTACATAACAATGTTAAAAAATGTATTGAACAATAATTCACTATGTTGAATATAAATTATTTTATTCTACATAACAAAAGGATGGGGTAAAGAGCAATACATTACTTAAGATCGGAAAATGTGTTTCTCGAAAGAAAAGAAGAGGTAGTATTCTCTCCTAACAGTCAATATGAATTCAAAATTGCAAGGGCTTAAGATGGAGGTATATAGCACGCGTTGACGCGTGCGCGCGTTAAACGCGTTGTACATTTTTTACGCGTTAAACACGTCAACGTGAAAAGTTGAAAGTTGACGAACTTTATGCGTTAGACGCGTTGCCGACTTTTTATGTACCTTGTTATTTGAAAATACTCTAGTTCAACTTTTTTGACAGAAGTCTACAACGCGCTGACGCGTGTAACGCATGTTATGTACATCCACCTTGAGGAAGTACTCTTCAAAGTGTCTGTTCCTTTTTTTCTCAGTGTAATAGCGGCCAGAAATAAAAATATATTCTTTTCGCACCGACAGAAACGCACGCTATTACAATGTTTCAGTTAAACAATCATGTATCCTGGGCACTTCAAAGTAGATCTTAAAGCACCAACAAATACATGTGGGTTGTATCTTATAAGTTCTATATGTAATATGAAGATCACATATAGTGACAGTACGAGAAATCTGAGGGAGCAACTTAAATGGTTTTTTTTTTTTTTGTTACATGGAAGCCCATCGAAGATCACATTGGACTTCTATTATAAGAAAATCAAGAGTTTATAGTTCAAAAATATCTATATCACCAATAATTATATGTGAAGCAGAATCACTGTTCGTATACAATTATCTATTGGTTTATAAGACTTAACCCCAAGATTGTTACAAAAACCCCCTTAAAAGCCCTTAAAATTTCTCTTAATAGATTCAATCTACGAGTCGCTTGGTTTATTAATGAAGACATATGGATGCCAAATTCTGCGGATATCTATACTTAGAATATAATTTAAATATAAAAAAATAAAAAAAAATATAAAAATATATATTGAATTCACTACCCTCATTGATTCTTTTTGTATATTAATGCAAAATATTTAAACATTTCATTTTTGGCAATTTTTCGTAAATGGTGAATATTTTGATACGATTCTGATTAGTAGAGTTTTCTTTTCTGAAAATGAATAACATTGTGCTAAGCAAATTTTTTAAACAAACTTTTGATTTCTCTAATAGAAAAAGTGTAGCTCCATTAGAGGATTGTGCTTATCAAAGAACATTAATTAATCTATTTTTTCTCTTAAGATACAAAAAATGTTACACTTTTGCTTAGAAATGAAAACTCCACAAGAAGTATTATATAAAATAGGAGGAGTATAAAGGCTTTCGAATGATTTTCTTTTATCCCACAGCAAATTTGGTTTGTAAACAGACCAATTTCTGCTACATGCTTTCGACATCGTTCTCTTGAATTAAAATTTTAATTGGCGCCACTTTATCCGACTTACACTTTGTGGTAGAATATCAGGTATATTTTAGTACTTCTAACACTTTTTCAAAAATTATGGCGATTTAAACATTTTAAATTTACTTCAATGCAACACAGACAAATTTCAAAACATAACGAATTCAGTAAAATGCGAAAAAAAATTTCTATTTTGGCTTCCACACCGAAACTTTTTAGTAAAACTCCGGCTTAGCTTCAAATATGATTGTGATTTTTCACACTACATATAAAGATATTATTGTGGAATAATTTGAAATTATTGATTCTTGAAATATATCGTTGCCGCACTAAACGAGCGAAATGGCAAGACTATGTTTCAGTCATAGCCAATAACAGATCATGCATGGAGGCTATTTATTCCAATTGTCTACTTAAGCGAGAGATGAAGAAATTTATCTTGACTTTCATGGAAGGCTTATAATTCGATTTTCGCCAGAGATGGTAAACGCCATTAAAAATTTTATTAATTAATTATTTAATATTGAAATTTATTATTCGGGAGAATATCCCGACCAATCGTTAGAAACAATTAGTTTTTTTGCAAAATGCATTGAAAAAATGTTTGTTGTGGCTTTAGCTCTTCATATGCCGACATTTCATTGGTTGCTAAAACCAAATCGTCAGTGAAGTTTAAGCAGTTTGATAACATTCAACCTCGTATCTTTATGCCATACAAAACAAATACAATATGAGAATTTCAATATTGCATATGAATTATAACAAATACATAATCATAGTAGGCTTAGAATGTTTTTATACAAACAACACAACAAACAATTATACTCAAAATGACTCTATTTTATTTTTCTCTCAACACCTATACAATTAAACGCCCGTTGGTCGTTAATGATTGTATTCAGTTAGGCAAAATGAAAAATAAAATCTTTATTGTAAATACTTAATATTGAAATTTATTATTCGGGAGAATATCCCGACCAATCGTTAGAAACAATTAGTTTTTTTGCAAAATGCATTGAAAAAATGTTTGTTGTGGCTTTAGCTCTTCATATGCCGACATTTCATTGGTTTTAGCAACCAATAAATTTCAATATTAAGTATTTACAATAAAGATTTTATTTTTCATTTTGCCTAACTGAATACAATCATTAACGACCAACGGGCGTTTAATTGTATAGGTGTTGAGAGAAAAATAAAATAGAGTCATTTTGAGTATAATTGTTTGTTGTGTTGTTTGTATAAAAACATTCTAAGCCTACTATGATTATGTATTTGTTATAATTCATATGCAATATTGAAATTCTCATATTGTATTTGTTTTGTATGGCATAAAGATACGAGGTTGAATGTTATCAAACTGCTTAAACTTCACTGACGATTTGGTTTTAGCAACCAATGAAATGTCGGCATATGAAGAGCTAAAGCCACAACAAAAATTTTTTCAATGCATTAATTAATTATTGTAATCATAAAACACTTATAATTTATTTGGCCACTCTAATACGATTAATATAAAATTCGAATAATCACCAACTTTACACTACTAGAAATACTTTTATTCATATATATGTATTTCACATCTTGGCTCTTGGTTACGTTTACAAGTTGTTACCACATATGCTTACGAGCCTACAGCCTGCTTGCCAGCCTCATTGTTTACGCGGTCAAATAATTTTCAATGTAAATTCCCCAATGAGTTACACAGCATGTCGAATGAAATTGATGGGCTTTATGACTCTTGACGGTATTGGTAAAAAAATAAAAGAAATTCATAAACTATAAATAAATCAAAGAGTTCTTGTGGTGAAAAGTGTCGTTTGTAGAATTTAAAATTAATTTAATTATGTTATCATTTGTACACTACTCGTATATATTTTCTTTTCCATTAGTTTTGTTTTCCTTATTTAACAAACTCTCGATTAACATTTCATTTTCGTATTAAGTTATTAAAACTCAAACAAGATTTTCTAATTAATAAATTTGTTATGCTTGAACTCAACTAGCATGAAGTTGTTAATGTAAATTGTTTGTAAAAACCGTGGGTGCCTTTTTATTAACAAAATAAAATTTAGAGATTATTTTTGTAAAATAAAAAAAAAATATTTTGATTTAGTTGTTTTGAAACTTTCTATAAGTACTACAATTTTTTGGTGAGAAATATTGGATGGATATGCTTCATTCAAATTTTATAGAAATCGTAAAGTCAAAAAAGTAAATGAAAAATGTTTTTATTAAGAGAATTATCAATAAATTCACGCGTAAAGTTGTAAAGAACTTTTCACTTTAAATTAGAGAAAATAAAATCTTTTATCGAAATATTTTGCTGAAAGCAATTATTCCCTTTTATTCATGAGATCAACTTTAAAATAGATTAAGAAATTTTAATTTGAACTGTAGGGTAAAAAATTTCTTAATCTGGCACTCATGTTTTTTGAAATATTTTAATCTTGCACTCGTTTTTTTTTTTGCAAAAAGCCAAATAAGAAAAATTAAATCTACCTTCAAGTTCCTCCTTTAATACTACAAGCTCCAAAATATTAAAAAAAAACGAGTGCCAGATTAAAATTTTTTTTACCCCACAGTTCAAATTAAAATTTATTAGTCTATTTCAAAGTTGAACTCGTCAATAAAAGGGAATTATTGCTTTCAGCAACTTATAATTTTATATTAATTTAATACACAAACTTTCTTATTAAAATATAAGAAATGTTGGATCGGCTTCACTTCATGAAGATTTTGCTAGTTGTCTTTTAAACTTTTAGCATTGATGCCTCATCTCTTCTAACGCCTGATAAAGATGTTGCGGAATAGGAACCTCTCGGTGTGAGGATGTGGTATAACGTTCGATTGACTAGACACATGTTTAAGCCCCTAAAGTTCACTAATGTAACTAAATTTTATAAAATTATTTGTTATAGTCGTATAACTTACCCAGATTGATAGCCTTACTATTAATTCTGTACATAAAGTATTAATCACCTAATCGTCTTAAGAATTAAAGGATTGGCGGTGCTGCATTGTTCTGTTTTGCGAACCATTTTCAATTAACATATAAAATTAGAATAATGAATACGAGACTTTAAATTTTTTAGCACTAGGGTAAAAACTTCTGAAAAACATTACGATGCTTAAGTCGATTTAGGCGGTTAATACCTATTGCCAGAATTAAACTTTTATTGACACAAAAGGAGCTGAAGGACCTTATGGAATATTAAAAAGTTCAGTATTAGTAAAACAGGCCAAGCTATTGGTTAACTGAGAACTATTTATCTCTCCTTCAGATGGTCTCCCTTAATACGTGATAGACTTATAGTTTGCAGAGGTTCCGTTCGAGAGAGATTGGCCTGAAAATCCTACTGATGAATTTGAACAATTGACAAACCGGAAAAAGAATGCTGCTGAAGCTGATTTAAAATTTCTGTGGTAAACCCACCTTCAGCACAACTTTTTTCTATGGACACATTTAAAGTCAAAACATTTATCGATAAGATAAGATTTCAACAGCGATGCAACAAAGATATTCAACATGCCACAAGAAAATATTTTAAATTAACATTCTAACATACTCGTAAAATATTAATCCATGTACTAATTTTTTTTAATGTGAAAGAATCAATTATAAAACTACATTTTTCCTTTAAAACTCATTACTAACATTCATATTTCACATAAGTCGAACAAATTTGAATGTGCTTTTTATATCTCTATGAGCTTTTGGCACAGATTAGTTACAGCAGTTAAAAATAACTTTATCATCTTATAATAATGACGCCATTATATATATATATATATATATATATATATATATATATATATATATATATATATATATATATATATATATATATATATATATATGATCATATATAAAAAGGCAAACTGACAGTTGATCCAGCAGGTAACCTTCATTATTGGGGTGGGTTTCCATTTGTCAGTCATCCACAAAACGGTTGAATGATTTTACGCAAACCAACAACTTTTTAAATAGTGTGTTGAAGATAATAAAAGTAAAAACAATAATAAGTACAGGTTTTTTTTCAAGGCAGCTTTACTGTCTGCCTGTAAATTGCGTGTTACACTTGCATCATTTTGTTACACACACGGTATGAGCGTTAAATTATTTCACGTGCGTATCTGCCGTTGTCTTTATTTTTATAAAGTGACACATGCAAGTAACATTTTATAAATAATTTTTAATTCTAGTGTTATTTACACGTCTCTTCTTTAAGGCCATGCAATGTATTTATTTTATATAATCTAGTCTAAATAAAGCGTTGCCTCTTGTTATTCTTATTGAATGTCAACTCACCAACGGAGGAGTATTTTTTGCTAAAGAGCATTGCGTGTTTATCTAGGCTTATTATTTTAAAGCCTGGGAGAAAAAAATTGAAAGGTGTTAAATGGGCATTTAAACTAGAATTAAATGATACTTAAGTTTTTGGCATTGAATTTCTGGATGTAAGAATCTTCTTTTTCTTTGTATTTATTTTTAATGCAAATGACACACGCGATGTCAATTTTATTTTTAAAATAAATGGAAGATTTGTTTTTTAATTGATGTATTTTATTGATAAATAGCAATACTTAAATAATTTTTTTTAAATGCCGGAATGGAAAAATATGAAGAAATTTAAAAAACGAAGCCGTTAAACTTTTTTTTACAAGGTAAAAATAATACTCATTTTAAATAGACTTGTGTTTGTAATTATAACGATTTAGCTTTGATTTCTGAAGAGATTTTAATCTAAAATTAATAAGATATTTAAGAATAATTATCCAAATTTATTAAGTAATCAATAGTTAGAGCAAAGTTCCCTTGAATAGCATAAAACAAGTTTAACCCTTACAAATGTACGGGCTAATTTTTTTCTTTTCTTGCGAGTATCATTTTTATATATAGTAAATTAGGTGAATTAAAAGAATTTACCTAAATAAATTTTTCATCTTATGTAATTCTCTGCGTTCTTATAGCCTTTTTCTGTTAACTTAATACTGTAGACTGCATTAGTAGACCGCAGAAAAATGCTTTATATATATTTTATATGCAGTATTACAGAGGTACTTTGGACTTAATCAATTTTTATTAATTTTTGTGGCCTTGTGTACTCAAGTTTGTAAAATAAAAGAGTATAGAAGCTCCAATAGCAATTAAATAAATATATTCCAAAAGCACTAACTTTGAAAAAATTGGATCTAGCCATCAAAAATTTGACAATGTAATTTTTACAATTTTGTCAAATCTTATCTTTTAATAAAAATCAACACTGACTTATGCAATCCAGCTGTCAAATTGAATATTACGTAAATAAAATGTATTAGTTATTAATTTATGAAAATGCTTCCCATTAACGCGATCAGTTACCAAGTCATAAAATATTAGGAAATGTAAACTTTTTCTATTGCAAATCATTAATTATGCACACAAAATTTAAAGAATCATATTTGCTGTTCCTATAGCTGAAAAACAGATTAAATAATTTTCAAACTCTTTTTAATAAATACTGGTTGTATAGCGTAAGTTTCAAAGACTTTTGAATAAAAATTAATTTATGTTTTAATTCAAAACTTTTATATGCATATAAATTTATCATAATTTAATTATTTTACACCCGATTATCTGATGTGCCCGACTGCGACTTTAATTCGCAGCGCTTTATACTCTTGAGTAGACACAGCAATTTAAAGTTAATTAATTTGACATTAACTTCTGTCTATAATTTTTTCAAAACTCATAAAAATCGAAGGATTATAATCATACTTAATTAAAAACTTTAGAAAAACATGCTGAGATGACTACTGAACTTAAAGCAAAAAAAAAAAAAAAAAAAAAAAACACACACACACAAGGAGCCATAGTTGTCAATGGTGATTAAATTTTTAAAGTAAAGGAATAAAAAAAAAAAAGAAAATGAAAGTGAAAAAATCATAAATATGCTCTAAGAAATGCCACTAAAATAAAATTCGGATTGCGGCATTAGGTTACTCTGTTCTTGTATGCCTTCCCATCATCCTACAGTCAGTCAAGCGAGCAGACTAAAATGGAGCAACCACAAATGCACACACAAAAATACTATGAATGTAATGCCCAGTTTTTAACTTTGTATTTAAATGCCATTTAGCTTTAAATGCCATTTAAATCCGAAATACAGTTCTTCAAGGCTTATTTAATTGCAACTTAAATGAGCAACATTGGGCATTTAAAGTTTATTTAAAGTCCAGAAGTTAACATATGATTTTGCCGTTTGTTTACCTCTCAATTTCTTGGCGTCAAATTAGAGATGGGCGCGTGTTGGATTTTTTCAACACGACACGAACACGAAACCTAAGATGTCAAGCACGAACGAAACACGCACGGCAAAAAATTTCAAAACACGAGACCAACCAACACGCACGAAACTAAATTCAATAAAAAAATTTTCAACTTAAATTCACTTATGTATGGATGTACATACATATGTACTTATGTACATACAAATATATTTTTGTTTTAACATAAAAGAATCACATAAACTTAAATATATTTAGTTATTTGCAAATAAATATCTATGTGTTATTTGCATATTTTTGTTAAGAAATAGTAACTTATCAAGATTTACACTTTCAACACGAACACGTCGTGTTGATCGTGCATGTTTCGTGTCACGAAAAAAAAAAACACGACTCGCGCCCATCTCTACGTCCAATGAAAGAAATTAAAACATATTTTTTAGAAATTAAAAGTTGTTAAACAAAAGAGAATATATACGTAAATTAAATTAAAAATTATAGATATATGTATGTAAGTATATACATATGCTCATATATATAAATATAAGTATATTTATAAATAAAAAAGGCAACAAAAGGGATTCCTATCAAAAAGACAGCTGTTTTCTTTGAAACTATCGATAAATTTTTTAACATTTCATAGTGCTACCATATTTTCATTGCTATTTAATAGCAAGAATTATTTAACACTGAAAAACTGAAGCTGTATTTAAATACAATTTAAATTTATGTTAAATTTAACTAATTGCATATTTAAATATTAAGTTAAAAACTGGGCATAAGACGATCATTTTATGAGAACAGTAGCTTAAAGGAATGGATTATTTTTTGTGAAAAGCATATACTGTAAAATTAAAAAAAAAAATTACGTATACCCTCTGTTGATACCATGACAAATAAGAGAGATCTCCGCCAGGATTAAAAAGAAAAACATGTTTGTTATGATCAAGGCTCACAAAAGAGAAAACTCTTTGCCACCTCTACATTTAAATAACAGAAAAATAACTTAAACGTTTTCTTAAATTAGTTGGAAACATGATGTGCTAAACGAAACACTAAACGGAAATTCAATTCCAATATCAACTTCAGAGTTCTTTATGATACTTCAAACTGGCTGTATGTCAAGACTCAAGAGCCATTTAAATGTATTCATGCAAGCAAAATATATACAAACACACAATTTCATATAGTTTCTTAAACATGCTCGCCTTTTTTATTGAACTCTATGTGAAGTTGAAATATAAAACAAAAACGATTCCTGTGCAGAAAAAATGATGCTGATGATAACCGACTCCTATTAAAGCAATAAGAAATGGTTGTAGTGGTCTGGTTTTCTGCTTTAATGCACTTTATATGATATTTAGGCGTCCATAAATTGATTAGTTCAAAACAAAAGTTACGTATTCTTAACTTCAGCTAAACTAAATTTCTTCGACAAAAAACATTTCGTGCCTTTTTGAAGACAGACATTAAACTGTAATTAAGAACGATCGTTCTTATAAAGCAATTAAATAGGAATCTCTAATATTTGATTTAAGACAGTAAAGAGTGGACAAATTTTATTGCATAGAGTTTAACGAAATGCCATTAGCCATTAGTTTAATATATTAGATTTGTGAACGTAATTCATAAATTAATTTGTTCTAAATAACGACGCCGATTGAA
The DNA here is from genome assembly GCA_963681545.1 of Germaria angustata. Lineage (NCBI taxonomy): Eukaryota > Metazoa > Arthropoda > Insecta > Diptera > Tachinidae > Germaria > Germaria angustata. Next base: position 40,570,067 of record OY812999.1, read on the forward strand.
AATTTTGATAATGAATCAATTTGTTAATAACATAAAACTGCACATATCAACTGTGAAAATATTTCAATTCAGAAGGAGGAAAATATTCAGAAAAACATATACATTAGAAATAGTTTCGTATTGTTTATCCATAAATTGTTTGTTTGTGTTTTTAATTTATTTATTATGTATTTATATGAACTATTTGCTATTGCAATGCAACAAGATGCAGTATCTTATAAATTAACAAAAAATCACATAAGAACAAGTCACTATTTTCAACAAAAAATTTTGTATAAATTTATTAAAAACCAAATTAGATCTCGATTTTGATTCCCAAAAAATTTAATCAAATTGACTTCAACAAAAACAAAAGAAAGAAACAATCTTTCTCAGTTTGGATTTTGACCCATTCAGACTTATTTAAGAATCGTACAACTTATAAAACAGTACCAATAAATGGTTTCGTTTACGAGTAAATAACCTTGTAAATATGGCTACGAGGTCAGGTCAACAAGTCAATACTTTTGAATATTCCGCTCCTTGACTTAAAAAGCAACAAAACACCATTAAAGAAGTATCCGTCAAAATTTGAACAAGCTGCGTCATTTACCTTGTGTTTGACAACCGTGATTTGCGAAGAATATAGAAAAAAGTGAAGTTTGTAAAAAATTGGTAACTTCAAAAACTACTTAATTAAACTAGGAGTACGTCATTATATTTTAATAAAATTGATGGTATTAAAACATGTTTACCTTTTTCTTTTGAATAAACTTATTTAAGTTATATACTTTGTAAAATGAGAAAATATCATTTGTTTAAATATTCTGAAAAAGAATCTAAAAATAAAAAAAAAACTTTTTCTTTATTTCGTAGAAAATAGACAACAAATACTCATATAGAATATATAGAATACTCATATAGAATACTCATATAGAATAACAGAATGTTCGCAAAAATATGAATTCAGGTTTTCGATGGACCTATGTAAAAATTGTGACTGTTTATTTTACCTTTAATTGACATTTCGAATTATAAGCTAAAAATATTTTATTAAAATAACAAAAAACAGTAAATTTTACAATGAATTAAACAATTTTTATTTCATATAATCGATAAATGATCTTATAATATTAACAGCACACTTGATGATTTCATACTTAATATTATTATAAGTTTTGACTACATGTCAATATGATTGACTCAACAATGTTGAAACAAATTAGATTTTCTTTACATTACAGCACATATTCTGGCTAGAAAATTATTTTAATTTTTATCTAAACTAGAAAGTATCGAATAACTATTATAAAAATATAGTTAAAATGAAGTCCTTAAAGATATAAAAAGAAAAAATTAATTGAAGCTGATTTATTGGTAAATGATCTGAAAATCAGCATAATCATCATAGAACTGGAACATCTATAATTAAGCGGTTTTGATTTTAAAATTTAAATAAAACAACGTGGTGTAAACACTTTATTCGTTTAAAAGATCTACGGATGTCATTTTATATGAAACTTAATATCGCACAAATGTCTGCCGTGTCTTTGTTGGGTAACGCTCATCCAAAATATGGAATTTTCGAGGACTGCAGCACATAAATTTGGCTTTAACGGTTGCTATGGTTAATGACATATTTGCATGTATCTTAAATTGAAGACGATATCCCAAGAAAAAGTCTAACGGACTCAATTTCTGTGGCCAGTTTACATTGCTCTACTTGATGTGAACATGTCCCTTTTATATCGCTCGTGCAGAATTTCCAATGTCGTATGAGCGGTATGGCGCATAATGGTAGCTTGTTTAAACCGCACGTTATTGGTGTCCATGTCATCCAATTTAGGTTTAACGAAATTGGCAATAAATTTTTTTTGTTGACGTACCTCTTAGTCCATAAATGCGGGATGATTATGGTGACCGAAAGGTGAGCGAATCACTCGAAACGTGGCCCGAGCAGAACAGCCACTTCTATAAAATAGTTTTACTATTTGCACGTATTAACTGTTTTCGTAACCAATCTATTCACTTACGACGATGTTTATAAAAGATAAAAAATAAATGACAGTCAATTCAACAGTATTGGCGCTGCAAAGGTTTCAAAGACCTTATTGGAAGACCTTATACATAAATGTATGTAGAATATAAGGCATTTAAAATATATAAATTGTATTAACTTTGATTATTCTAAAGAACAAGGTAACGCCTTCTTTAGAATAATTTTATAGTTCTGATAAACATTAAAATATGTTTGAGAAGATTTCATTCATATCTGTTCAACATAAAAATATGTTTGATACCATCATTATGGCAAACATTATTTACAGCTGCGTCCAAGATTTACAATGGTACCTACAACAATGACTCAACTTACAACTGCGCTTTTTATACATGACCACCACCACGATCCATGCACAAGCCTGTCGCTAGGGCTCGCGAACTCCAACAGTTTTAAGCAACGACTTATACTGTTTAGCAACTGCATCTCAGAGCTGAATTTTGGTTGCAGGAGCCATATACCAGCGCTGAATAGAACTATAGGTTTCGTGCAACCTAGGATATCAGGATCAGCAGCGTATCTTTATTTTACCTTAAAGCTCTTATATGCACGCTGAGGTGTTCTTCTTTCAGGGATTCGATTTATCATTGAAAGGTCTTTCGTCCCGAAATCTGAGTATCCAATACAATCCGGAAAGCACAATATGAAGCAAACAAAACATCATCGATGGGAATATTAATAATAGTTTACAAATCTTATACATCAATTACTATTGTACTTTGTAAGTATCCTTAAAAATTTAAAAGATCATTAGTATCTCGAGACTTAACCAAGACTATGAAAATTGCTTTGAAGAAAATATTAAAAATTAATAAAACAAATAAATTTTCAAAAGAAACTAAGAAGTATAATACAAAAAATTAATCGATATCGAAGATCTAAATATTAAAACATTAAAACTGAAAATTAAAATAAAAATATTAAGCCAAAGAAATTAAAATAATAAAATTTTTCAAAAGGGTCTCTCTCTATTCGTTTTATTTTGTTTAAAAAAAATACGAGATAGCTTTGTCAAGTATTAAAGAATTTTAAGGATAAGAAAAAATTTTAAGAAATCCGATGTTTCTTTTAAGTTTTATCTGAATTAGTTGATCGTGTCAATATATGAACGTAACAATTAAAGATAATTCTTTATTTTTAAAATGCCTTACTTTTGCTATATTATGTAAAACCAAATGGGGCATTCCTTTAACTATGGCCTATTATTTCAAACACTTTACTTAATTATACTATTTGATTTAAATACTAATCACATTTACTTATTCAAGACGAATTCAACCCAAAATAAATATATTTTTATTTCATTTCATTAATTTTATTTTTACTTATCCTTTTGTTTTATTCGTATTATTTCATTAAGAGTGGCATTATATCTAATGAGCATGTTTTTAATTCTTATCATTTAATATGAAGAAGTGACAGCGAGAAAGGAAATAAATACACAGATAACATATGATTAATTGTATGGAATAATTCAATACCAACCACATTGTGGCAACAATCAACTCTGTTCTCCAACTACATTAAACCCACAATTCGAAGCTTTTGAAAAAAGGCGATTTCAGTACGACGATTATTTTCGTATTTATTTAACATTTTGATGCTCTTACATCTTTATGTGTGGTCATTTCACATGCTTGTCATCACTACATCATCGCAGTGGCAGCAGCAGCAGCAACAGCAGCGGCAACAGCATTGGAATATATAAAACTCAGTGAAGAGAAATGGTTGCATGAATAAATGATATAATTTGGAAGAGGAGCCTGCAAACGGATTGAATGGCAAATGGTCTGAATGGATGAATGATGTTAAGATTAAGGCATTGCGTGATTCATCTGTTTTCTGTTGTTTAATCCCCACCTTCATTCACGTTGCATACACACATACAAACATACGATAACATTTTTGGAGATATCTTTTCAACATGACAAGACAACGATATCATTCGAGAAAGGAAACATAACAAATCAGTCTTAAGATGTTTGTTTAAAATTTTTGGGTAAGAAAATTATTTTTTTTTCATTTGCTAATGACACTCAAAAGGTGTCAATTAGAATTTGAAAGCTAATGCTACCATTTCACGAATATGCCTCACCTTAAATTTTTACTCAGCTTTTGTAAAACACTTTGTCACTGTCATTGCTATCAATAAAGCTTTTGTTCATGTTCACAGTCATCACAAGGGCAATCAGAAAGTTGTTCTTATGAAATGAAAGCCTTTTATATATATATATATAAAAAAGGCTTTCATATATATATTTGATTATATATTTGATTATATATTTGATTATATATTTGATTATATATTTGATTATATACGTTTTTATTGCATGAAACTTTATCTATTTGCCAATATACGGTAGAGTAAAATAGTTGCAATACAAAATACAGGGTTATCCAATTTTCGCTTTTTAAAAGTGACGTTAAATAAACCACACATTAAGCTATGATTTCGAAGAAAACTTTTAATTCATTACAAATCTTTTTATTACGTAGAAAATACAACATCATACCGCCTTTAGATTAGTTGCAACACGTTTTGCATATTTCGGGTGTTATCTCAGCGAAATCTTGAAGAATTTTGGTTTTCAAATGCTCCAAATATAATATATTATACGCGTAGACACGGTGTTTGACTTATCCTTTCAAAAAAAATCTAACATAGTCAAATTACATGATCTTGGTGGCGAATTGATGTCACCAAAAGGTAAAATTACGCGTTCTGGAAACTTTCCATGCAACAAATCCGAAATCAGTCATGTTGTATTGCTCGTGACACCGTTTTGTTGAAACAACATATCGTCCGGTTCATAATAATCAGTTGCAAGCCAAAAAAGTCGTTAAGGATTCTTCCATCGTCGTTTTCGAACAAACACGATCTACAGACCATAATTCGAACCCAACATTCAGTTTTTCCAGCTGCAATGGCTTTTCCACAATTACTTCTGGATTTTCCGAGCATCATATGCGACAATTTATCCTGTTGAAGTAACCCCGCAGGGACAAATGAGCTTCATCGCGGAAGAAAACTTTTGGAAAATCAGCATTGAAAGCCTGTTTCTTTAGCACCCAATCAGTATATCTACGCTATTGTGAATACTCAGCCGGCTTTAATTTTTGAACTTTATATGGATAGGGATGCATATCCAAATGTAAAATAAGCCATAATGAGCCATAAGATAGGACCGATTACAGAGAAAACCGTGGAATCGAAAAATTCGGACTATCAGCCGCACTTTCACTATCGGAAGCGATATTTTTGGCAGTACATACATAGCGATGATGCTTTTGCCTGACTACATCTGTAACGCTTGCAGCTTTTTCAAAAAAAAAAAAATTATAATATTGCCAATTCCTTGAAAAGTAGAACGACTTGACGACAGTAACGCTCGAAAAGTGGCAACATTTGAACCACCACTTTTGCGGTAAATTTAAATTATTTTTACGTGTAAAAATTATGAAAAATAAATCGGATTCAATATATTGATAATATTGGCCATATTCAAACTTTTTCCGAAATTTCTACTCTCTTCATAATTTCAGCAATTTTTTTAGGAATGTGTTGTCTCTCTTCTACTGATTTATATCCACAGAATAATAAATATTAGAAATTTTCGAAACCATTTCAGTTTGTTAATTTATTAAAACCATTTTACACCATGATAAAAGTCTTAAGAGTTCCACTAGATTTTTTAAGAGAAAAAATACGAATGTTTTTAAAATCTCAAGAAAAATTGAAAATATGTGCAGAAAATAAAAATAATTTTCAAAATTAAAATAAATACGTTCATGATTTTTCATATTATTTTGTTGTCTCCGTTTTTATTTTATATCTTGTTTTCTTGCTTAGAATTAATTTCAAAAATCTCTTATGAGATGTGAAATTTCTAACCATAATATTTGGCATTTTCATAACATATTGCTTTAACACTATTACACATTCCCGTATTATTTCACCTCTTGATCAGTTTTAATAATAAGTATTACAGAGTGAAAACAGCTTTATAGATATATTTTTTATTAATGAATATTTGGTAACTATTACAAGGATAATAACAATTTCAGAATCACAAAAACATTAAAGTTTTATTTCTAAATAGAAAGTGTAATATATGCTGTTCCCGAAATTAAATTTTTCATTATATGAAAATACATATTGATATACATATGTTGATAAATTTTCGGTTGCCCTGTCTCATCTCTCTTAAGTGGCAGCAATATAATTGTATAAAATTATTTGCAATGTGATGATATACATTAATTATTATTCTACAACCTTTTAGTAAGCAATATTTTAATGAGTCTTATTTAAGCTTTGGCATAAACATTTTGATAAACGATAACAATAAATTAGTCGCAGTCATGGTCATTGTAATCATTGCTATTATTATTGTAATTTAGTGTTTTTTAACACCGCATTTTGTTGCAAAATCCAGCTAAAAATAACAATTCTATATAAAGTTTAATCACCAGTCGTTATATAGGAAAATCGTTAAATTTTACTCGTTTCTATTTGAAAATGATATATTGGCTATTGCAAACAATTTCGAATAACAAGTCCAAACTGGAAAAAAATATACTAGTGGCCGTATTCAAAATGTATTTTAATTTAGCTTCGAAGTGCAGTCGAGTTAAGAAGTCCTTTAAGTGCCATTATTATAAGTTAGAGTTAGTTAAAGTTAAGATTTTGTCGGATGTATGAACAATTTTAGTACCACTCTAATCTAACCTAAAACTGAGCCATATATCAAAGTCTACTTCATCTTACGTGTAATTTTATTGCAAGGTTTATTCATTTAAATTGCCGAACTTATAGTCCTTGCTAAGATTTTTTAAACTTTTTTCACAAAGATATAAGTAAAAAGTGGTCAAAAGTACTTAAGACAGGAATTAAAAGTATATTTAAATATTTAAAAAGGAAATAAATTTTATTTCACAACTCGTTTGTAATTAATTTAAGTTACCTTTAACTATCGGGCAATTCAAAGGCAAGTTTTAATAGCGGGCCTAAGATTGACAATTTTTTAATAAGAAATCGTATTCAAAACACCATTTTAAGATAAATTATACACAATTACATGTTACAAGTTCTTGACGTTTCTTCGAATAGCTCATCTTACTTTCGGAAGCATTCCGTGCGTCAGCCAAGTACAAGGACCAGTGGCTATCATGTTCACAAGTTATGATGTATAAAACGATTGCAGTTTCAGTTGAGCAGACAAATATACAAAAATACATTTAGTCTTTTAAACCAAATTAAATTATTTTTGAATATTATGGGTTTCTATCGGGATGAGAAGACATACAAATTTTAACATGGAAATAAGTTGGTGATGCCGGTGGACATTGAATTTGAATCCGTACAGATTTAGGGCGTCAGGAAAGACTTCTGCAATGGGATTATTTCATATGTGAATTGTTCGGCTAAAGAACAAATGAACCTTTTCATCCTCGCGATAGAGCAAAACTTTAAACACCGAGTCTTATACTGCATTTACGAATATACGTTGAACCGAAAATGTATTTAAACATTATGCAATGGAGTGTAAAATTAAAAAAATAGACTATTATGCGATTAGTCAAATCTTTATTCATATCTACAGATAATATTTGTTTAAACAATTTTTTTAAACAAATTTGTTTAAACAAATTAATTTAGTGATTTTAAACAACTTCTCCAATTCGAATCCTACCTAAAAACCACTAGACTTAATTCAATACTATTGTATTTAAAAAGCATACAAACACAATAAAATAAATTTTTACATAAAACTGAAAAATCAGGAATACCAAAACTCTAATACACCGACTCAGAAATATTTTTCATTACACTGCCAAATCGAAGAGAGCAAAGCCCATGTTGTCATCGGATGCATCACGTTCATATTTTTTACCCAGACACCTAAATTATAAAATTTCATCCGAATATCAAATGAATTTCTCCATTTTTCTCTAAATAATTTTTTGTTCATTATCATATTTGTTTATTGGTGTACGCTCTGTGAACTTTTCAGGTACGCAACTTTTTTCAAAGGGAACATTCCGCTAAATTCAGTAGCCATTCAAAATGGCTAATGGTAACAGCTCCACTCTCTACATTGGGGGGACGTTGTGGCCTTATCATGTTGAAACCACATGTAAACGTGGCTTTTAATAGCTGGCTTCAAGAACTTTTCCAACATACTCTTGTATTAAGCAGCACCGATGTGAACTGCATTACCGATTTTATTCTAAAAGAAATATATGCCAATAATGTTTTCGGATGATATTTCACATTAAACTGGCGGTGTAATGGTTTTACCCCCATACTCTCTTCTATGCGTCAAATATTTTCTTAATTGAATGCCGATTATGGTTTTCGGGTTCTAGGAAGATCCCAGACAGCAATTTGTTATCGAAAAACCAGACTATTTTAAATTGCCTCTGATGGTCTAGTTCCTGGACTGCGATATGCTTTTTGTGTTGAAACAATTTATTTCAGGTTTTTAAAATAAAATCCAAATAGAGTGCATCTTTCCACTTTTAATTTTTCAAGTCTTCTTTACCATTTAAGCCCCAGCGATCCTCTTGGACTACCCTGTATATACACCCATCTGTTAAACCAATATAAGTGATAAAATGTATGTATAATGGAAGCCAATATGTTTTGCAAATATCGATAGTTATGACACAGAACTCTGTTGTATTAATGGAAATATATGAGCCCAAATTAAAAAATACATTATAGTTTATATTTTTTTATTTCTTTGCCTTCACTATACACTGATCATTTTTCATATTTTTATTATACTATTTTTTTATTTCAAATATTATTCAAATTTCCACCCAACTTCACTTTATTGTTATTTATTTGGGAAATACTTAACATTTTATGTTCCTCTTTTACGAGCGAAATTAATATTTTAATATTTTTGTGTAGATGCACAATTAAATATGGTCATAATCTAAAATTCCTCCAATAACACTTGGCATCCACTGGAATTGTTTTTCTTGGAGTTGAAACTGAAGCTGGTTGCATTTAATTTTACTTTTCTTATAATTTTGTTTTTTTTTGCTCCTCTACTACATTTTATTGCTCATTAATGTTTCCAGTTGCCTTTCAGCTCGTTTTCCTTAGTCTTGAAAAACCAAAATCTTAATAAAAAGAAAAAAAAAATTAAAACGCATTAAGAGCTTTTTTGGTGTGTGGTTTTATTTCATTTTATAAGAAAAACTCCAACTCAACTAAATAAAATAGCGAACCTGATGCAGGCAAATCTGCGTGTTGTTCAAACTGCACAGATCACTTGTAAACAGAAGTGTAATAAAAAAGTCTTATCTGGCCATAAAATATTATTATAAACTAAAAATATAATTTCATTATTCATAAATAAGGATTAGACACAATTGAGTTGCATGCATAAAGTCTACTTGAAAGGAACGCTAATCTTGAGAGTTCGGATTATGTGATTGTAAAAGTTTTATATTTTAAACTAAGCCTGCCAATAAAATTCTTGTATTACAAAATTTTTTTTCACCTCAAAGCGAAAAAAATGGCGGCATGCTTTCCCTTCCATTTTTAAGAAGCTTGTTCTTTTTCATCTTTTTTTCTAAATACTACTCGTATTTTGAAATCTAAGAACATGGCACATTGCATTTGATTTCAAAAGTTATAATTTGTACTTCATCCATCATTTAATGGTTGCGCCAGATTTTTTTCCCTAAAAATATCCACCCAATTGCGCTTAACGATTTACAGATCATCGAAAAAATTGTCACATGACATATATGTAATTATCAATGAGATGAAACCCTACACATGCGACAGGCACTAATCAAAGGGAATTTAATATCTATCCAATTCAATAGATTCAGTGTGTGTGTGTGTCTTTTTTTTCAATCAATGATAAACTTTAAATACTATGAAAAATTATACAAAACACGCTTGTGAAACAGGAGTAAACCTAAAACCTACTCAACAGGGATGAATGTTGTGTCATTAATATGAAACAATGTTGCACTATTTACGAAAGTGATAAGAAATCATTAGGATTAGAACTGCTCTAAGGTTTTACACTCTACGGAAAGGGAAAGAGAAATGGTGGTGGGAAATAGTGGAGTTTGCTTACAGCAAAATTGATTATGAAAAATATTTGGTGGGTGAAAAGATTTTCCGTGTGTGTTTTATTAGTAGATTTTAAATCATGATCTTCAGTAGCAAAAATCTTTAATAATATAAGTAAAACTTTCATAAGATTCTTTAAAACTAGGATCTCTTTTATAATCACTGTATTTCAGAATTAAAGAACTGTTTTCTCATACATCATGCTAAAGTGCCTTTGGCAAATTATTAAAATTTGTTAACTTCGATTATTAGGCTTATGTTGTAGCATTACTTAGTTACGAAGGAATTAATATTAGGGCAATGTTTCAAAGTTAACAAGGAAAAATTCATGACAACAGTGTTTTTGGAAGACGCTGCTATCCCTCCTCGGTACTCATGTGTATTTCGTGCTTGTCGCCAGCCTTTAAGTAGCAATGGTTGAATATACTTGCAATGATTTTTCGTCATCTCACGCTAACTTGGGCTCGTAAGGCCTTCGATTTCGTCTATATGCCACCTACAGTGTTATTTTCCTTACTAAATCGTTTTCCTGTTGTTCGTTGTGCTTAAAACATTGATGGACAAAATTGTTTTACACTTGTGTTAGTGAGATAATTTGAAGGTACAGTGACAAGCAAAAGGAATCACAAAGATTTTCATATAAAGAACTAAATTAAACGAAATCGTCTACATTAATGCTGTCATGACAGTTTCGTAAGAGCAGTATATGTTTCAAAGACGTGGAACTAATTTTATTACGTTGTTTACTGCAAATGAATTTTAAGTCGGAAAAAATTTTTTCACATAAGTGGTCGGAAAAAATTAAAGAATTTTTTTTGTGTTAGGATAGGCCAATGCGTCCAAAGTTTTCCAAAATAATAACCTGTTTATTTCCGCAAAAGCTTTTAACTCGCTTCGTAATATTACAAGTCCTGATTGTATTTTGAATTCATATTTACTAACATCAACATTAAAAGGGTTTTCAAAAAGTTCCAGAAGTTGTTTTATGTTATCTATATCCCCAAATCTATCTTCGAAATTGAAAAAAAGGTTTTCAAAAATATTAATATATTCCAGGGTTTCAACCTTTTCGTGCTTGTTCAAAATTAGGAATGTTTTAGGAAATTCTTTGAAGTCACCTAACTTAATTTGTAATAGCAAATATAATTTAGTTTTGAATTGTAAATTTTTTCGTATATATTAATTTCCTTGCCCTGTAATTCTAAATTAAAATCATTAAGAAAGCCAGTCGTATCTACCAAAAATGTTAAGTCTGTAATAAACTGATAATTTTTGAGATGATCTGATAAGCTGTTAGCAATTTTTTCCAACACTGTAATTGAAAAAAGCTAATATGTGCTCTCGCCAAAGTCTGTTCATAAGAGCATAAGAAAAAAGGGGCGTTGCTTATAAACAATTGTTTGATGAAATGTATACCGCTGGCTTAAAAGTATATTGTGCCTTTAGTTATTTATGTGTGTATTTGTGTGTCTCTTTGCACCTTCGAATATACTCTATGTCACTCTCTCGCCGTTGTTCGTTTGTAGATGTCCCCCTCCCTCTAGTCGCGGTTTCCTCTTATTCGTTGTCCTTGTGAGTATATAGTTCTTTCAGTAGTGTATGTGTGCTTGTGTTTGCCTCTGTGTACCTTCGTATCTATTCCATGTCACTCTCATGCCGTTGTTCGTTTGTAAATGTCTCCCACCTTCTAGTTTCTCTCATTCTCATCAAACTCTGTTCTTTCTTCGTTGGTATGTCCATATTTAATATTCCGGTGCGTAGGATCAATTTTATGTTTTTTCTACTCCATGTTATTGTTTGTTTTTGGCTGTCATGTGTTGTTGTGGTTAAAGGCTTTCACTGGACTCTTGTTTTGTTTTACGTGAAAATGTTTTAATACCTCGAATATAATCTGGTGCAGTTTTTATAAGTCTATTTATTATTATTTCATCAATTGTCCTATTTGATACATATCCATGTCCATCAATACGTTCAGTTGTTAACCTTTATATTGTAAATTCAGCATCTTAATCGTTTTCCAATATAAGCTGGTGTAGATTTGCTGTTAAATATTTGGTTCGCGAACTTTGATTCTGATAATGATTCTCGTTCCCTATGTCCTGTGAGGTCCACATTCTGGCGTAAATATTGTAGTGTATTGTTTTCTTCCCATTATTTCTATTAGTATTTCTTTTTTCCCATTGTGTGCGAATGGAAATTTGGTCAGATCTTTTCTAAATAAATAATAACTAACATTGTATTTGGTCAAAAATTACGCATTATGCACAAAACGCAACTTGCATCTAAGGGTATGTATAATTAGAAAAATGTTAGAAAAAGGTAACATTATTTATTTTAGGCACTAAAATTAAACATGTGAAAATGTAGTAACACTATCTCAAATGTTATACATAAAGTGTGACAGCTTTTGCATTTAATTAAAAAAACTCATAAAATTTAGAAAAAATTTATAAAACCTTTATTTGAGTCGATAGAACGATCTATATAATTCAGTGTTCAAAGATGATTTTATGTAAATGTTGACTGCGACTACGCTTCAAATGGTTCATACGCTGGGTCCAATTTTGGCATATCCTCTCCAACATATCGGCCGGTTACTCACGAATAAATTCTTCAATATTGGCTTCAAGTGCATCAACCGTTGTGAGCTTGTTCTTGTAGACATAAGCCTTAACATTGTCCCGCAAAAAGTAGTCTAAAGGAGTTAAATCGCACAATCTAGGCGGCCAATTGACTGGCATCAAATGTGAAGTAAACTGTTCACCGAACTCGGCTCTCAATTGGTACATTATTTCACGTGCTGTGGGGCATGGTTTTTTTTACCATTTACCGGCCAAATCAAACTCTTCTATTTGGGGCATCGCTTGTAGCGCTCGCCATTCACAGTAACGATAATACATGGTCATCAACAACGCTGGCGGATACAACTGGAATATTTTCCTCTGTTCGCACTCCACGTATGCGTGTTGTTGTTCTAATGCCAATTATGGAAGCATGTTGCGACAGAGGTCGCCCACACTGACCATAAAATAGAAGAAGAAGTCCACAATGTACTTTCTTAACCGAGTTTTGATAATAAAATTCAATAATCTGCAAGTGTTGTTCGCTTGTAAGGCGATTCATGGTTAAATTATGGACCAAAATTAACATCTAATATGTTACACAAAAACAGCTGAGCTACCAAAAACAGTGTTTCCTTAAAGAAAGTTGCGGAAAATAACTTTATTATATAAGAGGTATGTCAATAATTCTTAAAAATTCTACTAAGAATTGTGTGAGCAAAATCTGATTGTATTTACAAGTGTATTGCAACGGGCATCGCTCTAAACTTTAAGTTGACTATTATACAAATCTAATGCACGTGAAGTATTTCTATGTTTTCCCTTTAAATGTTATCGTATACAAAACACCCCCTGTTAATACAGATACCTCTTGTCTTATGAGAAGTTTTCAATATGATTAAAAACAGCAAGAAATAGTTACCAAGGACATTCCTATCATCCTGTTCTTTGATAATATTGCAACATTGTGTTTTGTTGAGAATTGAGAGGGTGTTTTATTTTGGTTTCTGGTTTTTCAATATTGTCAACTATAGAACTAGACTAACGGGGTTCAACTGGGACAAATATTTTTAATCTTTCATCATTTATTTGTCTGAACGTTGGCCACGACTTGTGTTACTTAATGTTTCATAATTATATGGTTTCCTAATTCATTTTTGCTTCTATTTTAAGATTTCAATCATTCTAAAATTTTATCAGATATAGTCGTCATTATTCCAAAAGCTCTTCTATTGTGTTGTGTGAGAAGTTTAATTTATTTTTGTAAAGTTTCATCTAATGCTCTATGATGCTTTGAATTAAGATATAGTGAGAAAAATAGTGCACGAAATTCATTATGTTGATTTATGTATGAATATTTGAGTTTATGTATATATTTCTAAGTACCTAATCAAAATAGTGCTGAGCACGAAATTGTCGAAAGTGTATGTATTAGTCGGTACAGTAAAGTTTCTTTGTATAGAGGCAATTCGCTATTGATAGAAGCATGCAAAAGTTGAGCAAAACTTTTTAGGTAATTTTTAGAACTCAATTCCTCAAATTGAGATTTTTTTTGTCTGCCTCCAAAACGACTAATTAATTCGTTAATTTATATAAATAATTCATGTCAATGCCGTTGATGATGCAGTGGCTACCATCAAAAAGAAACCTTTTCCTTCATCCTTAATAATAACATTAAGAGAAAAATGTTCATCTGAATTGATAAATTTATAATAGAGCTGGAGATAAACTAATACATTTTAATTGAGCAAGACTTTGAGTAATTATTGAGCAGTTAAGAAATTCGGCACAATCTCTTACTACTAATTGGATAACTCTCATGAACAATAATTCAGATTTTTATACCAAATAATCTATACATATCTAGCCGAATGATATATAATGAGTTGATCTAAATTAAGCATTTTCAAATAATTACACTATATAGTAAATTTATTTTTTTTTTTCAAAATGAAATTGAGGTCATTTATTAACACCAGCTTCTGTAATTGTCCACATTAGTTTAATCAAGACTTACTATTTGCAAAACCTGGTGCAAAGTCTCATTACAGTAACTTCTGGCGATTCACTGGATAGTTATTTGCGATCTCCAAAAGGACCTGAATAACATAATTCAATTTGAGTTTAAATAAATGAAATTCAGTGATAATTCCAAAATGTTAATCGTCAAACACATCAAACATATACTAAATTAATGGAACCAATCCAAATGCTCTTGATGCGATTTTGCATCTTGGAATTCGCTTTGATGAGAAACTTTATTTCAATATACATACGATTATTAATATGACGGTAAGCCAAGCCAATGGTGTCGCAAGTTTCACAAAGCGGGGGGTTAGAACATTCAATGATGTTTATCAAACGAAGAATTTACTTGCTTCATTAGTGACTTCCATTTTAGAACACGGTTTAGTTGTGTGGGACACTCAACATGATTTGAACATTAAGAAAAAAGTAGAATCAGTTCAAAAACATTTTTGCAGTTTTATCTACGAAATCTAGAGTGGGATCCAAGTGCAAATATTTTACCGTATCGTAGTTGCTGGGTGCTTATAAGCCATCCAGCATAGAAAAACCGTACAATTGTATCAAACATTATATTTTTTCTTCATTTCCGTAGAGGTGAAATTGACTCTGCTAGTCTTCAAAGGAAAAAAATTGTTAATATTCCAAACAGCTACCATAAGTCTTCTGATTGTGTAAAAAATTTCGTTGATAAAATTTTATGAATGTCGACCGGTTTGCATGAGGAAATCAATACATTTTATGATCATATCAATCTCTCGTATATTATCTTTAATTTTAAAAAGAAATTGATAATAAACACTTATCTTAACTCGCATATTTATATATAAATATAATTGACATTAATGTAAATATAATTTTCCTATTTTTTGTTCAGTTAATGCAGCTGTAATAAATAAATGAATAAATGTTTAGATCCTAACGACTGAGCCTGGTTAAAGTAACCAAAAAACATATACATACGTATATCGGCGTTTTTAGGGTTTTCTCAGTCGCTCATTTTAGGGGATCAGCATAGAAAATTTTGAGAACTTCTCACATTTTATGTAAAAAATTAGCTCAGCGCTTTTATGTAAAACACTACGATGAACATTTTGTACAGTATTTGAATTCTCTAACCCCTCGTCTTATGGGTATTTCTTAATTTATTTAAGAAGGATTCAAGTTCAAGTTTATTTTTTCCATAAAATCGTTACAAAATTTTAATTTCATTACTAAAACTAAAGGCAATATAATATAAAATTCCTTTCATACTAGATATATGTATTAGTCAAAGATGTCTAAATTATTCTTATAAATTACTGTCTCTATCACAGTTTAAAAATTCTATTAAAAAAATTCCCAAAAAAGGAAAAAAAAGAGTGAAATATTTCCTTAAATAACGATATAGTGGGCATAACATGAAATTCCACTTGAACTCAATAAATAAATCAGATTTTTTCTAGGATCAATTTCGTACTTATTCACAGTTGCAGCACCAATTTTTACCTTTACATCTATGGTACAGAAGTGCTTAGAAATTTTATGTAAAACTCTACGAGTAACATTTCTACGGAACGTTTTAATACAATATCTCTTTAGTTAAGCCCATTAAAGCTACGATGTATGGGCCTTTTTTGTGTCCTATTTTTTTGGAAAAAAGCATAAACCTCCCACTCAAGAGGAATAAAGTGGGATGAAATGTCGTATAAAATTATTTATTTGAATGTGGACTTACAAAGAATTTTGTAAATTCAGATAATAATTTACCTGAGAGTCAAACTAATAATTAATTGCATCATTGAAGATTTTTAGCAGAAAATAAATTCACTTTAAACAAAATATTGGTCTGAACTTGTTATTGGGCAATCATTTTTCTGTGCATTAAATGTTACATATACCGTGAAGGGGTAGCATATGTAGATTTATATATCTTGATATCGAAGAGTAGAAATATGCTACAAGTTTATATAATGCATCCGAATATCTATATTGTAAGTGTTTGACTTTTCAATTATATTTTACAAAATTAATATTCGTAGCTCCTGTTTTAAAATCTTACTCACTGCTATAACCAAACGCTGCAGATGCTTTAAAACTTAAGTGCCATCACGAAACAATTTCATTGGAAACATTCAATCAAATCAATCAACCATTTCAACAGCAACATTTATTCATCTTAATATTCCAAATACGGAAGAGAAGTTACCACTTTTGTTCCACTTTAACAAAGAAAAAAAAAAACTGTTTAAATGTGGAAAAAATTTGCAGTGTTTCGATTATGTCTGCGATTTGTTTCCAATTTTATATATTGTACATATTTTTTATTTTTTTGTTCGCAAAGAATTTTAGTTTGGAATACTGAGGGTTTCTTAATAGATTGTATTGAAAAAGGTATGTATTTGAAAAAATTGCAACCCCTTTATTGTTGCAAGAACAAAAATGCTGATTTTATAGATTGTTAAAAATTACATTTAATGAAAACTTATCGCGAAGTTATTGATCTGACATTAAATGGATGACTGTAACAGCAAATATGCGTGGCAGAGTAGAAAATGTTGAAGTAAAGAGAATATTACTGTTGTAACAAAATTCTTGTTTTTTATATTGGGCTGGAGGATATTTCAAAAAAATCTATAAATGTTGAGAGTCCTTTAGAAAATAAACGCTCTTTACAAATATATACGAGGGCAGGTCAATAGTTCCGTGACTTTTCGAATTTCCCATTTAATAACTGGAAGAACAACACTACATCTATGAACAAGCATCTATCAGTTGACCCCTGTAATAATTTGAATGAACTGCAATATGGACGTTTTTTTACACCGTTTTGTTGTCGTGGCTAAAACATGAATCCATCATAATATAGCAGAGATCGAGCAGCACTCAAAGTGGTGGGTTTCATAGGGTGAACCTGTACCAAATTCGGCCAAGGTGGGCTTGTCAGCCAATAAGCCATGGAGGGCGTTTTTTGGGATTCACGCTGTATGATACACATTTACTACCTTGAAACAACTTATGGCGATAATATTCGATTTAGTGAGAAATTGAAAACTACAACGACCGCAATTGGACTTGGCTAGCGTTTTTAAGATTTACGTTGTATAATCCACATTTACTACCTTCAAAAGGGTAAAAAAATAAACGCTTAATATTATTCCAACTTTTTAAATCGATTTAATGAGGAATTGAAAAATAAAACGACTGCATTTGGCCAAGAAAATATTATTTTCCATTAAGACAATGTAAGGCTGCACGCATGTGCAGTTTCCACGACAGAGTTCCATGAATTTGTCTTGGATTTATTTCCTCATCCAAATTATCCGTCGAGTGACTATTTTTTGTTTGCAAACCTTGAGAAATGGCGCGGTGGAAAGAGACTTTGACTATGAACTCTTCTCACATACAACAACTATATTAATGACCTCGAGAAGTCTTATTTTTTTTTGAAAGGATAAGAAAATTGGAGAAACCTTGCATATAGTGTATGGAGCTCATAGAAGATTATGTCGAAAAATAAAATAGTTTTTTACCCAAAAGTCAGTGTTCTATTCATAAAATCACCAGCGTACTGACCTGCCCTCGTATACTATACAACACATTACACATATATGTATATTTTGTCGCATTTCCTTCTCCTGTACACCTTCTCAGCCAAAATGTTGAGTTTTCTTAAGGGCGATGTCTAATCAACAAAATCGTAATTTTAAAAACATGCAATAGGTTTATACTACTCTAACTTAGTTTGCTTAGAGCAACAATACGACCGTAAGTGTTGCAACCTCCTGCTGACTATTTTTAAATACACTCGCCTTATGCCTGGTTAAATAGGGAAATAACTAAAAATATGTTTATCTTGAATTTTAATACATAAAATAATAGAATTAGTAAATAATATTTGTAAACATCTCTTTACAATTCTTCACACATATGGGCGAATAATTGTGATGACGATTTTCTAATTTACGCAGTAAATTTCTTTTCACGTTATAAGAAATAATTAATTTGAATACTGGATCAAAATAATCGCTTTAATAATCGGGTATTTAGTTGAAGTTGCACCGATTTAACCTTGGAGATATAATATCATAGAAATTCATATTGAGACAAAAACAAAAGAAGTGGTAGATGATAACTTTACATACACGTAGTTTGAACAGAATATTCCACAAATTGTGGTAAACTATTAAATTTTTCAATGTTACATTTTCTATGATTTTTGATCCTTGAACTTAGGAATCAGTATAGGAATCAAAATAGTAAAATATATGATTTTATACAATTTAAAACCTCTGTTAAGGAATAAATTAAATTAAATCAATAAGACTTCATCTAGTTATTTATTAAAGAAGGGGCACCATGAGCTTCGATATGATCTATAAAACCAAGAATGTCATTTGACTTAAAAATGTATATTCCTATGAAAAATTAAATTTTTTAACGTACTCATTACACTAAATTTTTGGACCACCCTTTAAAAATATCATATTTCCAATTCAAATACTGAGAAGAATTATCTAATATAAAGACTTTTATGTTTCCCATTATTATTACTTCCCCAAAAAATAAACGAAATGATGCAAAAGAAATTTTGTTTTTACTATTTTTAAATTGTTATCGATAAATCATAAAAATAAAGCACCGGATGATACTTAAACACTAAAGTAGCATAAAAAACAAATAAAATGGCAATAAAATGCCACAAACTTTTGACATCCTTATAAAAGAAATATGTTTTTCTTTTATAACTTTAGGTTTTTTATGCAGCTTTTGTAAAGTGTCAAAAACTACTGTGCAAATGATAGTAACAAGGAAATCGACGTGTCGGATGTTTAAAATAAAATCTGGGAAAGTTTGAGTAGAATGTCTTTGAAATATTTAATATTTTCTTTTCAAGCATAATCTTTTGAATATGAAAGAAATTTTTTTTAACTTTCGTACAACTTGTGAGCCTCTTAAACACGTATGAATTGTTGTGCACCCAGCCAAGTTGAAAATAATAAAAGTTTGTTTTTTTAGAAAAATATCATAAAAATATCACATTTTGTAATATTTTTAAAGTACTCAAGGAAATATTTTTAAATTTTTTGGTAAAGAAGGAAGCATCAAATTCACTTTGTAAATGGTCCTTAATTGAACACTTTCTCTTGTTATATTCAACTACAACAGAATGCTTATAAGATTTTATTCAGCTTTTTTAATCCTTCAAGAGGTTTATTAAAGCCACTTTGTATACTACATAACATTGTCTAAATGTCCACCGCGGCCTTGTTGTATGGCAAGCATCCGAAATATCCCTCTTTCCATGATTCTGGCGCATAAATTAAGCCGAACTTGATTGATGTTATTACTTATGTTGGCTTTTGGTCCGCTGTATCTTGCGACGTAATTGCATAGACCTGACACTTAGGAAAATCTTACAAAAAAGTCTTACGAGGTTATATCAGAAAATGTTGGTGGCTGGTAAACATCACCTTCACGTGAAACAACCTCACCTCAAATTAGTATAAACTGCGTGACACCTAGTGTCGTCTTGTTGAAAGCACATGTCTTTAGTGCTCATATAACCTGCAAGCCAAAAAAAAATTGTGATAATTGGCCAATATCATTCACCATTGTCAATAACGGCCTGGCCAATGTTGTTTTCAAAGAAATATTAACCGATGATGCCGCCAGCCAAAAATCCACACTACTGACTGACTTTTTCGAAATGCATTGGACGATCTTGGCTCTCATGTGGATTGATATTGATCCAAATTCCACCATTTTTTTGTTGTTGTACCCATTCATCGTTGAAGATGATTTTTGATTAAATTTGGGGTAAATTGCCAATCTCTGCCGAGGCGATTCAGCAAACACATGTCTTTTTCTATGGTCATTTACCTCCAGCTCCTGGGTCAGTGAAATTTAACACCGGTGCAGCCCCAATTCTGGTTGCAAAATCTGCTAAGCTGTAATCAAGGAAAGTCGAGTGACATGAAATCGATTGCCTCGTATTCTCCTACATTATCTCATGGACAGCGCCGATCTCTTTGTCAGATCTCAAATTTTGCTCTTGGTTTATTGTTAACTGAACCATTAGTTTAAAATTTATCCATCATATTGTGAATAGTCCTCTTGGTAGTACGATTATGGTGACCGTAAATGGGCGATTATTGTTTGAGTTGTAAGTTGTCAGATGCTATTTTTGGGCTGACCCTTTTTTAGAGTGAAAATGGGAGAGGTGAAAGACTTTCAACCAAAATGAATTAATAGTATTGTATTTTAAAATTATAAAAGAACCTTTCAACTCCCCCTCTTTCTTGATTCAAGAAATCATTACTCTCAAATCAAATATCAAAGAACAACAGAATCTACTTGCTTGCTACGAGTGAGAGCAAAAGAGAAGAAAGTCCCGTGGCCCCAAGAATGATGGAAATAAAGATTACGCCTTGCCCACGATTTACCGTTTGATGACGTAGTAATTCCCTCCCAAAGGTTACCAAGCCTGTAATATATGTAAAAGTTATAATATATTACAAAAAAATTTATGTATTTTATAAAGGATGGCAGCCCCGTAATTAATTTACTCAGAGAGTTTTCCAAAAAAAGGATTTCATTGGTGGTTAATAAACAACGAATTTCGTGTCATATTTTGTAATAAATACATATAAATAATATTAAAATAATTAAAATTATATAAAAAGTGTTTAAATTTGGTTGTTTAAAAGCTGCAAAACTAAGAAACTAAGAAACAAAAAACAAAAAAGAAAAAAAAAATAAATTGAAAAGATATGAAAGAGAGCAAATATGAAATGTACAGTGGGCAAATGCAAACAAAGTAACAGCAAAAAAGGTGAGAAATTACATTAAAACCTAATATTTTGCGTATTTTTAATAAAACGTTTGTGTTTTCAAAAGGCTGTATCGTCTTACAATTTTCTAAAAGATGAAGCTCGAAGGATGTTATGGGTAATATTTTGCAAAGAGTGAAGCCTGTAAATATAGATAAAGAAAAAATTTGTGCTTTACTTTTCAAGCAAGAGCATTTTGAAAGAAACTTGAAATTTGAAATGGGTAATTTAAAACAAAATTAATTCTTGCAGTACATTACTAAGTTAATTAGTTTTAAGTTTATTTTCAAGTTAAAAACAAGCGTTGAAATTATGTTGTCTCTTTTCATTCTATACATCTCTATAAAAAATTTGCCGCAATAGTGAAATATTGTAATAAAAGTAATGAAAATCTATATATGGAATACTTATAAAGAATTTGTTTGCTTTCAAAAAATTCTATTAGAAAAATAACAATTTGACCCACTGTTTTTACACAAACATAATAGTTCTATAGCTGAATTTTATTAGCCAATGAGAACACAGCTTGAGTGACGTCAGAGTTCCAACATTCCCAGAAATGTTTTTATGGCTGCGTGATGGCATAATCTTTATTTAAGCATTCTTGCGTGGCCCCAGAATTTAAGATCACTAATTTAAAGATAAGAGATCCTATTATTTCTTACAGTTCCCGTAGTGCCGCACCTCTTTACTTCAGAGACGTATGTGAAGTCGCTTATGGCATTTCTTCGCTAAAATAAACACAACAGATTATTTAAATCTATTTAATAAACGCTCAAATCTAATATCTAAGATCCAAAATTAATTTTTTTAATAGATCAACAATATATTACAGTTTTTCAGAAACAAACACAGGACTTATTAAATGCAGTAATTTTATTGTTGCTTGCTAAACAACAATAAAAGTATTGCATTTAATAAGTCCTGAAACATCGGTTAATGTCAAACTCAAATACTTATGTAATAGGACAACAGGTATTAAAAAAAAGCATTAAATTAAAATGTAAGTTAACAGCATTAGCTTGTTGGTCTTGAATAAGAAATAAAACAAGAAAATATAAAAAATTGTATATATTTATGTCATTAAGTATACAAGGTGGCGCAAAGTGATATCATTATGGCAAATGGTGCTTTGAAATATATGAAGTGGATATATAACCAATTAGTTGCCGATAATACGTGGACCGATATATACCCCAAAAATGTGGACTCGCAGCTTCTGTTTACTTGACAAACTTTCTGTGTATAGTCTTAACATAGCGTGAATCTCATCGTCGGTTTCCTCGTCACCGCATTACATATGCCTGAACAATAAAGCATTTAGCTGAGCGCCTCGTGCAAACTGGACCCACTACAGATTTCGTAGAAAGTATCTATACACGCATTGTTCGACCGAAAACATTGCTGTTGCGAACAAAATCAGAGAGAGTCCATAGACATCAACGGAATAAGGATGCTTACAATTTGGCATCAACACACGTTCAGTGCAAAAAATTTTTGGTGAAAGATCTAAAAATTATGTTTGATAAGGTTAACTTTTTGCTACACTCTGTTAAAATCATAAAAAGCCACGAAGCCACTTTCCACTTGAGTGTTTATGTTACTAAATAAAATTTGTAGAGAGGATCAACGTAACATGCAAAAAGAGCTATTGCATTCCGTCAAAATGACTGTTTGATGCGGAAATTACAAGGTGATTGAGCCTTATTTTTTGAAGAAGCCGGTGGTTCTATTGAAATCTAAAAAGGTGAGCGTTACAAAATTGTGCATTAAGTCGTTTAATTGCTTGCTTCAACAGGATGAAGCATATGGTCACACAACTCTGGCAAAAATAAAGATTTTCGTATAATTTTCAGGTCATGTGATTTTCCGAATTTTAAATTTGAACTGGTCCTCCTTAGTGGCAGATTTCACATCACGAGACTTCTTACTTTAGGGGTTTCTAAAATCTCGTACTATAATTAAATCTCGTACTATAATATTATCCTGCAAGTTCTGTAAGATAACACTGGAAAAGAACTTTCCAATTTAGAACCACATGTTTTGTGAGAAACAATTCAAAATGTCTATATAATATTTTCCAATTAATGTCGCCGGTGTATGTTTTCAAATAAACTTTTTATGAAAATCAAACTTTTCTTTTTATCTATGAGAAAATAGCTGCCAACTCAAATTATAACATTTCTTTTGTGGCATCTTGTAAAAATTGCTTCTTTTATCCCTTTGTCAAGCATATATAGCGATAGATGCTTGATAAATTTCAAACGAACTTTGAGGTTAAACTTTCTAGCAGCCATTTTCTTTCTTGAAGTATGAGTAAAACATTGGTTGAACCATTGCTTTTTAAAGACAAGTTAGGAGTATTTTTTACTCCAATAAAGATTTTGTTACTTGTTTTCACATAAAAACACTTGTCTTCTATGAGATCGAAAAGAAACCTCTTGACCATACTTCTAATAAAACTCATACATTTGCATTGAAAATAAACAATGACCAAAAAATAATAGTGATTCAAACCAACCAGGCTAATAATGCTTACAAAAGATATAATTTTAATACAACGATATCCCACCTAGAAGCACTTAATTTGTTTAATCACAAATATTTATTAATAATAATTTTAATAAGACTTTTTGAATTATGAGCAATAAGGGTAGTTCGAAAAGTAAAATATTTTTGCTGCTTTTATTCTGAAATTCCTGCGATGAAGATTCCTTCATTCATCTTATTTGTTTTTCAATTTGAAAAAAATCATAAATTTTAAATTATTATAGTCTTCAATTTATTAATGAATATAAATTATTATAAACTCAAAAATATGAAAGAAATTATATTCTATTACCATTTACGCCTGGTATAGTGACAACTTTAAAACCATCATGACCAAAACCTCCAAAAAACGAAAGACAAAAAGTCACATTGAAAAAATATTTTTAAGAGAATAAACTTTTTGTTACCCAGCCCACTCACAATAAGCGAAAGCAAATTACCTAAAAACACAAAGTATATCATAGTAAATGGGGACACGTGTATAAAATTAGATTGTGACCGGAAGCACCACTGTAGACATTGAATACACTCATTGTGTGGCAAGAAATTAAACTACATCTCAACAAACTAAAACGAACTGAAACGCTATTATCAACATTTTCTTCTATTGCTCTTTACAAATAAGCTTTGCATAATTCAAAATCCTGCCACATGACCAGCTATGACGGCCATAACTTTTCCTGGCGAAGATTACCAGAAAATGTCTGCAATATGATGGAATATTTATTATGATTCAGTTATAAAGAAAATATTTATCTTCGTATATCATGAAATTGTTACATTATTAATATTGACACCATTTACAATGGGTGGCGTAAGGATACAAATTTATGTTATTTTTATTGCACGCGCCATTAAATGCATGTGAAGTTGGGGTGTTTATTTATCTGCGTGTGTGTTTGATTTGAAACAACAAAAGTAGTGCAGAAATGCAATTGACTTTAAATAATATTTTATGTTATCGCATCAGCTAAAAACAAAATAAACAAAAATGAAAAAGAAAAAAATATAAGTATATACTATATACGTGCGTAAGGTAGCACACAGTTAGTGCAAGGGATATTTGTGAAAACTGGCTAATCCTTACTGGATAATAGCATAACTTTAAATCAAGTAAATATGGCAAAGGATTTATTCTAAAATCCTTAACATGTTTCGTGGAATTGTTTTTAATAACTTTTTTTAAATGACTTTTATATAAATATCGTTCCTTTCATGCAACAATGACAAATCTCAAAAAGTTAAATTTTCCAGTTATTATTGAAAAAGTATTTTTCAATATCCTCTTTATAAAAAGCAATAAATCATTAACCAAGAATAATTATACCGTAGTATCCTCTTTATATTAGTCTGTACACAAAGTCAGAATTATATCTGAAAAAATTCCGGAGTGGAATCTTAATTTTTAATTGTTCTTTGTTTGAAATACGTTGCATGAACGGTGCGATATAAATTTTTCAGTTAATTCCTGTAAAAGAGACTAGTGATGCTGTGCATTACAGAGATGTTCTTGTCTCAAGCAAAAATAAGCTTTTAATGTCATTCAAGTTTGTAAATCTTAAACAAAAACTTAGTAGCAGGCATCAATTTAACATTTTAACAATAAGTATAAAGTATAAAGTATAAGTATATACAGTAATAAGAGTAATAAAATATCAATAAGAAAATTAAAAAAGAGAAAACTGAAGCTTAACAAATAAATTAAAATTGATTAATTAAAATTAAATTGTGAAGAAATTAGAATATATAATATAAGACATTATGTAAAATTACCTACAAAACAGAAAAAGGATAAAACGATGTCAATTTTTGTATTGTTCAATATAAAGCATTTGAAAAAAATACTGTCCATTTCAAATCTAAAGACTATGGCTATAATATGACTCTGGCAAACTTTAAGCAAGCTTTTAAGCTCATATTATTTATAAAAAATATATTTAATCAGTTTCGATCTACTAATATAGCAAGAGACAAAAAACAAACAAAATTAAATATTTTATGTAATGCTTTACATTATATAGTCTCAACGCAAATACAATATAGTCCTGACAATCGAAAGCCTCTTGCGAGATAAAATATGATATATGTAAGTACAATGTATAGATTTGAATACAAATTAGATTTATCATAGTGAAAGGATTAATTTATTATACATTTAAATTCTTTACTATTCAACAATACCGGCAAATTTCAATTACGAAACTTGAAGAACACATATACGAGTACATATATCGGTAAAACATATCCTAACATTTCTCAACGGCCATCTTTAAAGACCTTTCAGTCAAACGTTTGAAAGATATTCGGGGCAGTCTTAAGCATTTATTATTTCATAGAGCACTTGGAGAGACAACAGAGCTATCGTAACCTATAAATGGAACACCGATACAAAGCTTCTGGGATGGGCACCATTGTGCCGAGACCTGTCAAAAATGTTGCTGAGATTTATAAGATTCGTCAACGGGAGTGTACGTGGTAAGAAGATAATATTGCACCAACTTGGGGCATTGGGATCACTTTGAACAAAATTTTGGAGAAAGCATACAAAGCATAGTCATGGATCACTAAAGATGAGCAATTATTTCCATTTAGAGGCCATACCAGACTTATACAATATATACCTTTAAAGCCAGTCACTCGTATGTGGGCATAACAATTTATCAGGCACGTGATTCAATAAATTCATAACTATAAATTCATATCTGTAATTCATACCTATAAATATAAACTAGAGGGCCAAGATACCATCCACTGCAAAACATATGTTTAAGAATATTTATGTGAATTAGTTTAAATGTACATAGGGTTTGTAAAGCATGTAGTCCACTATATATTGTTCATATTCCTAGGGATAGCTAAGAAATTTAATTCTCGGAATATTGCAGTGATAACCAAGACAAGCATGAATAATATATTCCTGTCAATATTTATACAACTTGCAAAGGAAATCCCAATTTATATTCACTAGCTTTTATTATAACGGCAAAGATGTCACATTCTGCTCATATCAGGGCACAATTGGTGCCTGTCCTGTAATCGCAGCTGTTACATCTGCACATGTGTTGAGTGCAAGCAAAGTAAGACAAGAAATTCATGAGTGGCCGAACCTCTTGGCGATGAGCACCTAACGCAGGGTACAAGAGTTAGTTCATGTAAGAAATTCCACAAAAATATTTTTTTCACTTCCTGTATGCAAAATATTTGCTTCCGCTTTTCCATTGTATATGAAGGTATTATTGTGCCTCGATAGCCTTCTAGGGAAAATTATCGATATACTTCTGTAAATTTTATATCTCTCGAAAATTTTAATACGTTCGATCCGGTAATTGAGATATAAGAACGAATTAAATAAAATCGATTCTGTTTCCTTCGTATAGGATTAATGGATATATATTTTTTTATTTATTAGGATGAACCTTATTTAAAAATTATAAACTTGATGAGATCTTTGCGGAAATGTTTTCTATAATATATCTCTTCTTTATATGTCACTGATTGTCTAAGAATTTTTTCCAATATCGATGGTGGCAAATAAAATTAAGCAACAATTTCGAGGAAGCTAAAGTTAAAAAATCCTTCTACTTAGTTAGTATAAAAACTTCGTTGGATATAACCAATGCTTATCTGGACTAAAATTGTGTTGAAACGATAAGTTGTTGTTGGTAATTTTTCTCTCTTTTTATTTCTGCTACACTATAACTTGGTGTAATTCCGCTTTATATTGAAAAAAATATCGAAGTATGTCTCACAGACAAGCTAAGACATCAATATTCTATTAATTTTTTTTTATTTATTTCTTTAATAAAAAATAATAATATGATGAATTTTGGAAGTATTTGTGTAAGTTTCCTAAAAAATAAAATTCAATATCTCTTTCTCAATTTTCTTTTATAATGTGGCAGTATAAAAATAATGATTGCAATTATTTTTCATTATCCTTAAGAGCTTGTAATTTTCAGAAATACGAAGTAATATGCTTTATTAAAAAACAATATCAAAATACCATGAGTATTAGAAAAAGCATTAACATTGACATAAAATTCAAAAATATATTAGGATTTACAGGAGGAGGAAAACACAACCAAACAATGGTATTAAAATTAAGACTATTTTTTAAAAAGATATTTAATTTCTTCATAAAAGTAATGAAATGTTGGCAATTTAAGCTCTTTACAGAAATGTTGAATAAATTACAATTCCTATAAACAAAAGCATTACAATAACTGTGTAGAAGACGATAGGAGTGATACACACATGCCATTATTAAGCTGTATTTACCCAGGAAACATCCTCTAGAGATTTCAAACTAAAAAAATTATACACTTTTGCAAATGATTAACATGTTAAGAGGATTTACAGATTTTAATATAAATGTTGGTAAAAGTTGTAGAAAGGAATCCCTTAGGCTTATAAATATACTTATTTTGAATTTTCGTATTTTTATTATTTTATACAGTTTTTCACAAATTAAAAGACATTTCTACTAAAACTTTATTAATTCGTAATTCTAGTTTTTTTTTAACTAATGCTAATTTTTCTAATTAAGAAATACAATTTAGTAATATTTTAATATTGAAAATGTTAAAGTACTTGTCAATTTATATTTTTCCATATGAGTTGTTTGAACAAATTAAGAACTGCTGAAATAAAATTATAAATATTTATCAAATTCATTATTCCAGTTATTCTCCGAAATATTTTTTTAAATAATCGATTGTTTGTTGTTGGCTTGCATTTTATTGGCACTAGTTTCAGATTTTGGATGCTTCACAAAAATGATTTGCTTAAAGGATGATGCTGATTTAGTAAGTGTCAACAAAATTAAGGATATTCTCAGCTAATCTAACACAAAACAATTAAATATTTAAATAAAATTATACAGAGACCGAAGTGCTTTCGTAGACTTTGTGTACACCAGATCAGTAATCAGAAAATTGTAGGTTCGATTCCTGCCGAAGGCTCTGAATGTTTCTGCAGACAAATCAAGGAGCTTTGCAATTTGCGTTTGTAAACTGTTTAAAAAAACACCTTTTTCACAAAACCCATCGATTTGAAATCAATATATTCTTAAAACGCTTCCTTTTGTGAGAAAAAACTGAAAATAAACTTTTGTTAAGAGATAAGAAACAAATCCTATACCAACCTCTTGACTAAATGTTTGTTGGATATCCATATTTTAGCACCCACACACTATTTAGTGTATAATATGTCAGCAAATTTAATAAAGTGAAATAATTATTCGTCTGTTGAACTCTTTTATGATTGGAACTTTCAACATCATTATTACAATAAGTATGTTTATGAAAATATATTTCATCAATTTATCTGCCTTTATATACTAATTTACATACAAAAATAAGCCAATATATCCCAGTAAAAAATACAATCCAAAAGAGGAGTTAATGTTGTTTCATCTCGTGGCAAACTGAGCTGGTACATTTTTACTATATGGGTGTCACTATAGGGTGACATAGAAATACTTCTGACTAAAGTTATAATTACACAAAATCATATCGAAGATCAATATAAGTTCAATGGTCTTACCCAGTGTAAAAAAATATCCTGATAGTAAAACCATATTATCAAAAAAAAAATTTCCATATTTTTTGCTGGGCGTGATGAAGGAAAAATATCCATGGCAATGTTATAATAACCAACAAACTGAGCTCTGTGTTCATCAAGTATTTTATTTTAATGATAAATTTGCTAACAAAAGTCCTAACTTTAAATATGCTTAAACGATATTTGCTTTTACAAAATATTATGCTTCCTTTATTGTCACATTGCAGCTCAATAGTCTACTCCTGCTCTTTAAATATTACAGTCATCTCATGTGCAGTGATAATATTTAATTGGTTTAATATGGTCTATACATGATTTGATAGTCCAAAAAATTTGCTTGTTACCTAAAAAGTTATAATTGATCTAATGTTCTACATAGTAATATTAAATTAGTTTTCGATTTGGCTCTATTATCCAGTAGCAAGGTAAAAATTGTTTTAGTATCTTGCAAGAAATCAATAGCAAAGCCAACATCACAACTATAAGTGATGAATTTTATTGCGAGTTGCATTTGAAATTTAACTATTTGCAATAGAAGCTATAAGTGGGAGCAGTTATTTAAATACCTTGGCCATATGCCATATAGGGAATATACTCACTAACAAAATACAATTACTCGTAAACTCAGCCTTACGATTCACAATTGTACTATTTCCAACGATTAATTATTATAAGGAACTCAGCAAATATCTATGGAGTTTGACATTGCTTGTGGAATATATAGCTGTGTGCAGTACAGTTTGGGTAAGAAAAACATGCCGCTAAAAGGATTTTAATGTTACTCCTTAGGATATGGGTTACACAACAAGGATGTCCAAAAACTATTTGAAGTAGAACCGTATAAAAACACAGAAAAGAATTGCCAGAAATATAAAAACCTGGAAACATTTTCTTAAAAACACATGTGAATTGATTTAGTTTAAATCCCTTTTTAAACCCGACTCTAAAAGAGAGGAAGTGAATTATATATTCCGTTGACTTTCTCTCATAACAAATGGATCGCTTTTTACATAAAATTATTTACTCCAAAAACGATACCATTATGACCACATATAAAGGGATCTTAGATAAGAGGTAATCAATCATATTACATATTTCTGTTTATAATAATAAGAGTGTTCAAAACCGGTGCTCATACAGGCATCAAGTATAAAATCAAAAAAGTTTAAAATCAAAAAGATCTAACATATAATATAAATAAGTTAAAAAATGCCTGCTGAGATCGATAAAATGTCTTCTTAGAGGCTATTTTTAAGAGCCCTTTTTCAACTGACTATAAAATGGAGGAGTGATACGCATAACTGTATCACTTATAAAGCGATTTTCAAAACTCCTTTCTTGCTTGCAAGGATATGCTTGCAGTTCGGTAGAAATATATTCTTTATATCAAACAATAATAGTTCTCGTATATCGTAGTGACTCAAATTGTAAAAGAGTTGAAAGCTGGTATGATCAAATTTGTATACAATGCATGTAGTTTCAAAAAAAAAAAACTGATTAAATACGACCAGGAAGAAGGAGAGTAAAAAAATGTTTAAGATTGAAATAATCTTATATTAATCTATAAGGGCACACTTGCATTTTAGAGCCACAAAAGCTTTTTTGCCGACCAGCATGGATGATTTGTCTATTTGAAATATTGCTTATCGTAAAATTTCTCCATTTACTGGCCCAGTATGGAAATACGTTTTTTATTTGAAAATATATGCTCCAAATTGGTGGCCAAGACAATTTGGATGGAACAAACAAGCAGTAAGTAGACGTCTTAAATATTAATTATTGAGTAATAACGAGTTTTATTTAGAAATATATTTTAATCGCTCCTTTGAATAATGTTTGAGCTAGAAGTGGATAATATTGGATTTAAAATTCACCAAAAATTCCGTCCGTCTTGTAATCTGGTCGTTATTCTCTTTGTATTGAAGTTAAATTTTCTTTCCAAAATTTTGTATATTTAAGTTCATAGTAAATTATTTGTTTTAATGTTAAAACTACACATGTTCTTATAATTTAAATATTGAAAAAGTGTACTAATTACCAAGTGATTCAAGGTAATGAATGTTAAAGCCATTTTTTATTAAATCATTGCCATCGTTTTAGATAAAAATGCAGCATATATTAATGCTTAAATATTTTTTTAAGAACTATTTAAAAAATATTAAACTTTTCACTTGCTTTTAAAATGTGTGCAGATGAAAATAATTAAATAATATTATATAAGTGAATCGAATTCAGTCGCTGTTCTCTAGTTCACATCAGTTAATTTTAATTAAAAATTTTTCCCAAATGAATAAATATGTATTAATCTTTAAAAATATTATTATTTGTTTTAATTTTAAATACCAAAAGTCAGATCTCTTGTTACTATTGGTGACTTTCATTGAGCTGCATTAAATATATTTGAAAAAAACACTTTGTATATAAATTAAATAGGTACCATAATTTTAATCCTTATTAGTCGAATGAATAGTAGATATGAATGTATGTATGTGTGTAGGGAAACATTTTCATTTTCTAATGAATATACATATACACAGAAAATATGTGTAAATGAATTTTACTGCAACTAGGGCTGCCATGATGCACTAACTACGTATGACGTATAAGAATTAGCATTTAGCAAATACTCTAGCTCTATATATAAAACTTTGAAACTTAGCTCTATATATAAAACTTTGAAATTGTGTGGATGCACGAAAAATATTACTTTTTTTTTCTAATTTGCCTTCCTCCTCATTTCTTTCTTAATACATGCAACTTAAAACTTTGCAATTACTTCTTGTTCCACATCACACGTATTAACTGTTTTTTGTTAAATGCTTCGAGTCTAGAAATGTCCGACAAGAGATTTGAACATTCTTGACATACACAAATCTAACGATCGTGTAAACTAATAATTTCTTAAATGACAACATTGTCAGATAAGATAATTGTTAAATAATACAAATAAAATGAAACTGCCAGATTTTATAACAAATATCTTGGAATCTTATGAGTTGAAAGTCTTCTTTATAGTGCCATCCATCTATTGCGATCACACTTCTGGATGTGACAATATTGTAAGATATGAAAACCATCTGAAAAAAGCTCTAACTTATCCAAAGGATCTTCTGTTACGAATTGTTAAAATAGTACCAGTGACACCAGAAAGAAACCCTGGCAAAATTACATGAAAATTGAACTCAGACTTCCGTTTTGAAAATTTGGAAATATTTTCAATTAATATTCAACAATCTTGAACAATAAATGTTGAATTATAAGAACTTAAAGGGATATACAATTGTCATAATTTTTAACGCTTAGATTTTGGTCTAATTTTTCCCGGGTGTCCGTTCCTAGGTATAATAATAACGTTAGACCTTGCACTTACGATTACCATCCCTCAATAATACAATTTAGCACAAATTTCATTACATTGTGTTGTTGCTCAGTGCAATATACTCAAATTTATAATTTAAAAACTTAAACATCGCTGATTAAATATTGGCAACATAATAAATACAAAATCTGAAATTTTTAGCTGTAACAATTAAAAAACATAATTAAAATAGTTTTATTAAGAGCAACTTCAGGACCATTCATTTCACTTGTATCAGACGGGAATTATAATGTCTACAGGTCCATACGTACTGTGCCGATATTTTCCATTTAATAATAAAAAAATTTTCTATTAAAAAGTTTTTTTCTTACCTGGCACTTTTAGGAAATATTTTATAGCTTATTTGAGAATGGCTACTCAAGGAATGGTAGCCCTAAATATCATTGTCTTTGTTTTGGTATTTAATTGTGTACATATGAATAATTTTTATCGCTTTTGAACAGGCGTCTGCCTGCGGTTTTGGTCTGAAAAGCGCTAGTATTTTTAAAATTTTATGTGTTAATTCTGAATAATGTATATACGTATGTATGTGCACACGATTATATGTATGTACATACGTGTATAAAAGGTTTACAAAAAGCATGAGCGTGTATGTACTTATATATATCTAACAGTTTTGGGAACTAGAGTAAACAAAATTTTTGCTTTATTATATTCTTATCACATCGAAAATTTGTAGGACATGTTATATATATATCCAGCTGATGTTGATCAAAATCATGATGGAATACTATAGATGATGCTGTATAATATTTATCTACAGGAGGGTACTTTATATAGAAAATTAATCTATAAAAAAGCAAAGTTATTTCGTTTATGCTTGTTTATTTCAAATAAGTTTTTTTTGAGAAGAATACACTTAAAACAAGGCTCAGCTGAAAAATTTTTCTAACAATTATTCAAAAAATATCAATTCCAATAAGGGATAAAAAAGAGTTTATTAAACATTATTCTCCTGATGCCTTCTTCTTACAAAAAATATATTTATTTTCTAAAAATATAAAATAAGAAAATAAATGTTAATAGGCTAGTTAGTTCAATTGTATTTTATAAGCCAAATTACATGTGATAGTTATCAAAGAACAAATTACACCAAAGACACCTGTGTAAATCATTCTGACAAACACTAGCAGAACGGAACAACATGCTGTTTTCGAAAGCCGCTACACTTTCATCATCAGCGTTCTTGTGTTTGGTCCACTTCTGTGGTGTCAGTTGATGTATATTTCAGCTATTTATACAAACTTTTTCACTGTAAATAGAATACGTGAATTTTTTTGATTCATCGTATTACAATTTGTGAAAACTTTTTTTTGTAATGGAAAGCCCAAATTACACCTCACTAACTTACAACAGTGTTGCCATTGTTATTTATTCTTTACCAACTATACACATGTGTTTTAATTTGCTTAAAAATATAAATTAACAAAGCTAATGGCTTATAGCAAAAAAAAAAAAAAAATTAATATACATACTTATAGTAACAAACCAAACAAGTTTGTCATAAGTTAAAAACAAAATAAGCAAATTAAAACACATGTGTATAGTTGGTAAAGAATAAATAACAATGGCAACACTGTTGTAAGTTAGTGAGGTGTAATTTGGGCTTTCCATTACAAAAAAAAGTTTTCACAAATTGTAATACGATGAATCAAAAAAATTCACGTATTCTATTTACAGTGAAAAAGTTTGTATAAATAGCTGAAATATACATCAACTGACACCACAGAAGTGGACCAAACACAAGAACGCTGATGATGAAAGCGTAGCGGCTTTCGAAAACAGCATGTTGTTCCGTTCTGCTAGTGTTTGTCAGAATGATTTACACAGGTGTCTTTGGTGTAATTTGTTCTTTGATAACTATCACATGTAATTTGGCTTATAAAATACAATTGAACTAACTAGCCTATTAAAATTTAATAAAAAAATCACAAGAAAATAAATGTTCTATAATATAAGAAGAACTATTAAATTTTTGGGATAAGATGCAACTGGTAATAATTTTGATCAAACTCTTCATTGTATTAGGGACCTAAAAACATTGCTCCACTATTTTTTCATCTACTCTTCCCCCAAAGAAATGCACTAAAAATTATGAAGAAAATTAATAGAGTAAAACTTCAAATTGGTTAAAATTTCAATCTTGTTTAATTATCAACATAAATTTGTATCTGTACTTTGAGTGCTACAGTTTGGCTCAGATTCTATCGGATATTGACTTGAGAAATCAAAATCTTAACCGACAATAAAGATGCCCTTAGCATCCAATTAAGCCTGTTCCATGAGTGCTCAACTGCTTCAACCTTGAAAAAACGTGTACTCTAACCATTTTATAAAGTTATGCCTACTACGCACTTCTCAGTTGAACGCTTATTTTGTACTGTTAAACATGCATAAATTTTTCTGGAAATTTACAATTGTGATATTGTAAAACGCATACAACAGGTCTGTTAATACTGTAGTGGTTAAGTAATCTTGGATGAGTAATAAGTAGATAAGTTAAGAAAAAACACGCGACTACATAAGTACACAAAAGAGCTAGAGTATCATTTAAGTCCTCTAGACCACAAGCTTCTGCTTTATTGAGGCCACAGCTGAGAACGAAGGACTTTCTTATTGCTATTAGCCAAACACTATAAATCTGAAGACAAAACTGAAGAAATCGTAGAAACCAGACCTTTTTGTCGGATTTTTGGATTTAAAAATTGAATTTTGATTAAAATATTATTTAAGCTGAAGGTCTAATTTAGTGGTTAGAAAATTTTATTTGAAATTATCGATATTGCGATACTCATTGTGTATCATCTTCAGGAAAATTCTGTTTGTTTAACAATAAAACTATTATTTTTATTTATTACTAGCGGACCAGGCGAACTTCGCCTCGCCCCAATTTTAAGCCTTCAGACAAACTTTCTATTTTTTTCATTTGAAAAGCCATTAAGGAATAATTTAAAACAAAATTTCATACAAAAAGTCGATTTTTCCAATTTTCCGACTTTTCCGGAGGGATTTTCCAAAATTTTGTTCCATAAAAACCTACTCCTCGATAATACGAACAACTGACAAAAAGTTTTAGAGAAATCGGCCAAGCCGTTCTCATTTTATGAATTATTGGATTTTGCCACGCCCCTCCGCCCACAGTGTCACCAGCCCGAGTTTTCTGAAGGTTCCCTGAAAATTTCGTAAAAACCGGTCCAGCCGTTTTGGAGCCATTACGTTACATACATATATACATACACACATCCTATTTTATATATATAGATAAAACAAACATATTTTTCTTGAAAATGTTACTCACCGAGTATTGAAATATCAAATAAAATTGTTTAACAACCTTGAACTTGAATTATATTTTAATCAAAATTGTTATATATAGAAATACCATTAAAATTTTATTTCTTGTTGAAGATTCAATAAATAAAAAAAAATTTAAAAACAATATTAGAGTAGAAAAAATATGTGAATTTTGTAACATAAAAGTATATATAGAATAAAATTCAAAAAAAAATTCTTAAAGATCAAAAATTCAGCTTTCTCTGCTTTTATAGTAATATGATTCCTCCAAATATCAAATATTCTGATCATCACAATAACATAATTTAAAAAAATCATAAGGGCAAAATAATGATAAGTTTTAACTGCAATAATCGTGGTTTTTCATCTGACCCATCTGTTGGATATGAAACAAAAGTTTGCCGATAACTTTTTTTAATTTTTAAGAAAACTTTGTTAAATCTTCATTCATCTTATAAAATAAATGATATACACATAACCATTACAATCTATTTTCATTAGAGACAGCTGTTATTTTTTTTCAAGCAATTAAATTAATTTTGTTAATTAAATAAACTCTGTTAATATTTCACAAATAGTTTAACAACATTTTCTTGCAAAATATTTCTCATATATTATCATTTGTGTAATTTGTTAAATGTTTCTACGCTCTTTATTGACCTCATAAAATTACCATGAAATGTATGATAAAATTGTATATTTTATTACACAAGTTACGAAAGAAACGTGAAAACATTAATACTAATGTTTATTAAAAGCTCATGATAATCAGCAAAATAAATGCTTTTTATTAAACAGGAAAACAAGTTTGAAAAATAAGCAAGACCCTGTCGATTCTTGTATACCCTAAATAGTTACGAAAATTTAGTTTCTATTTAAGTGTATTAATTAAAAATTCCGCAATATTTACATATTCGTATTTTTTTAATTTAAAATCATTTTTAAATTAATACAAAATATTATTAATAGAACTATATATAGTACCAGCAAATATTTACAGATCTATTTGAGAATTCTTAGCTTCTGTTTGAAGTATTTGCAACTAATACTCAACCCTCGGAAGGAAGTCACTTCCCTTGCTTAGAACAGAGCCCGTAAATATGATTTCAAAAGCACTCAGTTAAGAATTTTTAGGCAAATTTTAATGTATCAATCCTAATGCACTGTGTCTTGAAGCAATGCTCTACGAAAAAATTGCATACAATAACAAACCTAATTCTCAGGCCATTTTGATTCACTCGTTAATTGTTATTGTCACAAAAATTTTATACTGAAGCATATATTCCCATAAATGGGAAGGCAAATTTATGTCAGGCTATGCAACAGTAACGTTATAAACTCCATCACACTCACCTTTGAACTATACGGCGTTTATTCTGAAGCGCATCGTATTTCTCAGTTTAATATAAGAAACGTTGGAGAAATTGCAAACCCTTAGAGTACCCTTGGAGCACTTTTCTTCTGCATACCTGTCTTAGACTCCCGTATTGATATATGTCTTCTTTTTGCAGCCGTGTCCATAACTGCCTTGTAACTAGATAGTAATTTTTATGGCCCAAATTCTATTTATTTTCTACAATTTCAACTATGGTAAAATCTATAACCCTGTGCTATACCTGGCTAGACCATTACTTCTTGTACTTCTATGGAATGCTTTACAATCCAAATTACTCCAATATTAAGGTGCTATGGAATTACACAGAGAGAAAATTGGCAGTGTAGGTAATGTGGGTTAATCTCCACATTCAGGTGGCAGATTGTATACATGCCAGTTGCAGATCATGCACAAGCCCCTTAAAAGTAACTAAGTCTATCAAAACTCCACCGCTTGTGGGCATTGCATTGTGTGGTTTAGAAATAGTACCTCAAGGTCCAACTCACAAAAGCTCGAGAGCCAGCAGTTAGCACTGACCTAAGCCATCCGCCTTTAACCAACAATCTTCTACCCATGACTAAGTTTATATCCACAGCCACCCCAACATGATTTCCGAAGAGGCTTCACCAATAACCAGATCTAGATGCTACTAATCTCCGTGGTAAAATATAGGTATGTCTCTGGAAGGCCATTATTAGAAATTTTGTAGGCCCCATGTAGCCTGAAGTATTGGTAGTACCTTATTCCAAAAGTGCCAGCATAATATTCTTTTATCTTTATATTAGTTCTCACGTGCACGTACGTTGCACTGCTATTTCAGAGATTAAGTATTAATATAAAAGTTTTTGGACTATTAAGAAGAGGGTATGGTCCAAGAATCCACATGCAAGGCACAATGCAACGACTACGGGAAATTCCTGTCCTTTTCCGCTCTCTATTTCAATGATTATCTATCGCAGTTAACGGCAAGGGTAAGGCTTACAAATTTTATCGTAAACACGAAAACTTTTCATCCCGAGAAAAATTCTAAGCCCAAAAGTTTACTTGTTATATTTTCCGTAAGCAACGCTTTACTTAAGACCTGGTATCAATCATCGCAGAGAACGATAAGTTTTTATTGATGTTATACACAAAATATTATTTTTTAAAAATTACACAATACAGACATACGTCATTAATTATGGTAACCACCGCAAAAATTTATTTCAACAAAAAAGTAAGCGGAAATTTATTTTTAATTCGATTCGCTATTGTATATATGGGACTACAAATAAGAATAAAAAAGTGACAAATGAAAGAACAAACTTACAAGCACGTTGTCTTTGAGGAAAATACAAGAAAAATATTGCTTTTAAAATTGCAATACACTGCAACCATAAATAGACTTTAAAATTAAATTTTCTTTCATCACATAAACGTAAGCAACATTCAAATTAGTGTGAAAATAATAATTTACTATTAGATTTAATTAACGTTATATATTCTTATGGCTTATGATCTAGCAGTTCTATAAAATACCAATTCAGACTAATTGTACATGTTCAGTATAATAAAAATTTTTCAACTTATATTGTTGTTTAAGTACTTTCTAGTCACCTGCGGTGAATATTTATAAAAATTTGTAGAATCCTGAAACGGGAGACTCAAATCATATTGCGTACACTGTTTGCCATTTATGAAGCCAATATTGAAAAATTTCTGATCATTTTATGTCTTATTAAATAATGAAATAATGTTGTGTTACTTCCGTGAGTGTAGAATAAATTTATGTGGAAAGCCAGCGAAATGCAGGAGTTTCTTATTATTGCAAACTAAATTTCCAAATTTTATCGTAATAAAATTGTTATTGCTTATTTTTAAGCTGAAGATTTTTTAAAGAATATCATAATTCATTCTTTACACAAACAAGATCGCATGCGCATTAAATCACGCCTAGAGTCTGCTGTATGAAACAGCGCTCAAAGAAAAAATACTCAAAAATAGAGATTGAATGATTCCCAAACATTTTTTTAAAACTGGAATATTATTGCAGTTTTCAAATCTTATAATCAATATGATATTTTAAAATT